>JAOQGH010000001.1:20723655-20735844 GCA_025769975.1 Gallinago jamesoni | reverse complement strand
GCACACTGCTGGCTCATGTTCAGCCGACAGTCGACCAACACCCCCAGGTCCCTTTCTGCCAGGCAGCTCTCCAGCCACTCTGCCCCCAGCCTGTAGCGCTGCCTGGCGTTGTTGTGACCGAAGTGCAGGACCTGGCACTTGGCCTTATTGAACCTCATCCCATTGGTCTCAGCCCATTGATCCAGACTGACATGGTTACACCATATAATTGGAATAATATCAAGCAGCCCCCCTAAATCTTTTTCTTATCTTATTTCCCAGGTCAAAATCAGAGCAGTTTCTCACTTTTTCACAGTATGCCTCAGTTTCGTAGCCAGATATTTAACATTATACAAGTTAGATACAAACTGTCAGCTCTGGCAGTTGTCAAAGTTAGAAAAAAAAGATAGAACCAGTAGCAACAAACTGAGTGATTTCAGTTGCTGCTTTTCACTATTTTTAACTCACTATGAAGATTTGTCAAAGTGGAGAGGAGAGCATTCAGTTCACGCAAAATAAATTAAATTCAGTATTGGTAATATTCTAATATGGTGTTGGCATTATAATACTTGCTATGTATACATTGGAATTAAGTGTGTTTGAAATGTTGGTGTAATTCTCTCACTTATGGCAAACAAAAAAAAGAGTATCTCTTCTGATATACTGCAGGTTTTGCCGCAAGCCCTTGAGCCTTTCATTGCCTTCAAACGCAGTTACAAACAAAGTAAACTTTCTAGGAAATAGAAGCATTGGTAAAGTGTTAATCTATTTCAAGCCTTAGGCTATTTGAAAAATCACAGATTTTCCACATGTCTACAGAGCTAAGAATGAAACTAGAACTGTACTGAAAATTCCATTTTGTGCGCTGCTGGCAAAAAGAGCAGAAAGCACAAGTCTGCACATTTGCTATAAAGCATAACAGTGTGCTGTGTACTTTCAGCCCATTTTTTCATAAATGAAACATTTTTTCATCAGGAAATTGTTCATTTTTTTAATAACTAATAGGTATAGGAAAAAATTCATAAATATAAATTTGAGGGACACAAGGATAGAAAGGTGCATGCACATGTAAAGAAATATTCAGATGACATATTACTATAAGAGCTATTGCAGCATTAAAAATTCCAATTAATGTCAGTGTCATGGTGGTCAAAGATAGGAGCTTGTCCAGAGCGGCTGTGAAGTCTCCATCTTTAGAGATAGTCAGATGTTGCCTGGACAAGATCATGACTGAACTGATTTAGTTGGTTTTGAGTGGGGACTAGATGTGGATATCTCCAGGGGTAAATTATAGCATAAACAATCTATGATTCTACTGTTCATTAAAATTATCACTGAAATTAGTACCTGTTAATATCCTCCAAGATAAGTTGGAAAATAACATTGTACAGAAATGACAGAAACCTCCCCCGAAAAGATGGATATTTGATGTTTTCAGCCAAATGACAAGCCGTAACACTGTTGGGTGAAAGTGTAAATTGAATCCCTTACACTCTCCTTCTTTTCATGTTCAATTTTTTTTACTGTATGATAATCTTCCTTTCTTGAGAGGTGAGGCCAAACAGCCGCCACATGGCTACAGTACCTCTTCAGAAATGAACCTCTTTGCTAAGACTGGCTGAGAGGAAAGACAAAATGAGAAGACAATCCCACTGAGGTACTGGCAATAGATTATATAGAAATTAAGTACTGCTGGGGGCTTTTTTATATCCTTCCCCCTAATAAAATGTTGATTTGCAGCTGAAAACAATCTTTTTTTAAAAAAAATTATTACAAAATTCAACTTCTCAGGTAATGAAAAACACTGTTTAAAACACTTAGAGAGTTAAAAATATATATCTCTTTTATGGAAATTTTTGATCAGTCTTATATTAATGTCACTGAATGTTCTTTGAAGCATTCAGTTATATTACACCAAAAGAGAGAATCTACTGAAGCATACATTTTTTCATAAAATGATAACGTTACTAGTCTATTGCCCCACAGCTCTATAAATGTATTTTTCTTCTTTCTTTTCCAGACGTCCTTCTACAAAGGGAGTATTTTCCTTTGGTTGATAATTAACAGTAGAATCTTTCACATCTTCCTTCTTCTAGCTTTTTCTTGGTTAGCAACAAGGTCCAACTCCACAGGACCATGTTCCAAGAGCAAACTAGCTGGCTCGTCATTTGATACATTTTTCCCAAATTGAGACATTTTCATGATGATTTTAACACATTTCTGGTGTTGTTCTTATATATTTCTTGCTGCCTCGATGACTTATCTCTTAGGGCTGTTGGAGGTGGAATGAAGGAAGATGTGATCTAAAAATAACCAAGAAAAAAAAAAAAGACTAATTTTTAGCACTTCACCCCATTTGGTAACTGTGATAGCTTTTTTCTCATATGTCAGTGGTTTTGGGCTACAGATATCCCAAATTCTGAATAACAAAATAGTTTATGTCGAAAGGAAAAACATTTTTTAATTTTTTAAAATAATATATTTTTTTAATTGCAACAGAAAACTATTATGTCATCTTATTTTATAGCATTATTTAGGAAAAGAAAATAATTGTTTGGGAGTAGACCTATGTATGAAGCATCAGATGTAGACCTAAACAAAGCTGTAAGTCATCCTATTTTTCACCATGTCTGAAACAAGATTAATATTTTTTAACAAAGCCCGAATGTGGCAAACTGGAAATGGATAAGCTCAGCTCAGCTCAGCATTAAAATTTGTCAAAATATATGCTGTGTCTTATTATGACACAGGAAGGGCAATAAGTGCAGAACCATGCAAAAATAGTAGCTTTGTGGTTATTTTTTCCATTTTGAGCTATTTGAGCACTAAGCCCTGCTGCCATCAGAAGGTGTTTCTGGGTGCTTAATGTTAGAATTGGTTTGGCACATCAATAGACTCCATCTCAGTCTTGCACAGTTGTCCAGGCTCTGCTATGACAGCAGATGACAAATCCCCACCTCGTTAAAAACAAGTGGAAGCATTTGTATTGATTACTATGATCTTGGGATGATAGGTTGAAGTAAGCACAAATACTAATAAAAATCAACAGTACAAGAGATGAGTGCTCCATTGAACATGGACTCAGTCAAAACATTTCAGCCTTCACATTGTAAAATCTTATAACAGAGGTCTAGTCAGGTTTGCCTTAAACTGTTAACTGAACAATATGTTATCAAAAATAGGCTACTAAAATAAATATCCACACCACAATTTCTCAGCCCTTAAAAACCCCCAAAACATCTCTAAATGCCTAAACCTAAAATATTTATTTTGCCTTCTGTGAAATTTGTGTTAAGGAAATAGAAAAACCTACAAATCAATGTTTTATTTGTCTTATTCTCACTTTCTGAAAAGGTCTTTGTTAATGCCTGGATAGCAATTACATCTGAAATACAATGGGTGCCTTTGAATTCTGCTGTTGTATTCTAAACAATTGTATTTTTTGTAAGCTGGAGGAACTTCAAAAGTTTGGGAGATTTAGGTCAGTGGAATACTTAAATAGGAATGTTTTTCCCTGATCTTAATCAAAATGTTTTGATCTGCAAAACTAGGTTGAACTATCACAAGAACTGCTTATGGGGGAATTTATGATGTCTCTGTTTCTGTTTAGCTGGAAAAATTACAATAACAGGTTACAGAGAGCAAGTACAGCATTTCTGGCTTGATGGAAGAGAGGAGATAGAGAACTGTGATGTCCAGAACTAGTGTTTCATTTCTTATTCTGTCTGTATGTTTTTCCCCTTAAATTTACTTTCCTTTATATTCCTATCATAAAGTTTTCAACTAAACCCAGACATTTTAAAGGATAATATAGTTACTTTGTCATAGAAATCTTTATTGATCTTATACAGTTGTGGAGAGGGACAAGACTGTATTAACGGACCACATCCAGGAAATGATGGTGTTAACTGTCATGACAAATACTGTACCAAAATACTAACTTTTAACACAATTATGGAAGAGAATCTCCTACAAGAAAAGAAGGGCTAGGAAGACTTATCCTTATTTGGCTCTAGTATAACATTAATATTTTCTCCCATCTCAAACAAGGTTAAATGTCCCGAATATAACAAGATTCCCAATGCAATGCATCATTTTCTCTGCTGTTCTTCTGGGGTGCAAAAATCTTAATCTGAGAAATTAATTTAAGTGAGACTATTTAGCACAGAGCCCTCTGATCACAGGGGAAAAATAGAGCAACTATCAGTCATGGAAACACCTTGCTATTTGCAAATCACCTTGTCAGAGAAATAATGATAATAATATTATCTCTATTATATTGCAGTATTCACTCCAATAGCTTCCAGACAGTTTTACAGCTAAATGTACACAGTGCTACTGAAATGTAATTATCAATGAAGTGGAAAGCTCAGCCATCCAATATGTAACATAGCAGTGAAAAGTCAGAATGTTTCAGCCAAAGGAATTTACTGTGTTCTGCGAAAACTTTAGGGAAAAATTACAGTGTCAAAACAGAAAACCAGACCCTGTTTTTAGAAACTGTTCCAAAAGATCTGCTTATAACATGTGCATTCTATTCAGGTTAGCCATTTAAGGAGGGCCTGTCCCAAGTCATGTGCTTAATTCTTGTGATAGGGCTCTTGATAATTTGAACCCTAAACAACATCATAAAAAAAAAAAACAAACCACTAACCGTTTGGCAGAGCAGAGTATTATAAGCAGTGTCTAGTCAATGACCCAGCTCTTCATGTTTACTGTACAAACTTTATACACTTTTGAAGGTAATAGCTGCAATGATCTGCAGTTATCTTGCAGTATCCAACTCCTGGCTACTATTCTCCCACCACACAGAAACATTCTTTCTGTGAACAAAATTAAAGCAAAAGTTATTTAAAAATGACAGTTCTTTGTGGGACGTCTGAGGAAACCATGCAGCAAACCATGCAGCTCACTCTTGAATGCCAAGTCATTTTTATAAATAACTGTGTTACCCTACTGGCAGATGGATAATTCCATTAATACAATGAGACAGTATAGCTTGTCCTGTGGAAGCCAGATTAGGTTTGGTACAGTTATTAATATATTATTAAAAACTTCAGTCAAATAAAGCTAATTTGACTACATACTGTAGTTGTAATTGTTTTGGACTCAGCCCAGCTTAATAACCTGTGTTCACTAGAACTTGGCTCCACACACAAAAGATGGCTCTTCATGCTTCCAGAAATGCTGGAGCTCAAACATAGATACCAAGGAATGAAGGAATGAAGACAGATTTCAAAAAAATTATTTGTCCTTGAAGTGGATTTGCCTTGACCTCTTGAATGGTCAAGCCACTCCAGGGAAAACTTATTACTACAGTGCTGGAGCAAGGGCTGGTGTCCCGCTTGGAGCCTGGCAGGACCCTGTTGCAGTGATATTTGCACTAATTGCACAAATTGTTCTCAATTTCCCCAGATAACAGAGAGCTGATTATAATCTACTAAACACAATTTATAATATTTCTATCTCAAATCTTTTAGGGCCTTATGCTTTCAGACAACTAGAAACTGCATCTTAGAGCGTTATTCACTACTTCCTCCTACAAGTTCAATTGTTCTGTGCTGAAAACAATTAAATGTTTCAGAAACAAACCACACAATTAGAAATGAATGAGCATTGCAGAATTGCAGCAGCTCATATTCTGTTATCCTAAATTAGCACTTTAAAATGCTTGATTTTACCCTACTGACATTAATTAAGCTCACCATGTGCTCATATATGACAAATTAAGGGAATTATTTTTTTTAAAAGAGCTCATCTAGCTTTAATTACAACATACTGTACATTACACAGAAAATACTGCTCCAAACTACTCCTTTCAATTCACATCTGATATATTCAAATTAATTAATGGCTATAATTTAACATGATTAACAAAGAAACAAAGATAGTTAAATCAGATAGTTTAAATTACTGTATGTCCAGCTACTTGAGAATGAGATAATTATTGTCTCACAACACTCATGGGAGATAGAAAGAATCATTCACTAAATTAATGTGGCATAAGCTAATTTTATATTTCTAGTCTGTCTGAATAATTCTTTTTCAAATCTGACAAAGTCTTGTGTGGCATATCCGGTCTAATTTAAAAAATCGTCTTAATTCATTTAGAGTATGTAATCGTTTTCTTAGTAGAATGAGAAATTAGATTCCTTTTTCCCTTTTCATTTGTATACCTTGTTCTCTTTAAATTAATTTCTTCCAAGAAAGAATTTATACATGAACTTTAATCCCATTTACTTCAGAGCTTTAATTTTGAAAGGCAGTTAAGTAAGAATTCTTTCCTGAATCAGGGCCCATTTCATTCTAATCTTTCATTCAGAGTCAGTGAGTAACTTTATTTCTTCCATGGACGGTGTTTAACAGAAGCCAATGCAAAGAGGAGTTAGGTCATCTTGGATACCTTGAGTGGTAAAGATCAGCTGGTGGTCCACACACTTAATAGGTTGTGGTCATGGGGACTAGTTTGGGACCTCTACCCAGCCCTGCATTTGCCATTCACAAGTAAGAAAGAAGTTTTGTGGATTGCTTACTTATTATTAATAACTGACCTCACTGCTTTCTCTCAATGAGAACAAAAAAATCCAAAGCAAACCTAAAATGTTTCCCAAAGTATATCTTGAAAATTTTACAACAATTTGAGGACATTAATTAGCTTTTGAGACTAATTCAACTGTATCCATTTCTTACTGGTAAATATGTAATAAAGAAGAACTGAAATTCAAAAGAATGACAAAGAGAACTTCCCCAACAAAAACCAAGCCCAACCACAAAAGAAAAACAACTGAAAAAAAACCAAAATAGGGACAAATTGAGGCATTTGATTTAAGCCGTCTGGGATTTCCCTTCAGAGACCAAATGCTTAATATCTAGGTTTTGGTGAATCAAATATGTCAAGCAAGCAATCTGGATCTTGTTCAAAGTCAATATACAGAGAAATCACTACATAAAGTCAATAAATATAGTCTTCTATTTGATGATGAAGAATAGAAAAGAACTCAGATAAACATCAAACCAGAATAAGTGATAAAAAGTAAAGTGAGAGACATAAAAATATAAATAAACAGATTTATCAAAGAGTGTCTCATGAATTAGCCACATTAGGGAGAGACTGAGCAAGCTGATGAGAGTTGAAACCTCAAAATGTAGTATGCATGCAAAACAGATATTTCATTAAAAAGATAGCAGTAATAAAAGAGTGACTTTTAAGCTAGAGAAAGTCAAGTAGGCCACATTATCCCACCAACTAAATGCATTAAACTTGGCATGCGAATAAGAAACCTTACTTTTTATACTTACCTCAAAACACTTCAGTACTTCAAATATTCTATGCTCTGAAGTTATTTAAAAAAGAATCTTTAAACATGACAGGTTGTTCCCAGACAGGTTTTTAGATAAAGAAATAATAACAGATAAAGAAATCTAAGCACCAATAGCAAGTTTGAAACAAGGGTAAATCTCCAGGTCCTGTGGATATCTCCTGTGAATTTTGTTGGATGTTTAAGGAAGTCCCTTGGGGCGATCTTTAATTCTCTTATACTCTCCTTTTCTCCAAAAACCTGATCTTATGATGATTTTGGAGGCCTAAACACCTGTGAATCATAAGAAAAAAAAAAATGGAAAGACACTAGTAACCCAATTAAATTCCCCATTTTCCTTTCACTTAAACACAGTTCAAAATAGATTTGTAAAGGATGAAACACTTCATAAGTAATACTTACAAGAATTTTTCATGGTGCCAGATCAAAAATAAATCAATTTCTACCGCTTTTGCTGAGTTTAAACACACCTGTAATAGGACAGGACAGAACTTCCTAATTGAAGTCCAATCCCATACAGATACTTCCTTTCCTGCTCTCCCTCAGGTTCTTGAATGGATTGCTTGTCTTTAAAACTAAAACCAGCTGCCTAAATCAATGGGGTTAAATCAGTCTTGTTTGAATTGCAGAGAGAAACGAGACATGTCCATTGTCTCCTTTGCTGTTGGCAAAGAGGGTAGGACCCAATTAATTCATCATAGGGGTTCAACTTGGAAGAATGCAGCAGAAAATAACCTTATAGGGTGATGATGCCATGTTATTTTTATCTAACCTGAACAGTTGCTTATAATAAATATGTAAAGCAATCTATGATTTCATGAAAGTGTATGGCTGTAAATAATGCCTAGCAAAAAAGTGCCAGCTAAATCTGCCTGACTCAAAGAAGTCATTTTATCAGAAAACACTTGGATTCTATAATTTATTAATTAAAATTTCATGAAATCAAGATTTCACTAAAAATTAAATACCAAAACACTGGTCTATCAAACAAACAAAAAACATGTGAAATACTGAGGAGAAACACTGTTTCTTAGTATGTTTTGTGTTTGTGGGGGAAACAATCACAGTTAAGTGAAGTTGATCAAGTTACCCTTCTTAATTCAATTTTATGTAATAATCCACTCAGGTAAAGCTTTAAAAGGGCCAGAGAAACTTCTGTAGAATCCAGAAAGATCAGGAAGAGCAAAGTTTATATGAGAAACAAGGCAATTATTTGTCCTAAATTTTACATACTGCTATCAAGGGAGAAAGCTTAATGTGTAGTAGGAATCTACATTTGAAGAAGAGAAACCTATGACCTATGTTTGAATAAAAGAGCATCACGTAGCTTTTGTTACTAAGAAATGGTGCAATAGACAGAAATTACCTCAGAGATCTTTTTTTCACCTTTAGATTTGTCACACTTTCAGGAACAAAACAAATTCATGAATGGTTAGATGTCATTGCAATCTTTATTTCACTCCCTTCTTTAACACAGGCTAACACAGAGATTCCTGAACTAATTTTAATTTGAAGCAGATTGCATATTGAAAAAGTAAACCACATGGACTTTAAAACCATCAGTGAATCCATTAGAAGTCTGTTTAAGTTATTCACATGGCTAATTGTCCTGTTAAGCATGTACACTTCACTCTTAGCCTGAACTTACCTATGATCCTCTTCTGGCCACTGGAGATAAAATTTCAACACCATTGCACACTAGGCAAACGCAGAGGAAACACAGGTTCACCTGATATTCTTTAGATCCAAAGATCACATCTGACATATTAATCTTAGCTACTCCTTACGCTGGCCATTGTCCTGATTTTTAGTACATTTATAGAACATTTTGTGTTACAGAAACACATTAAATAAATGGTAGTTCAGTGGTTCCTGTGTTTCTGTTGTCTCCCATTGCACTGAGCACTGTCCTGTTGGCAGCATCACACTTTCTTTGACCTCGATAAGTACCTAAATGTATTTTTTCTACTTTCTGTGGCAGTGAACAATGTCAGAAGATCGAATATTTTGCCTGTAGCCATGAACAGGAGACCTCTGTTCTAATGCTTATGCATCTACTGCAATGTGTAAAATTCAGACGCTGCTTTTGAAAATTAGCACCTCAGCATGTTCAGCATAAGGATCTATTTTGTTTCTGCATAGACCTTTACTTGACAGGGTTGTTTGGTTGGGTCTTTTTCAGAAATAAAACTATTTTAGAATATTGTGGGACTCATAGCATTAGGGATTTGAATCATAGACCTCCTCACTCTGCAAATAAAGAAATATCATCTTTTGATTCCAAGTTATTCCTTTTTTAAAAGCGAGAGTCATGCCATCCAAAGCTGCTCTTAATAAAACAAAGTATTTATGGAATTAAATTCCATTTCAAAACTATTTAATAAAATATTTCGATATAGAAAATGATACTTATAATAGGGAAATCAGATAAAATCATAGAAATACTTTCCTTTACATGGGACAATTCTCTTCTTCTGACTGTTTTAGTGTTCTGTTTCATCCTTTTGAACGTCTAATCAAATCTTCCATTAAATGAAAAGAAGACACTTCAGGATCTCCCAATTTCTAGGCATCCTCCTTTTATTTCCCTTTCAGATGGGCAATAGGGGGGATTGTGAAAACTTTTCTTCAAATGTGTCTGTACTTCTAATTTGGGGGAAATTCTTATTAAATGGGTACATATTTTCTTCAGATCTTTTATTTTTCTGAAAATGAAGGTATGTTAAACAAAAAAGTTCTGCTAGTAATTTAAGAGGCTTGTCACCGTGATCTTTTCCCACCCAAGAGATTCCTTTCCTGAAGAACAAAGTTTATGATTCTAGTAAATATTTACTGGACCTTCTCTGTAGTAATCTTCCATCACAGCCTCAAAGCCCTTGTCTTTCTTTTTTTTTGATGAAAAAATTTTAATGAACTATTAGCTGCAACATTTTGATCCACTGTAAATAATGAAAATTGTTATGAGTGAGAAAGCATCAGACTTTAAAGAGTTTAAAATGTGTGTACTCTGGCTGTTTTCTGTTGCCTTGTTTAAAGAGCTAATAGTCATTGGCACTTTTTACAACTTGGTTTCTATCCAGAATGATCTGTCACTGCTGAGATTACAGAGGATATTCTACAATGCAACCTCAACATTTCTTCATAAATTCCAAGAATGTTCTGATCAGTCAGGACAATTAAATATTATCTAGCACACATAAATTTTTTTGTCGCTTGTAAGATTTGTGATGTGTGCATATGTCTCTTGATATTTCATTGAACGTGAAATTCTGCTATTATCCTAGTCTTCTATTCCTTTGGTAACAAGGTATTAGTAGCATTAATTAAACATGATGGTATTTCTTATTTTACTTACAGAGTTCTACACACAATTCACTTCCTGTATGGTATCAATAATTTTTCTCCTTTTAAAAAGGATTATGTGTGATATATGTGTTCCCATGATATTCTTTTCTAGGCCTTTCCCTCTAGCTTGTTTTTGCCTTTCTTTGATATGTCTATACAGTCCATTTCTCTAGTGCACTGTAGAAGATATACAGTCATTTATCACTTTCTTTTTTCTAGGCACGCTTTATATATATTTATTAAGATCATAAACCTTAAAGTGCTATAATTTGATTATAGAGCCATACGTGTTTGCCTTCTCTAATTTCTGGGTTACAATTGTATAAAACTAAACCTTTATTGCCCACATTTTCATAATGGTGCATTTGTTATTGTTTATACCTTTTTTTTCTTTCAAATTTGCAAAGGTGTCTTCTTTTTATTTCTGTAAAATTTCTTTTTCCATAAAGAATATTTTACCATTCTCACATTTCTTTTAAGCCACTTGTTAAATTGATTCACTTCTCTTTTTTTTTTTTATATCAAAACAGTTATAATTAATTCTTTTGTCTTTTAAGTTATATGGTAAAATGCAAATGACTTTCAGCTTCTCTCTCTTTCATTGCTGAAATGTACTCCTTGAAATAAAACAAAAACCCCATTATGTTAGACACTGTAAATTAAACAAACAAATGAATAAAGGGTAACATCTCAATAATTCCATATCACCTGTTTCCTCTTTCTGAAGAGTGTAAAGGAATGAAAATTTACTTTTCACACCTTCTTTTGCTATCTATGCTGATAGTGAACTAAAAAGAAACCCAAAATTTTTTGCAATTCATTTTTCTTCCCTGAATTTGGCCAATTTGACACCAGAAAGTTTAAAAGCCATTCATTGAACCATAGAATAGCCTGATTTGGGAACGACTCAAGAAGACCATCGGCTCCAACTCCTGTTGCTACACAAGGCAACCTAGAATATAAGCCATATATCTAAGAACTTTATTGAAACTCTTCTTGACCACTGACAGGCTTGAGGCTATCACCGCTTCCCTGAGGCACTTGTTCCAGTGCTTGACTGCCCTCTCAGTAAATAACTTTTACCTAATATCCAATCTGAACTGATGCAGCTTTTTAAACCATTCCCTCACATCCTATCAATGGATACCAGAAAGAAGAGACCAGCATCTCCTCCTTTGCTGCCCCTCATGAGGAAGTCGCAGGCAGATATGAGGTGAACCCAGATTTTCTTCTTCTCCAAGCTGAACACACTTAGTATACTCAGCCGCATGTCTTAAGTCTTGCCCTCTAGTCCTTTCATCAGCTTCATTGCTCTCTTTTGGACACATACTAGCTTTTTTATATCCTTTATATAGCCAGCAGGTCCAGAGAAGTGATTCTCCCACTTTACTCTGCTCTGATGAGACCTCATCTGGAGTACTGTGTGCAGGTCTGGAGCCCTCAATATAAGAAGGACATAGACCTGATGAAACAGGTCCAGAGGAGGGCCACTAAAATGATTAGGGGGTTGGAGCACCTCTGCTATGAGGACAGGCTGAGGGAGCTG
>JAOQGH010000001.1:20660534-20723555 GCA_025769975.1 Gallinago jamesoni | reverse complement strand
GTCCCTGTGACTGCAGGGGGGTCGGACTAGATGACCTTTGAAGGTCCCTTCCAGCCCAGATGATTCTATGATTCTATGATTCTACAATTATACATGTGTATATATTTTTGTTATATGCATATATGCATATTGTGTTTATATATCTTATATATATACATATTTAAATTAAAGACTATCCTTATGGAAAATGCAAAGAATTAGTATATGAAAACAGATTTTTTGAATCAGAGTGCTCCTAGAAAGCACCCTCAGTCCATGCCCTCATCGGTTTTTTTCATTTTTATAAGGTTTATATATATAACCAAAACTTCAATGAAAATCAGTGTCTGCAAGCAAACACAAATAGCAGTTTTGACTTTTATGCAAATATAATAAATGAAGTAACATTTGTAGTAAATGAAGTAAAATTTAGTTTGTGGCACTATTCAACTAAACTTACTATGATTTACCTCATAGAACAAAATAAAGTAAAATGTACATGTCCTAATTTTAAATTATCAAGGCTATTAACCACAAAATGAGACCTCCTCTCTTTGCTCCACATATGTGAAACAACGTTACATTTTTTGTTAGTAACTAAATTGACCAGTTTAGTAGTAAGTGAATTTAGTTCCTAAACAAGAATTCTATGTAATTGGCAATACCACGATATCAATAGATGAATTATCGTTTTCCATTTACTCATGTAAATGAAAGCAGAAGGGATATAATAGTACAAATTACAACTGCCAACATGCGCTTAACACCTCTCTCTACCTTTTTTTTCTTGCATTCCTGATACTGCTTTTGAGAAGTTCTTGGACAGTGTCTTTTTGTAGAATGAAAAGTTGCTGTAGAATCCATTAACCAGCTAGACTAAAGAATCCTTAATATCAATCATATCAGTAAAACTCCTTCAAGACAGTTCAACTTTTTCAAAAGAGTAGTTGAGTTTCAGAAGCTTTAGGCAGCCTTACAACCAAAGAAATGTTTACGTTTTCCAAATCAGATGTTACAGACCATTAGTTCATGATGTGAATTCTTGCCTTTTGGGTATTTTGAGAAAATCTGTTATTTCATTAAAGTTATGAAAGAGTTCTATTGTTCATGGTCTATAACTTCCTATCGTCAAAAAGTCATAAGGGATTTCAATACAAAGAGTTAATGTGTGTGTATAACTGCTCTTTGGGCTTAGAAGTCCTAATGGGCTCAAGAGACATTGAGCTATAGACTAAAAAAATCGTGCAGCAGATACTGACGTGGCTTTCATTGACTCAGCTATCTACATGAACTAGAAATGTAGATTTTCATGCTGAGACATTCATAAAAAGATTTATCAGTATTATCCAGGCCAGCAATTCAATCTTGTGATGTCTCTAGGTACAGTGGATAGCCTGAACAGCAAAAGAATCATTTTGGTCCATTCAATCAGTTTTATGCACTTCTTTGAGGATTTAGGGAGAAAATATTTATTCTCTACCTACCTACACAACTCACCATAATAAACAATAAAAAAAAATATGGAGCTGACCTTCCAGATTCCTTTTTCATCTGGGTAAAATGAATTGAAAAGAACACAAATTACCAGTGAAAAGTTTGCTGAAAATATTTTGGAAACAAGGATAAAATAAGCTTGTTTGTATTTTTTGTCAGACATCATATGTGTATTAGTGTCCATTACAGTTACAGTTATTTAACTTTTTAGCTGCTCTGTACTCATGCATCTCTATAATAAATCTGCTAAAGAATCACAAGAGATGGATCCTGGTCTAGGATATCTGTACAAAATGGAATCTATAGTTAACCTTGATCTCCTCATTCACTACATGATGCACTTTTGCATAGTGAATTAGGCAAAGTATGTACAAATGAAAAAGAATGACAAAATCTTGGACTTAGAAAATCTTCTAGTAACAAATAGATATAAACAGCTAGTAAATAGCCAACAAAAATTGTAAAACAAATCAGTTACAGGATGGGGAGGAAATCTAGAAATGTCACTAAAGTTTCTGCAAAGTCTGTGTTTTTCTCTTACAGAAGTCTATAGATTTATTTTCAAAATGGTTTTATATATATTTTTATATATATATATATATACACAATTTGGGGTTTTAAGAGTTATCTCTATCTTGCCTTCATCTTCAGATTATAGAATTAACACATGTTATTCAAATATGTCTGTAATACTTTTGGAAGACATTAGAAACACCAATAAACAAGGAAGACATTAAAACATAAGCATTTGCCACAAATGTCACACACTTACTACATTTTCTTGTATTCTAAGCAACTGAAAATTATAATAACCTAAAGGTTCTTGATTACCTCTTTTAATCTTTGATTCTTTTAATAATCTTTTAATCATTGATTTCACAGGTCTTTGGATTAGACTGTTAAATGCTATTGTATGAAAAGTGTATCAATTTCTATCTTTTAAGTTATTAATCAAACAGCTAAGGTTAAGAATGACTTCCAGGCAGTGGAGGAAATATGATACACCTACGCTGTCCATGGATGCATCTTGATTTTGGCTAATTCTTTCTAAAGGTTTCTACTTGATACTACAGTGTACTAGATATTGGTAACGTATGAATGATACGTTTTCAAAGGGTTTTCAAAACCTAGTTTCCATACTTTTGGAAACTCAAGCACTTAAAGAATGCTTTAATTCTAAGATATTTTATTGGAAAATGTAACTGTTGAGCAATAGATCTCAAGATATGGTTTGTAGGACTGTCAGACTCCTCGTTATGCACAGGGGAATTAGAAGACCTAGAATCAGTAACTTTCAGGATTTATAAGTTCCATGCCCCTAGCAACTTGCCTAAACTTTCAAATCTTCCAATTTGGAGTTCCCAGGGCATGCAGCAGAATGAGACTAGTTCTGGACTCTCCAGTTTCTCAATAGCTACTCAGGAAAAAAGGGGATCTGAGCAATATTCTGACAGAAACAGATATGTGCTTTGGCAAAAGTTAGCTGAAACAAAACCATTCCTAAAATATCTGTGTTTGACAACATGAATATGTTTGCTTCTCCTACCCTTTCCAAGGTGGAAAATTCCTCACCAAGGTACCAGAGTTCCTTTAATTAGAAATCTCTCTTTAAAACAGCAGCATGTTTTAGTCTCAAATCTCTTGGGCTGGCATAAATAAGCACGTAGATAGTTTCCAATTGACTACTAAGTTGGTTTCTACTAAGAAACCTGGTTTCAGGTAAAAGCAAAGTCCCCACAAAAAAAAAATAAAATCCATTTTGATGAGTAAGATCAATGATTTTCTTTCCCTTTCTGGTAAAGTTTCTTCACAGTATCTTCTGAAAAATATTTTGAGCTCTCTATGGGATTTCTTCACTGAAGCATTAATTCACATTTGAAGCTAATGTTTTTATATTTTATTAAGAAATTTTATTTTTATTAAGAAAAAAAAACAGTTAGAAAAGGTTGAAATATATTACTGAAGCTGTAGCAAATATTCTGGTAGTAATACTAAATATTTCAAGTGCATGTATCCAATGAAAATACAAAAAATTTGATAAATATTTGTAGAATTAAAATAGGAAGGTAGGTCCCACAATAAAGACATTGATGAGAAACTCCTTGAAATTTGAGAAATTGAAACTAATCTTTCTTCAAATGTAATTACTAGCGGCAGTAGGGGAAGAAATATGTATCCAGTTATTTCAATTTCAAATGCTATTTTTTCCCCACTTCTGTCTCTAGACCTTGCTTTATATTATCAAGATTAGATTTAAAAAGCTACTTCTGTATGTTCACTAGCAGAAAAAAATAAATGTTCTTTTTCAGATTTACACAAAGGATTATTGCTTTGCTAATTTTTTATGTTTCTGCAAATATATCAGAACAGATATGATTCCAGTTCTAAAAGTTTTCATGCTATGTTTGCATCTGCACTGCATTTTAGTTATTTTTTTAAAGAAACATATAATTTGCGTAAATGGAACCACTTACTCGTACCCCTTAGGAAGAAGAAAAATATTATTTGCCATTGTTGCCCATTAGCTGGGTTAGGAGGTAATTTTGCGTAAGTACTTGCTTCTATCTTCCTTTTGGATAAACAAAATATGAATTTTGTCATCTTACTACCAAATCATCAACTATTTGAACTTGTTTACTTATAGTAAATTCTAGAATCTCAAAGTATTTAAGCAGGAGGTGAAATTAGAAACGAGAAAAGAAATTTAGGACTGAAACATTAATATTAATTTAATAAGTATTTCCTATCTCTGAAATCTGGAGAATATATACACAGAGGAAGACACCGATTATCAGGCTTAGGTTTCTAGCTGAAGCAGAGGTCTTGCTTTTTTATTTTATTTTTTATTTTTTATGATTATTTAGAACAGCTACACAGGTTAACGACTTCCTAAATAAGAGCAGTTTTGTAAGCCTTTGTTGACATACCTAATAGAAGCCAGCATGGACTGTTTTCAAGAGCTCCTTATTACGCACACTTTTTCCAGGATTTTGAGTGTGCTGGAATTGTTAATTGTTGACGAATTTTAGACTACTTTCTTGTAAAAGATTATGAACCAGATCTCAAATACTTTAAAAGCTGAAAACTGGCAGGGTTTAAGTTTGTGACTATAGTTTAATAGCTTATGGGAGCATAGGCATAGGCATAGCAAAGAGAGGAAGTGTGAAAGTGGAACTGGAGTTAGATCCCACTCCCATTATTTTTCTTAAGCTTCAAGAGTTAACAGCTGAAAGGGAGCTGCGATGCTTGTATTAGACCTTCATTTTCACACTGTGCCCTGAGAACATGATCCAGGCCACAAGCCTGAGATATTTCCCAGTTGAACGGCAGTCATGAAAAAGAGCTGATAAAGCAAAATATACCGTAGAGTGAAACTGACTTAGGGCTTTATCAGTGAATAAATACTTACCCATAACCTACATCTACTTTTAGGCAGTCTTTAGTTATCTAATATTAGCTTCAAACAAAAAGCCAAAGTTGTACTCTGAAGAGTATATAGACAAACAAAAATAATAAAAAAACCCTTATCAAAAAAACCTATTAGTGCTCACATTTAAGAAATACTACAATCAAGTAAACAAGGCATGTGAAGAGCTGAAGCTATAAATACAGTTCAAGCAATACTATCATAGCATTACAATCTTGGTTTATTTTCTTGGAGGCTACAAACTCAAAAAGATCCAGTTTATTATTTCCTAATGAAGAGTTTTGGCATTTAATATCAATTTCTTCATATTCTATCAGTAAACAAAATAACTTCCTGAAGTTCATGCAAAGAATAAATAAATTTCTCTATTATTAGCTCTTAAAAGAAATATTCATTATGCAGAACTAGAAAAAGAACCATTATGAATTCTCTGTCATTTTTATGTATTACACAAAATTCTGGAAAAGACAAACCCAAAAAGCATAACACCAGAAATACAGGAAAAACAAAGCCTTATCTATTTAATATGGGGTTTGACTGGGTAGGATACCTACAGTCAGGTTTTGATACAAATTAGCATTTAAACTTTCTGTATGGCTCACCATACTGCCAAGAAATACTTCAGCCCCTGCTTAATTTTATGACCTACAATGACTAGTGTGGCTTACAATAGAAATATGACTTTTTTCTTATAGCACATGTTGGAATCTGGATCTGAAGTAGCTGTGCTTCCATGAACCCACCACTACCACTGGTTTGCACTGGATGCGGAGTAATCCACAGATGAAAGGCATTATAAGAAACTTTATAAGAAATCTTATATAGAAGAATATATATAAGAAGATATATAAGATATATATCTTCTATATATATAGAAGAAACTATATAAGAAATCTTTCCTATGAGATGCCATTTTTTGGCTGAGAAACGAGTAGCTGATCATATAAGAACTTATTTTCTACTTTTAAAGAATGATCTGGTCAGCAAGAATAGGAGAGGAATTCTTCACCACAATACTGTCATTCTCCAGCTTTTTACAGTCAAAGGCAAAATTATCAAATACTGGCACCAAATCATGCAGCTTTTAAAACATGCAATTACCAAGCTAGTCCACTGAAACCTGTTTCGATAAAGTCAAAGAAAGAAACTTCAAGTGAGTTTTTTGTACAGTACTTCAAGAACATCGTACTGTACTCCCAGCTCAGTGGGAGGGAAGCTCACAAAGGCTGGCTGCGTTCTCGTAGCCTCGCTGGGCTGGTTGGTGTCCCAGAATAGCACCAGCTGAAATTTAGTTGGTTAATTCATATCTCAGCCCAGCCTTTTCAGTTGAAGACCCAGGAGCCTGAGCTCCATATTCTGGTTTGCAAACACTGACCTCCCCTATCCCCTGTTTTTTAAGTTCCCTTCTGGCTAAACCTGAGACTTTTAGATGGTTTTATAGCACTCAAATGTTTTTACTAGGAGTGACAGGGACTGCAGAAAGCATGCAAACCTCATGGCCTCATTGTAAATCAAATGATAGTAGGACATACCAGACATTGCAAAATGGTAAGTGAATGCTTGTGAGTCAGCAAGGACAATAATGCAAGGTTGCTTAAGGTGTTGCCCTGTCATGTTAGCGTGACAAACTTGTAGTATCTTTCTGCTTGAACTACACAAAGGTATGATACTACATTTTTCACAGAATAGTCAGTATACAGTAGTATGTGGCCATCACATTGTGCCCACACACTTGAATAAATCTTAGTCTTTCATATCCTTTTACTGCAAGTACTCTTGTTTTGGTAGTTCACATGGACATACTGGGGATGAGAAATACCTTACAGAATATTACACATGACAGCATTTGCATTGTTGGATTTCATAGTGTTTAGAATGAACATTCAGTTGATTTTGTATTGACAACCATAGAAGCTAATTAATCATTCATTGATCTCCTTATAACAGAAAGAGGGTTTATTAGGTTTCTTTTAAAAATCTTCTAAGCAGGATGTTAATCTTTATGCCGTTAACATTGAAATACATATTTCAGGGTCTGTAATCTTGTCACATTTATTTCACCAGCAATTGAAATGGCAGATGAAATTTTCTGTGCACAATTTTTAGTCTTTTAATCAGTAAGTACATTGTATCTGTCTTCTTATTCTAATATTCAAAATTTGTAAGCATATTTCTAACTTTGAAGAGTATTATGAATTGATACCATGACAGCTGCTTCTAGAAACAGAAAACATTATTGGGAAATGAAATCCATTTAGAATTATATGCTGGGATAAGTCTCTCCACATCTGAACTTAGTCCAGTAGCTTGACAGCCTTCGAGTTTTAGTCACTGTGTGATGAAGATATGATTCCAGAATACCTACATAAAATTAGCGTCTGTAATTAGCTGAAACCTAAGCAGATCCTTGGCAAGGAACAGTAAACAAGAGTGATCTTGTTAAATGAGTCATTTCCGGTAGGAGTAGACAGCATGTCTGTACTTAACAAAGATGAGGCAGGAAAGGGAGCCACATTGACTATTATGTAGGTTGCTATTAATCACAGTATAAGACTAACAGGGATTTTATATCAAGTGTACTGTTGTACTTCCCTGTCTAGTATCAAGTCAAAGTGCAATTTCTCACTGCTTCCTGGAATATTAGATCTTTTTCTATTTTTCAGCATTTGGGGAGAAATACCAAGAGGATCTAACTCTGTTATGCTGGTGCAACAGACTTTGAACTGTCATTCTCTATAAAGCCATTGCCAAGACAGTGCTACTTCAAGCTTTAATAAGAGCCATTCTTATGATTTCTCTAGTTCTCCACAGAGGAGTTCTATATTTTCAAGGAAAACTTATGTAAATTAACATTTTAAATTACGTCAAGAGATATGACCTATAAATTAAAAACAAATTAAGGATATGATTTTCAGAAGAGGTGACCTCATTCCAACTTCTATGAACTGGTGTAGTGACTGGATCAAGCTTCCTGTACTGTTTTGCTGAAATAATGGTTTGTTTTAAATGGAGTTGGAGAAAAACTGCATTAATAAACAAGTTTCATGATCTTGCTATCCTGAGTGATATTCATTTCTATTAAAATGAATGCAATGTTTTGCTAAAAAATAAGGTACTATTGGGCATCAAGAAAATATTGAACAATATATGAGGAAGATAAATTATTGATAACTACTGTTTTCCGCTGTATTTATAATAAAATATTCCAAGCTGGCCTGAGAACAGGAAAACAGCAAAGCTTTGGCACAAACACAGTTACTAAACAGACATCAACGCTGGTGATTTCCCTGGAAAAGCCCAGTGTCAGAAACTATAGAAAGATTATTTTAGTTTGTAGCCAGTTTAGGTATGTGGTTCTTTTGGTCTGGTAGAAATCATAGTGACACATTAAAGCTGGCGCTCTGAAGATACCACAGAAAGTACAATCAAAATGGCAGAGAAATAAAAGACATTCAAATTAAGTTAATTTCTGTGCCATGGAAGAGTCAGTTTTGAACAGATTATGAAAGAGTCAAAATATTCTCAAAGAATATTTTACTGCTTGACAAACCTGATCTTCTATGACAAAGTGACCCGCTTGGTGGATGAGAAAAAGGCTGTGGATGTTGTTTACCTGGACTTTAGTAAAGCCTTTGATACAATCTCCCACAGTATCCTCCTGGAGAAACTGGCTGCCCATGGCTTGAAGGGAGTACCCTCTGCTGGGTTAAAAACTGGCTGGAGGGCCGGACCCAGAGAGTGGTGGTGAATGGAGTTAAATCCAGCTGGCGTCCAGTCACAAGTGGTGTCCCACAGGGCTTGATACTGGGGCCAGTTCTCTTCAACATCTTTATCAATGATCTGGACGAGGGGATCGAGTGCACCCTCAGTAAGTTCGCAGACGACAGCAATCTGGGTGGCAGTGTCGATCTGCTGGAGGGTAGAGAGGCTTTGCAGAGGGGTCTGGACAGGCTGGATTGATGGGCTGAGACCAATGGGATGAGGTTCAATAAGGCCAAGTGCCGGGTCCTCCACTTGGGTCACAACAACCCCAGGCAGCGCTACAGGCTGGGGGCAGAGTGGCTGGAGAGCTGCCTGGCAGAAAGGGACCTGGGGGTGTTGGTCAACTGTCGGCTGAATATGAGCCAGCAGTGTACCCAGGTGGCCAAGAAGGCCACCATCATCCTGGTCTGTCAGGAACAGCGTGGTGAGTAGGACCCAAGAGGTGATTGTCCCTCTGTACTCGGCACTGGTGAGGCCTCACCTTGTGTACTGTGTCCGTTTTTGGGCCCCTTACCACAAGAAAGACATTGAGGTGCTGGAGCAGGTCCAGAGAAGGGCAACGAAGCTGGTGAGGGGTCTGGAGCACAAGCCTTATGAGGAGAGTCTGAGGGAACTAGGGTTATTCAGCCTGGAGAAAAAGAGGTTGAGGGGAGACCTTACTGCTCTCTACAACTACCTGAAAGAAGGCTGTAGAGAGGCGGGGGTCGATCTCTTCTCCCAAGTCACAGGCGACAGGACTGGAGGAAATAGCCTCAAGTTATGCTAGGGGAGGTTCAGGTTGGATATTAGGAAAAAAACTTTCACTGAAAGGGTTATCAGACATGGGAATGCGCTGCCCAGGCTGGTGGTTGAGGCACCATCCCTGGAGGTGTTCAAAAGACAGGTTGATGTGGTGCTGGTTTAGTGATGGTGTTGCATGTTGTTTCTTGTGTGGGTGTTTCTTTTTGTCAGAGTTAGGTTGATGGTTGGACAAGATGATCTTGAAGGTCCCTTCCAACCTAGAAGATTATATGATTCTATGAAAGATTTTAATTTCCAAGAACAAGCATCCCCATTCTTCATCAACAAATTGTCGGTTGTTATCCTTGAAATTAAAGATTTTGTCAGTATCTATCAACTGATTAGAAGGAAAAGGAGAAATTTTGTTATCTCCCACTTCTTGCTACACCATGAGAAAGCAAGTCTGATGCGTCTGTAAGGTATCAGTCTCAAATAAGTTGACAGAAATGATCTGTAGCACACACTTAAAAAGTAAAGAAAGTTCTTAAGGTAGGTAATCTGAAGTTTCTCATGCCACATAGTCTTTTCTGAAAATATCACGGCCTAGAAAGTAGAATGTTTTAGAGAGAACCAAAAGATATGTTTTGGTTTCGTTCCAACTATCTTACAGGTTCTGGAAGAGATGCAGTCAGTGCGGAAGTCCCGCTAGTATATCAAAAGACACTCTCAGATTAGTAATAGTAATGGTAATAATAATTCTGTCATGGGCTTTTATGAAGGAGCCAAAACCAACATATGGATTGGTGTCATGTAATTACTTTACCCTGGCTTATTCTGATCACAACTAAAGAAATAAAATCACTGAATATTTGGGGAGAGTTGAGGGGTATCTAAGCCACAAACAGGATTCCTGGAACAGCTGCCATTGGACCCACTCACAGCTGTTTACCTTCTCTTCAGAAGCTCTCACCTTCACTACAGAGACTAACTGAACACAGCACAAGAGCTGAACTTTTTATTTCGAAGCCTGGTATACTAACTTAAATAGTATTTGTTCTGATTATCCTTATTATGCCAGGTTAAATAGTTGTCACATGAGCAGCAGGACTTTCCCTGCAAGAGAGGCAGAGTTGGCACTAGGTGGCAGGAACTTCTGCCCTTGTCCCCAGGCTGACTGTCTCCATTACTCAAAAGCCAAGCAGGCTGGTTCTGCATCTCGGTAATGCAGACTGATTAACAATAGTAATGGTGGTTCTCCCAACACTGGTCCTCAGATTTAAAGGCAAATGTGTTTCATTGACTAATAACTTCATAAAAGCTGATGATCCCACTCTGTATATAAGAATTCAAATATACAGACTTGAAAACCGGTTCTTTTTGGTAGAGGAGAAATTATCCACTAATTTTTTTGATAAAGTTTAGCTGCTTAACCAAACTTCTCTTCTCTCTGATGTTAAACAAGCTAGTCTTTTGTCTTGATAGGATTCACCAATCTTTATATTGATTTCTGTCTTACTAAGATCCAGAAAATTATTCTTAATCACTAAGTGCCAAATAAAGTGTAGCCCAGACGAAAGAAAGCTTATTCGCTGGTTCTTCATTGCTAAAAAATGTAATACTTGAATTTTAAAATAAGACAAACTACTCAGTAACAGAAGGATTCTCCATCCTTCTGTCTATTCATCAATCAATCAAACTATGTTTTAAGAATGCTGAATAATACCGTGTTTATCCATAAGTCTATAAGCATGTTTCTGTCTTGTCCCACCAAAATGTTTTTTTCCTAAATGCGTTTCACATTAATATTGTTCTTTTATTGATTTTATTGAAAGCAGCTCTGTGCCATTGCATCAGTTGTGGGGCAATTCATTATGTAAACTGTTAAAATACAGTCATAAGGGCAAAAAATCAGAAATACATAAAGAATGTGGTACAACTGCAACATAAATTGACAAGACATTCCTGTTCTGTGGTATATTTCCAAGCTGGCAATTTATGAGAAACTCTCTCTCTAAAAAAAAGAACCTCTCAGTTAGCAAGCCTGAAATAAACTCTTACTCAAAACCAAAAGGTCTGACCCAGCTGTTGGCATTATTCATATGAAATATTTCACCGGCATAATCAAAAAAGACTTTAACGTCTTGTTTCAAGTATTGTTGAATGCAAATACTGCAGGCCAAGCTCTTTCTTTCAAAATAAACGAGCAGTTGCAGAACAATAAAAACAGTTGAGGCATTTATGCTAAGACATGAAAAGCGGGATGCCAAGGCGGGTTTCTAAACCACATTCCAAGCATTTTAAATATCTTTTGATTGTTACCACAAATCCACCGATTGTTGTGAAAAGGGTATGTGTCATCAAGCCACAGGCAAGGCCTTGAATACATCTGGCTCAGAGTTCATGGAACTGATGTTAAAACACCTCACAGTCACAGTTATGCAGCAACTGTTCCCGGTCCCACATCACCACCCTTTTGTAGGAGCCTGTCTGCCTTTCTGTAAATGGCATAAATTAATTCAGAAGATCAAGATTAATTCAAAGACTGTATATATACATTACATTCTTCTCTACATGAAACACATTTATGATTTTAAAGCTACACCATGCAGTGAACCTTCTTTCTTTCATCAGCCACTATTTTCCATGTTCTCTTAAGGCTCCAAATCCCCCTAGAATTTTCCTGTCTCTTCCTCTAGGTTTGATACAAAACAGAGGCATCTGTCTTTCCATATTTTAAGATGCTGGTTTATGCCACTGTAAGTACCAAAATAAGACTGCAAGTAGTTTAAACTGAAAAGTTTCCTATATAAACTGCTGTCACTCTCCTAACTTGCAACAGTGATGATAGCAGGATTGCAGGGAAGGTTCTCACAGGTAGGACTTGTTTAGTCCATTTTTCCCCGAATATGTTTTCTTTCTCCAACTCAAAATTTTGTTTCTGTGGGAAGTGTAAAAGTTTCGTAGGGTTTTGGTCAGGCAGAAGTCTTTCCAGGAGAAAATCTGCAATAAATAGCTGCTGCACACACACAGCAACTTAGCAACTATTGTGCATTTGATCTCCAGTGTACAAGAATAGAGGATCTGATACCTTCTGTGTTCAATGGCCTCATTTGAGTTGGTTTGTAGAGTCTATCAGTGTTTGTGTTTGTAAACACATATTACTGTTCCAATGCATTGTGGGTTCATCAAGGCTAGTATATCCTTAATCCTGTTCAGAATTTCCTGGATCAAAATATACAGGAAATCAAATAAATCACAGTGTCTTAGTTAATCTTTGTAGATCTTATCCTGGAGAAAAGCAGCAGAATGAGATGGCATTTGCTGCTTCAGAAATAACATTAAATTAAATACTAAAGCAGCAAAAGATCTTAACATACTTTGTTTTCCAATGTGAGTACAAAAAACAGGGAAACTGAAGGACGGCTGTAGGCATTCACCTTTAGATAACAATACTTCTGTGATGCACATAATTGCCTTTATCCTGCAGAAAAACTTTCTCAACAGTACATGACAGAGATGAGATTAAACCTCAGGCAGTTGATTCCTGTCCTCTCTACAGATATCGCTTGGCTTTAGGAAGTAATAGAAGAAAATCTTTAATTTAAAGCAGTATTGGATGGACTTCAAATGATCCAGTGAGCCTTGATATTTATCTGTTCCTCTTTGATGAGATATGTGGAGGAATTTCCTGCTTCTGATGTGACTGAAAATATTGAGACACTATCCAGAGTAGTTTCATAACTTTTCACTTCTGATGCTGTTTATAAGAAGGAAGAACAGCCTTGAAAATCAGGGGAACTCCCTCATATAAAGCTCCAGGAATTTTCTGAGCTTCCTGGAGGTTCAAAATTGGGCTCGGTCAGCGCTAGCAAGGTCTTGAGTCATATATTCCGTTTTTTCTGACGTGTCAGATCTTGCTTGTGTTTTCTTCACAAATAATGAAAGAGCAGAGGAAGAAGTTAAGAGACGAGAAACAAAACAGATATCCCATCATGGGCTTAGAAGAACTTTAGTCTTCTTTCGATAGTCTCACCTGACAAGATAGAACAAGTGTGTGCTATCCAGCAAGTAAAGGAGATGGAAGCATAAGTGAGGGTCATTATATATATCAATTTAACAATATGCCCATGTTTTTTGGAGAATTTATTTTGCCTTTGAAGACATCTTTTCTTATTAATAAAAATATAGTTCATCTAAAGAATGTGCCAATGTGGAATCTGAATGGCCATGGAGGTTTTTGCATGTGTAGATGACTTGATTTTATTTTAAACTATGCACTTGAGTGAGGCCAGAAATATAACATTGTGACCGTAAGTGATTCTTGTGCTTTCAAACCCACTGCTTTTAAATTAGTGTTATTTCCACTATAATTATTGAAAAATCATATACTAGGGTCAGTGATACATCAGATACTTGATGTATCCCTTAGAACTAGGACAAGGTCCAGAATTATATGGGCAATATTAATGTTTCTGTTCTCTAATCCTTTGCAGGAAGTTTGTAAACTAGAGTGGATATAAGCCGATTTTGAATGCTTCAACACATATACGCAATTAATAAGCCTAGAAAAATGCAATGAGAACTGGAATTTGATTTCTCATCCAGGCAGTGTAAATGTTATCTATATGACAGCAACAGGATGAAGTGAGGAACGTCATAAACTGTAGAGAAAACAAAAGAAATCTAAGGAATGTTCAAAGTTTGAAAAAGTCCTTTTGCAGGCAAGGTGAAGAAAGATACCAATGCATATGAATGGGACTACATGATAAAAGGGAAAATAGAACACATATCAAATACTGTTTTTCTGAATTAACATGTTATCAACCTTAATTGGAATTTTAGAACTCCTAGTACTTTTCCTCATTGAGATCACGCTCGAGTTTGTATTACTGGAAAGGATAGTAAGATTGAAGAAAGAGAGGAAAACTGGATCTCAGAATAGAATAGACTGGAAAGAACAGGACAGAGTTATCAAACTCAGAATGGCTGGGTCAAGGAATGGAAACCAAGACGATAGTTTCTGCTGAACTTTCTGTTTCCAGCAAACATTCTTCAGAGGATGATCACTTATTATTACTATCAGAGATTAGTTCATATGCTGGCAGTCAGATTTGCAAATTTAATGATTTCATCCATACAAAGGATGAAAGTGACTATCAATATTTTGTCACCAAGTAGATTTTTTGTTGCATAGAAACTGCTTTGGGGATTGATGTGTCTGTGTTTTTTTCTAACCGGCAATATTAGACAGTTATTTCAAAACATAGCCAAGTATAATTACCCTATTTCAAAAGATTGTAAACTAAGATTAAGAAACACCAAAATTATGTTTTTCCAAGCAATATGAATTAATCTATTTTGCGTGCATGCACATGTTGACAGTCTTTAATTATATCACAGTCATTATTTTTCGGACTCATTCAGTGTTCAGGATGGCTATGGAGGTGAATCAGGGTTGAAGAATCAGCAGTGAAAGGACCTGCAACTTTGTTTACTGAAGAAACTGCTTTTTTTGTTATTCGCTAAATAAAACAAAATATAAGTAGAAGATCTGGGACTGTCTCCAACTAAATTAAGAGAATCCAGGGCACTCCAAGCCTCCAACACATCTGATGTTGTACAGGCCTCTAATAGATATTGACTAATTTGATACTTTCCATTTTTCAGGTACCAAACATTATATCTCCGTGCCAGATACGTAGAAATACTGAACACTAACACCTCCCTTCTGAATTACATTGAACTGTATGTTGACATTTTAAGTATTTAACAATGCTAATTTATCTGATAAAAACAAGACCTTGACTGTTCAATGGGGCACCCTAAATTAGTGAAAATGTCTGACCCTTGTTTAACCTTGTGACATGCAGACCAAAGAATCTATTCAATAGAAATAATATTATCCCCCTCTTTCTTGAAACAATTTCAAAATTAATTCCTCGGTTTGTGAAGTATTCATATATGACAGTGATAAATATGATTGAAAACTCTTGAGAAAATTAATATTCTGCCTTTGGAGCAATGTTTGAATAATGTGCATGAAATAGGATATTGGGCCACCCACTGAACAATAAAACAAAATATGAAATCATTTCTAATTTAGAAAAAACAATCTATTCTTTGTGCTTATTGAGGCAGAGTACCCATGAGGGGAAAAATTTATATGATCATGTAATTGAAAACTGTTAAAAACAGTTCTTTAATGTACCAGGAAATGCATTATGATTTCAATCTTAATCCTCCACTTTTCTCAACACTTGAATGCTTCTCTCTTAATAATATTTTTCCTTTTAGCTCTTTTTACCTATAATTTTGCATTTTGGTCAAATAAATTTTCCCAGAGCAACTTTTAAATGTAAATTCTGCCTTTGTTAAACATTTTTCTGTTCCCAGCGTCACAACTTGTATTGACATAAATAGCTATGTCAAGACGACTTGTCAATATGTTTCCTGCTTGTTCACTCTCAGATTATTGTAATCTTCTGTTTGTGACATCCAAATCACTCACATTGCAAAGTGACTGCAAAGTCTTTAGAGGATTATGGCTTTTTAGTTTACACAAGCTGATGGTAGTAAAGGAGAAAGAATGAGATGAGCTTCAGGAGTATTAATTAATTTGTCATTGGATTTTTTCTATGCAGAGGAAAAGGCTGGATGCACGGCTGCTGTCTTAATGCAATAAGGACATGACAAGCACTGATGAAGCAGTTTCTTCCAGTTGTTTGGCTAGGGTCCATAGGGGTTTATTCTTTTCAGTCCTTCCTTGCCACCTGAAGGAAAAACAGGTTCTTGGAAGCACATGGACTGTTATCCAAAAGTTAATGTGGTTCAAAACTGTCTGATATTTTGCAGAGCTATGCCAATAAAGTGTTTGGTGACCCCTTCTGGAAAATTGCTCTTGAATAGGGATAAGTAAAGAAGCCATGGACAGCCATTGTGTGAGCCCACTTCAAACCAATGACACAACACGGATTCCATGTGTGCAAGCATCAAAAGTAAGTGAAAAATAAGAGTCAGCACTTTGCAGTAATTAGTAAGCTGAAACAGCTGGAATGTGAAGGGCATTTAAATCTTCCTGCGAAAGGACAGGGTCAGACTGAGAATTGGGTCACGAAATATGTAGCTAAGCCAGCTACATATCCTTTAGCCAGATCATTCACTCTTTCTAAGCCCTTTAAGAGATATTTACAAGCTTAATAAGAGTCAATACCAACTGATAGGATTGCTACCGGTGAGGCAAATTCAACAAGCAAACTGCTCCATTTATTTCTAACTGTACTGAATTTTCATGGGAAGACAGCTGTTTTTGAACTGCAGGCCTGACAATGTAAGCCTCTCCTCGTATATATCAGCCAGGTGTCATACCAGAGTAGGATATCAGCAAAGCAGAATAACAAGTAGCCATTTCTCGGATGTGCACTAGGGTCAGGAGTCAACACCATGTGCATTTGCATTTCTAATGACCACTGAAGATCAGAGTGCTATGCACATTGCATCGCATTTACCTTTGCAATTTACAGCAAGCTAATCAGATAACAATTTTAAAGTTCAAACAGAGAAGGAAATGTTTCCAGCAGATAACACGTTTTATAGCTATTCTCATAGCAAAACAATGCAAACTCTGGAATGCTTCCAGCTCAGAGGAATGTGAATGGCTTCTTGTGAAGATATCTCCAGTAATTATGATGACTATCATAAAAGCATTGGAGGCATTGTGATTAGTTATATATTGAGAAAAGTGACTACAGCAGCAATTAAAATCCACCCATGACAAAACAAACCAAAGATTGAACTGTGTCATCCTCTGGAAATGGAGAAAGCTTTGACAAGAAGGTTCTTGCTTAATTTTGAACGTCTTTGCTTATGTCTAATGGTGGTTGCACGATGTAAGACAGACCAGGCAGTGGCAGCTAGCAATATATACTCAACACTGACAGACTCTTCACACAACCTGCCCCAATATCAGCCAGGTACCCTTTCCTAATGTTATCTGCTTATTCCTCTGATAAGACGACTTTATTAGACTTTAAGAACTGTCAAAACAGAAAAGTATACAGCAATATGTTTGTGGTGTTCTCAGTATTCACACTGTAGGTGTTATCACAGTATCAATAATAATCAAAGTACTATTTCTCCCAATTATTAACAATACCCATTCATTTTCAGTTCAAAACTTCATATTCAGAGGAAACAAAAAATCTGTAAATTCAAGAACCCAGGTTTGGCTTCTCCTCCAGTTTACATCACATAAAAAGGCTGATGTGTGCGATGTGTATGAAAAATCGTGAATAGTAATGATAGTTTGTTACATAACTTAGAGAGCAAAATTATGTTGTTTTGTTTTAATAGCTATCAAAAGAATTTTTTTGCAATTCAACATTATCTCAATGCTATTTGAGAGATATTGATGTCAGTCAGAGATATCTCAAAACCATTAATCTACGGATAGCAAGGAGGTTGCCAGAGGGCGCTTGAGGCCATTAAAGGAAACAAGTTCTGCTTTTGCATTCCAGACAATTCTGCAGAATTGTTAAAAACCCACTGAGGCTACTTTCACATTACCATTCAAACACTTCACAGCTTTCAGCATTCAAACTCTGCGCTAGCTTAAGATTTTTCAGTATATTGCAAAAGAACAATCACACGCAAAAAAAGTATTGTGGTTATTAGTCATCATAAGTTATATGAGGCGTGTACCTATGAGTGTGTTCAAAAGGAAAAGTAATATTGTAATTCCTCACACTTGGGAATACTCCAGAAGGGAAAGTCTGAACGTTTTTTTCCCCCAAGAATTCATATTACCAAACACTCTGTAAAACAGCTGTATGTATGCAGATCTTTTTTTCTGTTGTTTCCAGAATGTCTCAGATCATATTCTACATTCCTGTCCTGCTCGCAGTGTTTCTGGCACACACAGGAAACAGCTTAAAAATGCTAAGGTACCTACTGCTGGAAGGAATCCCTGTGTACAGCCTTAACGTTGCTCAGACTTCTTCCACTGAAATCATGCAACTGCACAGATGTGAGTCAGAGACAGGTGCCTTTGCAGGAAAGGAGTAATTCATTTATTTATTAAGAGCAAATGAAGAAATGTTTCCCTCAAAGAACTAATACACAAATGTTTGCCAAGAAACATTTCCTCACCCCCTCTTTGTTGTTCTGAGGAAGTGTTTTGTTTAAGACAACAAATGATCACATTTTCATGTTCTAAGAACGGTTATCAGATGCTTGAAGTTAAAATGAGGCTTGTGAAAGGCCTTGGTTAAAACATTTCCTACTTGTCTCTCAGCCATACAGGTGTGAGGGAACATCAAGGTGAACAGTGCTAAATCACTATCATACAGAAATTGGGACTCCCCTTCCTCAGAGCTCTTCCAAAAATTAGAAGAAACAACACAAATTTTCCAAATGATTTCTGAAAATTTTTGATCAGGCCTTTAATCTCTGCAAATTTCCACACATGCCCTGTAAATTTTATCCTAGAGACAGACTTTCCCCGCTTTTTCATCTGCGTGTTGCTCCCATCCCTCACTGGTTGTTTTACTCTTTATGGTGCTTGCTTTTCAAGGGCAACCTTTTAGCACGTTTTTCCACTGCCCAGGATGTTTGCAATGCCTCCACCTCCGCTTTTCCCCAGTAACCCAGCTGACAAAGCCCAGGGAGTGACAAGCTTGGATACACAAGCAGGAACAAGTAACTACCAACAGAAGGTGGGGAAGGACAGGGAGGGAAATCTTTAGGAGTGCCTTAAGAAGATATTGTTGCTCAATAACAAACCTCATCCCAATTATTTTTGTAATTATAAGCTTGAGGTCAGCTAAAGTTAGTTGAGTACATGGATAAAATCTCTGCCCCATTTTTAAAAATAATGTCTGCATCCGTGACTGAGGTAACTGTGGGACACAGAAGGAATTGAATCAGTAGTCCTTTACACTTGAAAGTTAAGGTTGATTTAGCTTTTCACAAAATTTATCCTGAGTTCAGAAATGGCTCATGGAGACTGAGCATCAGTGTTTACATTATAATGCTTGGAAATTCATTGCAGCAAATGCTGTGCCCTGTATTTTCTTTTAAATGCTTACATTTGCTAGTTCTTGTTGCACTGCTTAGTCAGGTAAACTATGTGTTTGGGTAAGCAAAATGACATAAAACGACCCAAGTAAATACTCAATAAACTCAAAGGAGTAGACTTTAAAGACCATGTACCACCTGTGCACTGATCATTAACAGCCCAGTTATTTTCTGAAAATACCTAAAAATAATGCTGTATGACTATGTTAAGAATTTCGTAACATGCTCATAGAACACTGCTTGGTATATTTTTTTCAGTGATGAAAAAGTTTTGAAGTATGTTCTTATTAACAAAACAGACATACTCCAATTAAGGGTGCACAATTACCTTATTTTAAAATACAGACTAGAATTTACATATATTACATACTATGCACGTTACATGTTATGCATTACCATTGTCAAAAACAGAGAAGAACACTACATTCAAGGCTAAGTTACTTCTGGGTCAATTTTATATTACGTTTCTACCAGATACTTTGAATTTTAGGCTATATCACAATATCAAATTACATCAGTATACAATTATATTTACAAAACAAACAAACTATTAAGCTTCATTGGACAGTGACCATAATCTGTTCTTATCCTTGTCCAGTTAGTTTTGGCTAATGAGCCCTAAATTAATGAGCAAATACAGCTCTCACCAGCATAGTTCTAAGTAATCCCATTGAGAACAAAATTTGCATGCTGACTGGCACTGGCACTGAGGTGAAACACTGTGGAAAATAAGGCTGAACATTCATTCAGCAGAAATCATTTGCATACATCTGTACTGGGAAAACATGGGGATTATTTTTTTTTTTTTTGGATGGTTGAACTGTTTACTCATAAGAGCAAAACATTAGCAAAAGGAAACACATTTTCTAGAAGACGTACAGTCTTGTCCAGCTTGACATCAACAAATTAATGGCATAAATAGTAGACTATATGCTGCAATTTAGCAGCACATACTCTAATATCCAATGCTCAACTAACACATTTTATTTTGGTGAATTAATTTACATTTTTGCTGACATAAAGGTAATACAATGATCTGAACTGTAACTAAAGAATCAAACAGGATTCTTCATCAAGAATTTTCTGAGCACATCTCTACTTCTTTAGTTTTTCCAGTTGTTGACCACACAAATGGAAAGCAAGGATTTCGCCCCCATATTGAGAAGTTCTTTCTGTCTAATTTATTTAAAAGATAAACTTATGCAGGATAAAGCCCCTGTGCCTTGATTATACCTAAGGAAAGAGGCAGATTCAGACACATCATATACTTTTGTGTGCAGCTTATTGCTGTGAAAAGGATTAGAAGTGAGTGAGGAAAAGTGGGATTACTTAGAATTGAGAAGTTTTGTGTCTACTGTCCTCAAAGCATCACTTCTTCATATAGTGACATAAATTCTCCCTATAAGATTATCCTCTGCACCATAGTAATGCTAAGCCAGTTTGGCCTTAGTAAATCTAGACTACTTTCTACTATGCTTCAATGTGAGGGATAGAGTAGTGCAATTATATGGTTATTACCGGACACTAACATTGGATTATATCTGTTAAAAAAAACAATATGTTAAAAATTTATACATATATAACATTGCTAATTGAACCACATCTGTAAGTATTCTATCACCCATGATGTCTAATGTTAGTGACCTACTAAATGCTAAACTTTTTTTCCCTGAGGACAGAAATTTGGAGGGAGGGGGGGGGGGGGTAGATAGTTTAAAAATTACTATTAATTTTGTAGTTTAAAAATTACTATGAATTTTGACTGTCCATTCCCTGCAAAGCACCTACCTTTTTTCAGCCTGGGCTCAGAGGAATTCTATAAACTCTCAGGAAAGGATGTTCAGAAACCCACTATTATGTGCCTGTGATGTCCGAGACTGTAGGCAAGCTGGGGTTTGCTTCCATTGCCTAAATGTAGTCTCTGAGGTGTACACTGAGATGCCTAAAGGCTTGTAAGGCATTTGAGTGTTGTTAATGATTATGACAAAGAACCTACAGGTGACTCATGGTCTTCTGTAGGGGCAGCCATAGGCTGGGCAGGGTACACTAGAGAATTTCAGGGGAACTAGACAAGTCCTAGTCTTGTTAATGGAATCTAAACTCATCTGCAGTCAATGGAGTTTAGATGATACATTGGCATCCATAGAGATGTTCAAAGTACTCTATAGTAAACGTACATTTGGTCACCTGGTGTTTAAATTAACTGGATAGTTCTCTGGGTATCAATTTTAACTATCAATTTCATACATTTCTATTGGCTTTAAAGAAACTCAAGACTATGATAACCTATAATATCTATAAAGTAGATATATTAAGTATGTTAATCTGTGAGGTGAATCCCATACTGTTGTCTCCAGAAGGGTTTGAGTGCCTTGTGTGTCCCATGTCTTATCTGGAAGCCTCAAGTGAAATTGCTGGAATTCTTGGGACATCTCAAGAGCCACTGCTCTCCGTGGGTAAATGAATCAAATCCTGGCTGTCTGAAGTCAGGTGGGATAGCGCCCTTCCTCACCCTCTAACTATATCAGAAACATTGACTTGTCCTCATACTTTGGTATAAGCGAGGAGTCAGAAACATTTTAATGAATGAATTTAATACAATCAAATCAAGTAGTATGTAACCAATATTGCAATCAATGTAATCAATAGAATGTAATCAAGGGCAGACTGAAACTTCCAGGATGCCAAATGAAGCTTAAATTCTAATTCTAGGTTTGGGTGCATTTTTAGTGGCTGTTTTGCCCAGTAGAATTAACTGATGTAATAGAGATTTTAATAACTATCTAATGGTTTAAATCATTATGGTTTTAACTGAATTTGACAAATGTCAACTTAAAGGACATTTCGGTGTCTTGTAAGAAGCTATAGATGTCCTAAATTGGTATTTCTTCTACCTTAGAGTGTAAAAAACAGTATACAGCTTAGAATAAATCCACACATTCTTTTGACACAAGAACTCCTTTTTTGAAGACTTGTTCAGTCATTCAAGTGAATTTTCCTAAAAGAAATATTCTGATAAAAAGTCCTGAACTTCAAGGGACAATTACTTGAAAAATGGCTTCAATATTCAAATTACTTGTCTGACTTGGATGACTCAAAAGCAAACAAATAAAATGACCCTTCTCCTTGTGATCTGAAGAAGGTAAAAAAAGGCTTTTTAAAGATTTTCTAAAAAACACCTCTACGGGGTAACCTAGCCTGTTGGAAAGTGTGTGTGTCAAGAACAATAATTAAAAGTTAGTCTACAGAATTATATGTATTTTTTTTTTTATTTAATGACATAGCACTTTGTATCATAGGTCTCATGCTTTACAGAGTTTTGTTTTGATTTCCCTCTCTGCCAGGTAGGCAAACTTAAGTACCACATGGAAAAATTACTTGTTCGAAGATTTTAGTGGTTTGTGGCAGACCTAATTCTCTCAAAACCAAATCCAAGTCCTATCCACTACCAAATATAGTTGCATGTTATATTCCAGTTAGATTGCCAGAAATGGTAAAGCTATTACTGTCAAATAACATATTAGTCCAAAGGTATTACAGTTACTGAATAAGCTAAACAAAAAAATCATTGACTGATACAGTTGTGTTTTTATACACGAGATTGCTCTGAAAGTTGCATCAAGGAAACTTTCAAATAGGAAAACAAATTTTTAAAGCACATTCTAAGACAAAGATGATATTGGAAGCACACAGGCATGTGATTTCATGCATGTGGGTAGCCCTACTGAAATTAATGAAACTGCTAAATGGTCTCATAAAAATCCTGTTCAAAAAACTGGAAATACTCCCATAGACTTAATGGATCTTATCAGGTCCCATCCATCAGTGTGTTTTCAGAGTCAGAGCCTATGCTCTCATGACCATTTTTTGGAACTGGACCAACATGCTTCTCTGTGTAGATGTGATTACAAACCACTTTCTAATCAAAATTCCCTGTGCTCACTATGACAGAATTCATTAGTCATTACTTAAAATGTCCCTATATGGGCCTGACATTCTTCTATGCACATTGTGTCTATTCATCTATTTTCACATGGCACTCTGTGGCTGAACATATTGAAAATTATTTTAGATATAAAACATATTACTGAAGCTTTGGATTATTTACTCTATTGGCAGTTTATTTTTAAGAAAAACAGTGTTGTCTTACCAGCTATAAGGAATAAATTGCTGGCTGAAGGTTCTCTTTATGTAGATTATTGATTTTTAGATACCTGAATTACAACATTTGAAATGTAAATGCTTGGAATAGGCTCATATCCTAAAATCATAAAGGAAACCAGAATTTTATTTGTGTTTACATTGTGCCACACTCTCACATTATGTTGTCTTCTTCTGGCCCTCAATACTTTTACTGAGACTAAATCCCATGGGACATAGGTTTTCTTTTTGTTCTTTGTTTCAACATTACCTGGTAAGTGACCAGAAATAAAAAATAAAAATACATACACAGTAAGACACAGACTAGTATAATATTAGTTGACCTTCATTTCTTTTCCTCAGATGCCTTGTGGCATCAGAACCAAAACCTTGTGGCCCCAGAATTTGATTTTTCTCAAATTCTTAAATCATGTTTATGTTAATTGCAAATATCCAAACTATTCTGAAACTACTTGAAAGCAGGATGATTGAACCGCTCAGCAAGTTGTATCCACAAAGAGGCAGTTCTTATAAATTACAACACAGCACTGTACAAGCCCTGAGTTGTGACGAGACCTGTGATGAACCACTAACACGTAACAGTAGAATCAAAGTTGATGCATAGGTCTCTGCACCAAGCTCCACCCAATGTGATGTATAGATACAAGCTTAATTCTTTCTTTAGTGAGATAGAAGCCTAAATTTAGGCACTTAGTTCCTTAGATGTCCTCAAGTAGTCAGCAGAAAAGGAGACATGTCTGCAGAGAGATCTTAGGTGGGGTCTTCACTCAGTGAGTAAGGAAGCCTAGGCATGCTAACCTCCTAATGTAGCTACCTAAAATAAGGTGCCATCTTTACATCCCATAATCTACCAAAAAGGCAGTATATAACCCTTTATTTATTACTCTTTACTGCATATTTAGCCCTAACGATCACTGTAAAAAGATGAAGAGCAGGGATATGTTGCCCTCCTCTGTGCTCCTTGCAGGCTTAGATGTAAAAGGTCTGAGAGTTATTGTCCTCATAGGCCATAGGCTAAAAAAGTAAGATTTCTTGGATAATTTTATTCCACTAAGCAGGCAGATGAAACTTGTAAAGTTCTTACTATGAACAAAGGCAATCAAGGACATCATGATGCAGGCTGAAACGTGTAATATAGTGATACTAGAAAAGACACATATTTTAAAACTCAGCCTTCTAATGAAAGCCCATGTAACATATGTATGTTTAGAGATTTATATTTCCAATGACATCTGTTCTGTTTAGCACTCTTGCCTCCATGTGTAGACCACAGATGGACTGGCAGGCAACTAAACATCATCTGCACATAGACGATTTAATTTTGATATATTTTAATGATATGTAGGAATGATACACACATTTCTGGAAAACATCACCAGCAAAAATGGTGCTTTAACATACCTCAGCTAACTCTCTCCCTGTCAATTTGCAACAAGGAGGAAGACTCCCAAGCTTTTAGTAGATGAGCTGAAAGGAAGGACAGCCAAACCATTGGCCTAGAACTTAAGAGAACAGGACACCTGGCTCTGCCACAGGCTTTCTACATGATTTTGACCTTGATGCCTATTAAGCCTCAGGAACATACCAGTAAAATGTGATGATGTGTCTTGCACAACAAAGTTGCAAAGAAGAACAGCAAAAAGTTATGAAGTCTGAAGACACTTGTAGGGGAAACAATCTTGTCCACTCTCTCCCTGCTGCGGACATTAGCTGGGAATTTAACAGTGTCTGCAACAATCAACCTACCATCATCCTACCCAACCTACTCATCCTACTCAACATGAGGCTTGAATTTCCTGAAGACTGATTAATAAAGAAAACACATAATCCTGTAACACTGATGGAACTTGAACTATTTCTGGATTAGTAAATACTATGGATCAGAATCTGTTCTCTAGACCTGCAGCGAGGGGCAAAAGCATGGTTCATGGTGATAATGTCTTCGTTTTACCTTCTAAACCATTGTGAACGATCTCTGGCCTGTGCAAAATCTGCCACTGTGCCTAGGAAGTCTTGTGAACGAGCATGAACCATTAACAAGCAGGGGTCCTAGTAACTTAGTGTCCTGGTCCTTATGCTGCCTCCACACTTTGTACAGCTGTGAAAAAACCTGAATGAAGATATAAGACCCTACTTGTGCCAAAAGAAAGGAAAATATGGACTAACTTTATTTTCAGATAACCCCTCCAAAAGCATTTTGACAAAAATTCTGTTCCCCTGTAATGTCAAATCTCACTGTGTTTGTGAGATTGTGATTGTGATTGAGATGTGGTTGGGTTGGGCTTTGCCCATTAGAAAGAAGAGTCAGCTTGAAACAGTCAAGTATCACAGAGGAAGTACTCTTGATCACAATAGCTGGTGTTAACTAATTTACCGCAGAATCTGTTTAATGACAGAGTATTTTAACAGCCTTTTTATCCACCTTATTGATTCCCCCACCTTACTTACAAATAAATGATAAGCACATATAATTTGCTTTTACCTGTAAAATTTTGCTCGTAAAGTGTTTTCTTTCATCAAAATAGATTAAAGACCTAAGGAAGAGGAACTAAGCTTTGTTTTCTTTGTTTTTTCTTAAACAAACAAAAAGTTCCAGTATTTTGATATAGCTTGCCCCGTTGTTTGCATGATTTTTGATAAGTAAAGTCTGTTGACTAACTTTATTGACCCCTTATTTTAATCAACAGAAGAGTAAAAGTGAATGTTTATGTGCTCTCACTTCAGAAAGGCCAATTTTTTTCTTCCTTTTCTGTTTTTCTTTTTCTTTGTCTCTCCCTCTGGATGTGAATATCTGCCACATCATTGCCAGCTGGATGCCAAACACAGGTCTATGGCTGCCTGATTATTGTTCCGGCAGGGCTTCTCTGGCTTTATGCATTTAGTTGGATGCAGTAGGTCTCGGGCACAGTGTGTGCATTCTTCAACATTTTCCAAGCTGTTTCACTGAAGACAGTAAATTGTAGAATCATAGAATAGCTCAAGTTGGAAGAGGCCTTGAAAGGTCATCTGGTCCAACCTTTCATGGGAAAGGAAGGCTACATGAGATTATCTAGCACCCCGTCCAATTACACCTTGAAAACCTATAGCAACAGTGACTCCACGACATTCCTGGGGAGGTTGTTCCAGTGGTTAATGGTTGATCACTGTAAAAAATGTCTCTCCTAAATCAAGATGAAACCTCTCCCAGTGCTACTTGCACCTGTTGCCCTTTGTCCTCTCGATGTGGCTCCTTGTGAATATTAATTAATGGCCTTGTAATTTGTCCAATAAATTGCCAGTAGATACCTCAGCTGCTGTTAACAGTATCACTGTAACACGTAAAGTGTAGTATATGACATTTTGAAATCCACTATCATGTTTCTGAGAAAAATAAATAAATAAATGTATCTTGTCAGAAATCTAAAACCAATATTCAGAGTTTTAAATAGGATGTGGTGGGTTATTACCTTCCAAGTCTTTCTCCTTTTTATTCCTTTCTTAATAATGATTCCTATAGAAAATTTACCAACAATTTTTACTTGATATTTTTAAAGTTATTCACATTTTAGACACTTCATTCAACTATAGTTTACAGATATATGTCAACCAAATTCTAGTTAAACCATGGACCTATATACCAAAAATACATTGCTACTTGATGGGAAAAAATCACGATACAGGCAACACATAGAGATTAATGAGTAAGTTTGCAGAAGTCAGACTGAGAATATAATGCTATGTGAAACCTTACACAGGTTGTGTTACCAGGGACTTTCATGTACAAGACAAAGGCAAGTCTTGCACCACCGGTAACCGTACCTTTAGGAAACATCTCCAGTTGTATAAAAGACCCATCATGTTGATTTTCTGCACATGGATGTGTTAACAATCTTTTGAGAACTACTATATGTACTTGATAAATTGGCATGGAAGCTAGCATGTCAGTGGATCTCAAATCCACTTTCTTAAAAGCCAAGTATGTATTTTAGAGACTCTTAGCAATTATAAAAGCTGATTTAAAACTTGTAGAGATCATTATTTCTTTCCAGAAAGGAGTAACATCAGCATTTATATCTTGTGTTCGAGCCAAAATCATTATAGTTTAGGGGACTAAACAAATGTTTCTTCAAAACATCTCACATATAATGATGTTTCCTAAAGCACCTATTCTGTACAGAAATTCAGTTGCTTTGGTTAATAGTCATGTTAAACAGTTGCAAGAGTAAATCATGGCTCCTGAAAGGCATTTTCTAGGGTGGTCTAATTTCCATTGCCATATTTTAACAACTATTTGCTTCACTCCTGTAGAAACAACCACAATAATTTTTTAAGAAATGTTACCACTAGTACTTTACTTTTTCTATTATGATTAACATTAGATTTTGAATTATATTTTCTTACTTGCCAGGAACATGAAACGACACAGTTCTTCAACATTTTCTTTACCTAGTGTATTTTAATCAAGATTGGGATTGTCCATATACCTTTTAAGACAGTATCTGTTTGGCACACGCTTTTATTCTAGTGTTTCTTTGAAAACTGTCTCAATCGTTACAGAGGACTGCTTATCCTTTACAATTATATGAATTAGGAGATGAGTTTCTATGATTAACTACCAGTGTAGTTCCTTTCCCTGAGACCAGAGGCTGGTGATGTAGTCTGATGTAGATGAAATCATTCCTAATTCTTGCTTTTGCATGAATGAATGCATCCACATAGGCATAATCCATATTCTATTACCTCATCATGATACCATCTGAGCACCTCTCACTCATTAATGAACCTTATCATTACAATGGTCCTGTTTCTAAAGATGAGACACTGACATACAATAAAAAATTAGTCAAAGGCTGTCATGGGAATTTTTCTGCACGATGTGCTGCAGTACAGAATGAAATACTCAGGGTAGTCCTACTATTCTCTGCAGGATAAACATTCTGCATTATTTGCCTCTGGCCTTCTCTGTCTTGTTTTAGGTATTTAGATGAAGTATTTTGGGTATCTCTAGGCTTCTTTGCAAACTTATTTTTAGATTCAGTCTAATATGGAATTATTCAGAAATAGCTGGTGCAGAAAAACTACTCCTTAGTAATCCTGTTTTGAGTCTGTTCTGGAGCAAAAGAAGCTAATTTACTTCAAAAAAAGTTAAAATTAGGTTTATAATCCATTGTATTTTACATGTGCTTGTAATTCCTCTAAGTGATGCAGAATAACAAACAATAAAATAAATACGTTTTAATACATGAAGAAAAGTATCTTCAAATCCTGAAATACCTGATGTCTCACCTCCTTTTAAGCTATACTTACTCCACATACTTTAAAGGTGTACTTTAAAGGCTCCTAATGTGTGAGATGGTCATCATGTAGGGTCTGAAGACTAGTAAATGCTGACAGCTCACGGCTATACATAGTTCTGCCTATAATAGAATTTCAAATTTCTGGGTAAAGATAATATGTAGAGGGAAGCTTCAGGACACATAGAAGTCTTGAGTTAAAAAAGTGAAAAAAATATTTCTCCTCTATGACAGAATTTATTGAACAAACTAAAATAGTTGTCAGATGCTGTGATGATCAGATCTTCTATTCTTGCCCTGATAGGACACTCAGTCTTTTCATAATTTTGCCACTTTCCATACATATGTCTCAGTGGTTTCTTCCAAATCTCATTAAAATATATCCATTCAATCACAGAGATTTTCCATAATACGATATGTGGGCTTCTATTGCAGAAGAGACAGCATTGCTGTGGGAATTCAAATTTGACTCTCAGTGTTGCCTGAGACTTACAGATGACCTTTGACACATCAATTTGAACATGAATTTCAAAACTGGAACTAATTTCCAAAATTTACAATTTTAGTGTTTACTGTTAAGCTCTAGAAAAATATTGTTAAACAGTTGAGGGACTGTACTTCAAATGTAAGAAGTGAGCTGGGATGTGCTGGTCAGTTTTAACTAATGTTACAGAATAAATTACCTTCTCTTTGCTGCTATGTTCTGTCCTATTATTTTTCCTATTATCTTCCTCTGTTTTCCATTTACGTCTTCCAATAAACACTCGTCTTAATTTTAAATTCCAATAAGAATTCAGATGGGAGATGGAGTTGCCCAAAACCTCTGAAAATCCAGCACTTGGCACCTTGTGTTCGGAAAAAAGCTCTTGAAAATTTTTGTCTTTGTTCTTTTTGCCTGCCAATTAAGTCAGATATGAAACATATATATAGAGAGATCTTCAGCAGGAATGACGCAACGTGCCAAAGCTAGACAAAAGAGAAATATTTAATGGTTGAAAGAGACATGGCTCACTCAGTGCACACCATCTTCTGATGTTTGGAAAGACTGAAAATTTTAGTCCTGTTTGCAATGTTCTGAGAGAAAATGAACCTTTTCTTTAATTTTTCTTTTTTATGAAGAAGCCATGTGCAAGCTTGTTTGCATATAATTGGTACATGGTGAAAATAACACAGCTGCTGTAATTAATACAACTCCACTGACTTCAGGATATACAATCTGTGGATCACTCCATGATGTCTACTGTCTACATCATGGTACTGTGAGTTTGAAATCAGGGCTTTGCAAAAATCCTTTGCAATTTTTGCATGAAATGGTTTATAACAATTCTCCCTCTCCACACTGCATCCTGAGGCTAAATAAACTCAGCAAGGTGACTAAAGGGAAGAAAAACAACCCTCACCTTGCAATCAAATTGTTTATCTTCTATCTGCCTCAGTGGAAAGAAATGTGTACATTAAATGTGTATGCATTTATGCATACTATATAAAGATACACACATATTAAGTAGCATCTCCTTTCCTCATTAACACTTATATGTTTTGGCAGGCACTACAAAACAAACAGGTGGTCTGTTATGAACTGATAGTGTTGTTAAAGTCTGAAGAGCTGAGGGAAAAAAGTCACGGCTTGCATTCAGCCAAACTCAGCATAATTGTTATTGGCACTTAGAGCAATGAAACCTGTCAGGGATAGAAAGAAAGACATGTCACTGTGTCTGGCCAAACACAGGAGGGAAGCAAACAGAAATGTTTATAACTGATTTGTATTTAAAGTTCTTCCTGGTGGAAAGCCCATCTCCCTATTTTTCCATGTTTGTTTTGCAGGGCATTCATACCTTATGAATTTTAATAGACCATAGCCAGCTGTATTACAATACTGTACGAACATCTGATGGAAAACTCTAACTGCCAGTCACCACATGTTGTGTCTGGATACTCTCTCTAATCCTGTATCCTCCTAATATTAAATCCCAGATGCTTCAAGGAAAGATGCGATCCCTGAAATGTGTTACTGGAATACTTGTATACATAAGGGGAAAATTATTTCCCAATTCCACTTGTTCAAGCTATGCCCAGGAACACTTAGATAAGTAGTACCTGTAACACTGCCACTTCAGCAGCTATTTTTCTATATCTCATTGTGATAAATTTAAATGCATTTTTTTTCTGAATAAGAATTGAAGTCTCAGAGGGAAAATATTAGTCTTCATGGGAAATTATCACAGACTTCATGTGTTAATTTCAAAGTGAGTAAAATAATGACTCCATTTATAATACTTCTTAATTTCATTGAACACACAAAGACTTACACCTTTTTAAGACATCACACCACAGTGCAGGGAGTGTGCCAACAACTAACATCACAGGAGGCCGCGTATAACAGACAGTCTGTGCACAGCCTTGATCGTGCCAGTAAAAAGGAGGGGATAGAATGGAGCCAGTACATGGAAAAAAATGATTTACATTTTCTCCACATGACAAGTGATGGATCTCAACCAATAGACTGGGAAAAATAAACTACAAAAATTTTAGACTAAATGCCATATATCCCCTTTCCTTTGCAGCAGGCAGGCCTCAGGATTGAAGCTGAGAACCTAGAAAATGCCATTAACACACTCTTGCTATCTTATCTATTGGCAAGTTCTGAACACATTCCTCCATGTGTCGTGCTGCAACAATAGTATACAAAGAGTGCATTTTTTACCCTTCCCATAAATTAACATGTTCTTATTCACAGAATATCAGGATCATGGTTGGAGCTTGACTTTCTTTTCTATACTGTACAGAGATTTGTCGAGAAATTAAGAGATGCATATTTTCACTTTGGACTCTATACTGACATTTTTTAACATATGCTTATGTCTAGCATATCTAGTGTTAGTCTGTAAAACAGCATGATGAGTGCTAAATTGCCAAGAACTCCTCCCTTAGTTACATATGTATACATGCAACTCCCATGCACATATAAGTGAAGGACTCCATTCAAACCAGCCCTCTAGGAAAACAAGACCAGCATCTCAGATAACTAAATGTTTCAGTTAAAATTTCATATATCCATTCACCACCAAATCAGGGCATTTCAATCTTTATGCCTGTGATCATGCATCCACAGGGACAGGCCTTGCTACTAATTCCCTGACAGAGAGGTTCCACAACAATAAATATAGAAGAAATCTTCTCAAGTAGAATCATAAATATTGCTATATAAATGTTTTCACACTTAATCAAATCAACTTTATTGTAATGCTAGTTTATTAGTACAGTGTAAAATAAATTGCAAACTTTAAAAAAAATGTGCAGATACTGCAGTATTGAACACTTCATTTCACTAAACTCTTATTCTCTGTAGCTACTCTTCGTGTGCTCTCGCCTAAAAAAAAAAAACACGAAAAAAAACCAAACAAAAAAACAAACACTCAGAAAAATAAATGAAAATAAATGGCTGGTGGACTAAAAATGTGTCTGACTTTTCAAGTAAATGAGAATTGCAAAGCTGGTAAAACTGGAGCTGCAAACTGTTGGAAAAAGATTTTGCATTTTCTTTATTGAAAACCTATGTTTGGGGATGTTTGAAAGTGACAACCTTTTAAGGGAGGAAAAAACCCCAAAGAAACCTCCAGATTTACATAAAGTAAACTTCCAGGTTACATTTCTACCTTGCTGTTTTGTCTAGCTTTTCTTGTAGGTGGTGGTACAGGTGAATTTGGTGACTAATGTTTTCATGCTTCTATCTAGCCAAGAGCTTTCCCAGACTTTGGCCCTGTCTACCTGCTCCTGCAAAAGACACCTTAAAGGCTTGAGAGAAAAAAAGAAGAGGAGAAAGAGGCCAAATGATGAGGGTTTTATTTTGTAGGGGACTGTAATTTACAATTTATCTTTTTAGGAGTTAAAGCACCAATACAATAACTGCTGAAGTGCCTTTGAGCTGCCACTGATTCTTGTCTGAGTAAAAAAGGGTTCCACTGTGAAAGCAGGAGATAGTTTAGCACAGGCATCCTTACAGAGGTTCTCTGTAACACAGTTCAGAAACACAGTCTCTATGAACCCCACCAGAAAGAGAAAAGTTAGTGTTCACAAATGCACTGGCTGTTTTATGAAATACTCTGTGCAGCTGTAAACAGTAATTTTGTTCTAACTTAGGGAATGTGCACAAGGTAGCAATCTCTGGCACAGTCTTATGCAATGAAAACTGAAGTAACATGAAAAATAAAAGTTCTCCATGCAAAAGCTATGTTCATATCATTCCAAGACATGACTATTGGCAAGGACAGTCTTAGGCCTCAGCTGAACTTCAGAGTCATGTATCCCTTTTTATCGAAAAGGAATCATACGTTCATGGGGGTCAAAGGCCCATTCATTAACCAAATGCCAGTTACATAGAAACATTTGGGGAAAAGGAATTCTGGTGCACTAGGAAGAAACTGGAAAACCTGCATCTGTGAAGTCCAATGACTTAACAAGCTAGAAAATGGATTCTGGATGGTATGGCTTTTTAAAATATTCATCTAAACTACCTGAAACCCAGCTGCTCTATTCCCTTGATATTGAGATAACACCTGTCTTAGCTTTGTACTTGGGGTCAGCGTGCTCTTGAAGTGAACTTCTCAACCATTCTCACCATTCTTTTGTGCACATCATGAAACCCTCTCCAAGTACACAATCTGAATTATTTCAGATTAAGCTAGACTGTATGCAGAGCCCCAGGAGCATACCCATCATGTTGCTTCCGGTAATGAGCATTCAGCACTCAGGGCCAGGCAATAGCATGGCCAAAGTAAACCCCTGAAACATGTTTAACAAAGTTGTGAGGGCTTCAGCAACAGCTGTTTGCCCATCCAGATCCACTGCACTGCATGAGTTGCTCATGTTGACTTAGTCTGAGTGAACCTCCTCTTTGTCTGACCGAGTATGGTGGGAACAAGCTAGTTTTGGTTCCTAACTCAGAGTGGGAGAAAATTACGTGAATGTTGAGAGAAGCATCTCCCTGCACCTCAGGCTTAGAGACATCTTTGTGGCTAGAGTATTAAAATGCTCTTCACCATAGGTTGGGCAGCTGTAGTAGTGTCCTGAATTTTATAGTTCCCTTTTTAAAGTAATTAATTGACCACACACATGATATAAACAGCTGAAGTACTTGATTCAGCACCGGGGATGCCACAAAATACTAAGCACCCAAAACTAGGTCTTTGAGTACCAACACCAGAACAAGGTGCACTCTAAAGCTTTCAGATGGCACTCACAAAGTTTTCTTCTAAGAGCAGGCAGATCTTGGGACTTCATTTAAAGTACTGAAAGAAATGAGTCGACAACACTTGTACTACCTTGCATTTGCCAGAGGCTAAGAGCGTGGGTGTAAACAGTGACTGTAAGTCAGCTGATACTCTTGTTACCTTATGTTTACTTACTTGTATGTCCGTATGTTTGCAGAGGTATTCAAATTAGACAACTGTAGTTACAACACTTTGCTGCCCAGTATCACTGGCTGTTTTGGTGCAGGAGGCATTTGCAAAAAATGACAGATGAGACAAGAGCCCCAAAAGCTAAAGACTAACACAAGCTCATGCTTTTTCTACTGGACGAGGATACACTAGCTAACTGCTTTTTAAGTACATGGAGCCTTCAGTCTGATCTGAACTCATGGATATCATCCTAGAAAACATTCAGAGCTGCAGCAGATATTTCAGTGCTCAACTTGATGTAGGTTTCCATGGGCTACAAGCAGTCCATAAAATAACCACCCAGTTTCTCCTATCACAGAAAGAACGTTGTTTAAAACCAAGATATTTTTCCTCCACTTTAAATTAAGAAGTCGAAGTAGAAAAATCACCACCCAGCTGGTGGGAAAAGTGATCATAGAAATCCACCTTAATCTTCACAATCACTATTGTCTCCTTCACAAAGCATCTCTGAGTCTCTGTCTTCCTAGGCAGGGGTTAGGTTGTCTTCCATCAGTATTCACATTGTCTGCTCGTCATCAAAGCTATAAACACCAACTACAAAATTGCAGCATAACTTCCTGCTGTTGAGAATTATGCTAGAACATGTACAGCCATTCCACAGAGCATTACCTTACTGTTAGGTCACCCATTGCTCTGACAAAGATGATTTAGGGGTGATTCCAGACAGACAGAGGAAAGGTGATTTAGAGGTTAGAGTGTGCTGTTAGCAAGTGAGGCTGGAATTGAAATTTGATGGGCCGAATGAATGCCATGCTTTTCTACCTTTATCATTTTGTAGACATAGCTGTTGAAATCTATAATACAGAGACCAGAAGGTGAGCCTCAAATAAAATGATTGCAGCACCTTCCTTTAAAGTGTGATTTAGGTTTTTGCTGATTTTTTGTACGCTGAATTTAAGAGGCCACATAAACCCTAATTTTTCTTTTCTGTTTTCTTTTACTGTGTCCTGCTTTTGAAGTCAGACACTCAAAAATCAACATCAGCTCTATGAAGATATACACACACACACAAAACAAAAAGAGAGAAACAAACTAGACAGTGGAGTCTGGAATGTCTTCAACCAAGCTATAAATTTACATTGTTAAGAAGAGCCAAACCACAATCACTGCTGATTTAAAGGAACTCTTGTACTTAGTGATCATCTTCATGAAGGAGAATGCATGGAAAACAAACATTAAGGTTTATAAACAGAAAGTAAATAAATGGTGCCCTGTGTTGGTCACCACCAATTCATTTATAGACTGCTCCACTCAAACCATCTGCTGTTAGAATAAAAAAGCACAGAAGTCCTTTGAAACTGTAACTTTTATTACAGAGTATGAAAATATCCCAGACGAGCTGAAATTGAGACCCCTTGTCCTTCTGTGTATGTGTGTGCATACACACATGTGCGTTCTTGTTGACATGTATTATTATAGAGGTGAGCTTTCTGCAGGCATTTGGCTGCTCCTTTACACCAGCTATTTTGAGACCTAGAGCAAACCAAGCAACAGTTTGCAAAAATTGTCTCATCCTTACACAGACGGTCAGCATGAACATGCAGTCCTCTAAAGGACACTTGAATTTAAGTGGCACATATGACTTGTGCCTGACCTTATCAGTTCACTCTTACTCCTGTAGGTGCTCTTTAATTCTAAAAAAAAATTTGCTGAAGAGTTGTCTGGAAAACAACGAAAACAGTAATCACACCAGAGTGCCTGTGATCCTGGTAAGAGCAGGTTATTGAGAGCTGTCATTTGGGTAGAGCTAATTCTATACACTTGTCTATAAAAAACAGAATTGAATAGGGAAATAATTTTGCAATAAAATTTATTATCAATCCAATTGAAAATTTAGCATAATTTGTTTCATTTTTGGTTTACTATTTTTAAGTGAAAAATGTGAAAAAAGAAAAAGAGTGTACAAGTGTTAAAGATAAAACCAGAAAATATATATACAAAACTTCTTTGAATATATATTTTAGCCTCCTGTGGCAATATTTCAGTCAGAAATTATAGCAAAAAATGTCCATTGACTTCAGAATAACATTAGCCAAGCTCCTGGATCTGGTAGATTTGGCCAAATTATGAATTCTGGAAGAATTTTTAAAATGTATTTTTTAGATTTCCCTTATTATTTTAAGTTAATGATAATTACTCTGTGAATAACTAAAATGTGTGTTAATCCTCATGTAATACCTTTTCAGCTAAGAATAATTTTTATTTATTTCCCTTTCTCTCCTATGATTTACCAGCTCCAATAATAATGTGGCTTTTGTCATAATTTCCTGTCCTTTATTTACATCCTAAACAGGGATGGTGTTAAATTAAAATGTTATGTGTTAAAAATAAGTCAGTCCTGTTCATTTATTAAGAGCTGCATTTGTTTGGTGCAATTTGGGTAAAAAGGGGCACTTATTTGCCATAATGTTTATTGAAGTGGAAACATAATGTGCGGCATTTGCAAGCGCACACAGAGAAGTTCAGAAGTTTGGTGGTTAACCATGACCTTGTTTATTCATTCCTACAGGGAAGTCCTTAGCAGAAATAATTGTGATTCTCCCGAGGGCTTTCTCCAATGCCATTCCTTTGGGTAAAGGGTTTCTTTTCCCCAAAACACATACTTCCTAAACTCCACAGGTACAGTAATACCAGCTACAGCCCTGGAGAAGGTGAATGCGAGAGCTGGTCACCAAAGTTCCGTAAGATTGTAAACCAAACGTGTGCACCGTCTCATAATGCAAATGCAGGACTGTATCTTCTAGATTAGAGGAGGATTTCACCTAGAACAAAATTATGCATAGGAAAAGCAGCAAACCACCTTTCTCTGTGGCAGAAGGAAAACACCTGCTAATAACAATGAAGTTAATAATAATAAACCATGGCATGATACCACCCACTGAGTAAACAGCAATTTGATAATACAGCAAAAATGCTTAGAAAAAACCCACAGTGACTCCTTCCAACATTAATTTAGCTGTTGATTGTCATTTAAGATGTAGAGAAGGAACAGAATCTGGTCCCCCAGTGTAAAATCTTCTCTGCTAATGTAAGCCAGAAGAGCATACTATCTGCTTTAACTAAGCAGTGAAAAATACCTGAGCACTTCTTCAGATAAAAATAGCATTTTTTTTCTAAAAAGGCACTTTGTCACAATTTAAAATCTAAGAATTATTCTTTGAAACTATCTAATAAATATTGTATGAGACATATACAACCAAGGAATGTGCTGTTCATGATCAATTCAAAATCAAAATGGGAAGAACCTTGACAAATTCATTATTAGCGAAAATTATTATTACAGATACAGTTTTGATGTTACAGTGTTTGAGACCTTTTGACTACATCAAAATCTCCTCACTGCTTTTTGGTTTAGGTTGTATTAAATTAGTTAAAGAACTTCAGCAATATGAAGATTCAATACATTTAGTTAAAATGCAAAGCATGGAAATATAATTTTTTTTATAAGATCTTCTCCTAAACTTTAGCTGAATATTTGCAGAGTATCGTGGCATAACTTCAACAGTCTAGAAAAATCTTTGAAAGATCTAAGCCCAAGGAAACAATATACTGTAACATTCTCTGCTGAGTAGCTAAATAACAACACAGAGTAAACTTCTCCTTCTCTTTGGCTAAGTATTCTGCTGAATATATCTCTATTGACTTTTTTTTTCTCTTTCAAAAGATGTTGCATTGCAGAAAAAATACCAGAAATACCAGCAAAACCAAACCCAACAGGCTGATCTGAAAAGATCGCTTTATATTTTGAAAACAGATCTCTAATAAGCAATGTTAGTAGGCTGCTAAAAAAACCCAAACCCTCAAGAACTCACTTTAAGAAAAAAACCCTACAGTATTGGATGGTTCTTGTACATCTCCAGCAAACCAAAATATAGCTCATGAAAATCAGCCAAAAGGCTCCCATTTGCTTTCCTGGGCTCAGATAAAGTCTTTCATCCTGAGTAGATTGTGATGACAAATAAATGGATTTAAAAAAAGAAGAAAAAAAAAAAAGAAGAGATGAAGAGAAAGGATTTCTGGCTTTGTATTCATTGTAAACTCCCCAATAAGCCTTCTCTGTTTGGAAAGTGAATGCAATAAGGCTGTCAGTAACTGTCAGCTGAATTCCTGTGCTTCAGGCTCATGAAACATCAATCATGACGATAAGGCTTTCTGCATTTCTATAAATACTGATCACATTGTTCTCTCTCCCTGACTCTGTACCCAGTTGAGAGTCAGGCTGCCATGTTAAAGAGACAAACTGACAAAGAGCACAGGAGAGCTGTGTGTGAAACAGAGAGCAAAAGTCCCCTCTATTTTTATGGCTTCTCAGGAGTTAAGGCACAGAGGTTTGTAACCCCTGCTTATTTTGTTTGGCAGGGGAACCACAGCCCCCAGGCAATGCTGCAATGAAGGATGCAGGCACATCTTCTACAAGTCAGTTCTTCTGCTTTTGGGGAGGTTGGCCCCTTGAGTTAAGTGAATAATGAATTGTAAACAGAAGAATTGTGTCTGTGGGTATTTCCACAAATAACTAGAGAATGTATAAATATTTATTAGGTGACAATGGAAAAGACAGGTGATTAAATGATATTGCTGCAGCAGTAACTCTAAGAGATGCTGTTTGTTTCCAGCATGTACCTGAACCTATTCCAAGTACTTTTATGCTGACTGTATCCAGTTCAAACATTTAGAAGCAAGGACTGATTTTAGTCAGTAATAATGTGATGCTGGGGTAGTAAAATGGTGTCATGGAGAGGATTTTTCTTAGAAAAAAGGATCTTATGACTTAGCTAGTGCGGCACAAGAGGCACGGACTCCGCTAAGTGGTGAAGTAAAGATGTTTATTGTTTCACTTTTCCAGCATGTATAGTTTCTGCCTTTTGGTCACACATTGTGCTCTTTACACAGAGTTACAAGTGGATGTCCACACACCGTTGTGAGCAATACAATTGGCTACATTTAAATGTTTATCCTGCCTAGCTAACAAAACATTACTATTTCAGTACACTCTATCTCTTTGCTGAATTTCACACCACACACACATTAACATATAAGGACATTGTTTTACTGATCCTAAGGCCTCTGTCCCATCAATACAAGAACACCTGCTGAGCTCTCGCTCAGCAGCGCGTCTCCAACTTTCTTGTTCTCCACAAGCTAGTGCTCCGCAACTTTTAATGACCCAGGCTATGATTTTGGGCTCTATGTTTGTGTCTAAACTGTAGCTTGATTCCAGCAGTAATGGGCTGGGAAACCCACAGGAAAGTACTAGAGTCTTCTTCCTGACCACACTCCCAAATCTCTTAATAAGACCAGGACATGCAGGAGGATGGGGGATACCCATATCTCAGCCCTGAATGACACCAGGACTTTACAGGAGTTGGTATCCAGCCCAGGGTATGTGGAAGGGATGCACAGTTGTGCTGTGTTTAGGTCAGCTGTGGATGTTTGGGGAGTTGACATTTCCTTTTTATGATGGTAGTTGCTCAAGCCCATGCCAGAAAACCAAGTGCTGCTGTCCCACAGAACCTGAGGCATGGAATAATCCCACTGGTCTGGGGCTTGTGCCAAAATAGAGAACATCTGCTAGATTCATGTGGAAAAAATAATCATTCAGAATTTGTGTAACTCTATACACTTCTGAGTTAGGACTTGATACATTAAAAAAATCACACAGAATTCTGCCCTAATTTGGGCCTCCAGTGAGGCCCAATCTTTGCTTGATAAGTCAAAAACCACAAGAATGTTTGGCTGCATATTTCAACCTGTGATAGCTAGTTGTAGCCTATTAGGGGAGTGCTGAAGGTTGCTGACTTGCTGGAACAGGTGAGATCCACCCTGCATATAAGGGATATGAAAGCAACCATAGGGAAGAGGAAGTTAGCTTCTGGAACAAATACTGTGGGAAAAAGCCTGCTGAGTAAGTTTTCAGTATAGTCACAGTGTTTTGAATTATGCTTCTTCATGGTGAAACCAAATTCCAAACATGGTGACTTATTACCTTACTACAATGAGTGTCAGGGTGAAGATTCCTTTGGCTCACCCTATTCTGTTAACCTTACCATATTCAGCTGGAAATGGAGGAAGAAATGTAAGTCCACAAGAAAAAAAAAATAGAAAAAAAAACCAAACTCCCCACTCCCTATGTTTGTAGTATTTCTAGCATAGACTTAGGCCAGAAAATACTGGAAGATTCATAGGAAATATTGTTTGCATGAGGTCTCTAGCATGATTTTCATGACTCTGGGTGAGTTCATTTGAATACCAATTCAAATCAGGTCTACAAAACTTTTGTCAAATGCCTCTGCGATTATAAATCTGATCAGAATGCTACATCTATTCATTGAATATTCATTTCTAGCATTCAGTAATTGTGTGCTATATGAAAGAAAAAGATGTGAGTGGCTGGATTCCTATCCAGTAAACATCATCAGCGTAATAAGATGTGGATTTTTCTTCAAAACCTGACATCAGCTTAGAACTGAAATCTGTTCCAAAAGTGGAGTTCTGAGAACATTCCCCTTCAAATTAAATTTTCCTTCTTGTTCCTTAGAACCTTTGCCCTTCATCCTGTAATTATCTCACTGCTAAAAGTCTCTAAGCGAAAATGGATTTATCTCCTCTTTCCTGTGATACTGAAACATCATTCCAGAGCCACAATATAAAGTCTTAATAAACAATCACTATTTTTCATGTCATTGCCTGGAGTTGGTCAAAACATGGAAAGAGGAGTTCAATTTATTGGTCTGTGAAATAGCTTGGTGAAAGGAATGTATGCATTTACAGTCTGTCTCAAAAAAAAAAAAATACTCCTGTTAAATACCTCTTAGGGTGGGGAACAAAATCAAAAGAAGTTCCATTAATCTCTCCCATGGCTGGAGATAGCATCATCCCAAATCCTAAATCACTTCTGGCAAGCCATCAGCACAAGAATCCCCTCTCTGTAGAAACTGCTAGATAGTCTGGGGACTTTGAAATTATATTTGGCCCCAGTTGCCATCTATTTTACGTCGGTTGTAACAGGAGCACTGAATTACGGATAGCCCAAACCAAAACATACAGAAAATCACGTAACTTTTTCACTGTTGCTTTAGGTGAGTTTTCAGATAGAACTCGGAGTCTTACATCAGGACACAGAGATTGCAATTCTTGTACAAATACTATGCACTATTTAGGAGTGTTCTATTCTTAAACCCATTATGGTTATTTTACTCTAAGGTAAATAGCAACAGACACAAGTGTTTACAAAGGAGACTTTGCTCCCATATCCCTGTCAATGCCTTGCCAGCTTCCTGGAGGTAAACTCGATGATGACACAGGCCTTTATTCAATGGAAAGCCTGTGTGTTTATTTGCAAACAAAACATTTGCATGTGATCCGAAGCCTGTGATTTGCCTACAGTATGTTGTCATCCCAACCATGTTTGTTAACACCAGACTGAACAAATCGGAGGCAGTACAAATGTCAAAAGTTCAATGGCAGATTGAAAGCCTGGGTGTGTCTAAAGCATTCACTATTGTTTATCAACAAAGTCACATATAATAGCATGACATCCTTTGTGCCTATATGGCAAATGAAGATGGAGAGTAAATGATAATTGCTCTACTTGTACACATTGAGCTTGTTAAGGCTCTATGGCAAATTGTTGTTTTCTTTTCCTCTATAATAAGAGAAGCTTTTGAAATAGCTTTTCTGATTTATTTGAATGCTTGTGTTCTACTACTTAAACTTTATATTGTGGAGTCCCTACTTTTTTAGGATTTAAGACCTTCTTCTCTTTCATCCTGTGAAGAACTGGCAGCATCACATTGCCTGAAGGGTCTTACGGGTAAAAGCATTAGTTTGCTAAGCCACTTTACCTGCTTCCCTCTTGCTTTTAAATCTTTTAAATGTCTCACTCTCCTCATAGTCCATGTATTATCCACACCACGCATTTACAACTGCTGTTTTTCAGCAATCAGTGCTCTTGCCATTCTCTACTGGAACTCTTCTACTGAACATTTGAGAAGATCCTCTCCAACAAACAGCAATGAAAAAGAACTGTCAAAACCACAGCTTACATTTTCATGGGAACAGCCAGGCAAAGGACACGGACCCTGCTCTGCCACAGAGCTCTTGTGCAATAGCTTGCATCAGCCTCGCTCCCGTTGTTGGCATGAGAAAATTACTGATGATACAGGGCACATACCTTAATCTTCCCAGAACCTTAGTGTTCCTGTCTATTGTATAACAGCCATTTGGAGCCCTGAAGACTACTGTCAGTTAGGTTGTTCTAATTTGGGGTCAGTAGACTGGATCAAGACACTAATGATACTCTAGCAGGGATCATGCATGGAACACCTAACTATGGTTAACAACTAATTAAGGCTTCAGGTTTCTTGGATGAAAGACCTCATCAATGTGCCAGCAGAAGACATTGACTACAGTTGTATTTCAGGCAGGATTTGTGAAGCACCATGCTTAGAATGAGTTTAACCCACAACTGGAAATAATGTAGCTATGTCGAGGAAGCACTAAGCCTAAAATAATCTCCCCAGCTACTTAGCTGTTTTAAGAAAATTCATGCAGCACAGCACTGTACTAACATAGCTATATTGCTCCCAAGACCCTCTGAACTGTGTTGTAAAGACATGGAAGCTACTTTAAAATAGCTCAAGTACCTCTCATGCACTTATGCTTTCTGAAGCATACAGATTCCCAGACTGCAGACATGGTGGATGATCCATGTCACAGTGGGATTTCTGGAAGTAAGTAGATAAAGTCAGTTAGAACTCTACAATGACAGAAAACTCTTCAAAAACATCTTTTAAGTCTGAAATGTCTCAGCTGATTTAGCTCAGTAGCACACACATATGTTGTGATTTTGGAAACACCCTGTTTGGCCTACATTTAGGCCAAAAGTGACAATGATAAGCAGAAATAACAGCTATATTCAAGACCCCATATATTCTCCAGACTCTGAATTTTGAATTTTCTTCCTAACCAATCTTTTGCCGAAACATCACACTGCAGTATAGAAAGTTGAATCTAACCAGTAAAAGCCATTCTAGCAGAGAAAACAGGAAAAAAGTATGAACCTGAGAGGAACATGTTTTCCCAAATGTCCTGTTCTGTACCATACCTCATATCAGATCTAAATTAACAAAAACATAACAAAAGGAATGTATTTGAAAGATGGGTTTTGTAAGGACTGAAGCGTTTCTAACTCTGGTATTGTATTACTTAAACTTACATTTTGCATTGCAACATCTCGAGGGTCCAACAGAGAATGGAGGGCATTGACTTTCTGCTGTGTTTATACACAGTAAGACAAAGGCTTTGACTATGTCTTTAGACACAGATGAGTAACAAGTCATAAGTCTGCAGAAAAAAAAAAGAAAGAATAAATAGAGAAAGGAACAAAATCTAGAGAAACAGGAGCATGTAATCCTCTTTATCATATGCAATGATTCTCATTACACAGCTAGTCTAAACAAACGGGACTTCCAGGGTGTCACCCCACCGCCTCTTCTAGCCATCTACTAAGAGAATCCAGATTCATGTTCAATGTTTCTTTGACTGTTGAGGTGTTACCATTCTAGTGATAGATGTGTCTGATTTGGCCCCACTTGGCCTGAACTATTTACCAGGGAAATACTACTGGATTTCGTTGCAAAGCAGGAGCTAAACTTAGTTTTGTCCTTGCCATAACCTTACCATCATCATAATAGCTTGGCACTTCACTTTTAAAAAAAAAAGTAAGATATCCATGGAATCTTGGTATCTGTGGTGAACTAGCAAGCTAGGAAGGAACTGCAGGTCTGGCATTTTGAATTTGAAAGCCTATTTCACCATTCTGCCCTGGAAGCTTTTAGCTTATTCTCCTTGTATTGGACCTGGACCTATATCTTCAGGTTTCTCTTCAGGTTGTTTCTGCTAATATGTTTTAATATTATTCTTGTTTCTTGCTCCCTATTTCCTGATCACCCTTTCTTTCCCACCTCCTTTATTAAGTTTTCTACTGACAGAATGATTTTCAGACCTTGCAGTCTGGAAGAAGTTTCTAAGGACTTGAAAAGATCCAGCTTTAATTTTGTTTAGGCAACTAAACTACAGAGGCACACATGTGGAGAAGTGCTAGATCCTCTTTCATCCTCTTAGTCAAGAAGTCAATTTGTATAAGTTGGTCAGATCCTTTAGTAAATTATTGTTATGTTACGTGTCCTAATAGAAGTAAATTTCATCCTGTATATTCTGACAGGTTGTTCTGACAGGACCTTCTTTTATCTAGGCTTGCCTATTTTAAAATAATTATAATTGTCTGGAAATTAATGTACTTTTCTTATGAAGGTATTATTCTTAACATTTCCAGAATTAAAAACATATCTATTCTAAATTCTACTTCTATACTTGTCCACATTTCAGATTTAGATCAAATCAAAGGCAAGACTAAGAATGAACAGAAAAACCTCTACATGTGTTTTTTGTTTGGACGAAATATGCAATAAATTCTCATGAATTCTACTTTAACTTCTATGGCTAGAGCTATTGAGTGAAAAAACATGGTGGGAGAGAAACAGGCACATACTTTTGATTTTTTCAGTTTATATATCTATATACATTAAAGCTAGAGATAAAATTAAATTATAAATGCTATAAACATTTGGCAGGCTTAGGAAAGCTGTAGTCTGAAGAAAAAAATCATGCATTAATAGAGACCTAGAAAAGCAACCAAGCTGATAACATTTTTTCAGCAGCTACTGCAGCTTTCTAGCACTAGTAGTACAACAGTCTCTAGAGCATGCAGAGACTGTACCCAGAGAACATCAGTTGTTGATGTCACTCTCATTGTTTTTTCCTACCTAAAATGGAGAAAACATGAAGGGAAATTGAAATGCCGAGCAGTTGTAAGTAGATACTGAGTTTAAGCTACTAAACCAGGAATGTCTCCATGTTCCTGTGGGTAGGTTGCTGTCCAGATTATTTTTCAGTTCCACACCAAGAGAGCTTTATGCAGTAGACACTGGAAATGGCAGCCTACGCTTAATAGTTCCTTCTTTGGAGTTGTAAGGGGAAGACACTGTGATGAAGGTAATATTTGCCTTAACATCTACATGTTTAATGTCTTATAACTGCTACTGCAACATGAATGATTTAAGACAAATGAATAAAAATGTGGAAAATCTAAAAGAAAATTTGAAACCATAATTAACCAGCATCTGATTGACAAGGTATATCTACATTACCGAGTCATGTAGTACAAACAGGGAGGAAGTAGGGTTCACTGCTATCTCTGGTGATTCTAGGACCATATGTACACTTCATGTCTTTGCTGGCATTGCAGTTCCCACCAGACACTGGTACTAAGTCTATGCAAAGAACACAAATTGCAAAGAGACCTTGCATCCATAGCAACAGTGGTACTCGCTCTAAGTGCTACCCCACTTTGTGTTCAAAACTTTGGATCCAGAATGGAGGAAAGTACTTTGAGCATGGCAGTGGCATCCTCAGGGACATATCTCAAGACCTTATGTATAGACATAAAGCAAATATGTACCGAAAAGAGGAACCCCTCCTAAGCACTGAGAAGTTAATGTAGATGCACCCACTATAGCCATCACCTGCAACAAGCACTGTTTGTCCTGTACATAAAGGGAGATTACAGACAAGTGTTGGATGGAGATGCTGTGAGAAGGTGTATTCACTGTACTGTGGGTGTGACTTAAAGATATTATGTGTGGTGGGAGCTGAGTGTTACAGAAAAAAAAATAATGTTTAGAGCTTTCTGGAGACTACAACCTCTAACTCATTTGTGGTTTTTAGAGGTCAGAAAGAAGTTGTTGGGTTGGTGTAGATATAGCTGCAGATTAAGGGGTGCCTTAGTGCAGGGGTTTGGACTTGCTGACATCTTGAGATTCAGTGCTAGATCTAGTATCAATTCACTGAAAAACTTAGCTGCAATATGAACACATTCTGTCAGTCTGTATGTCCCCTGGGGAAATTCAGACATCAAACTCTTCCTGCAGTTGTCTTTCACTGAAATTTCTCTCACACAGTTCTGTTTGAGGCTCAGTGTAATAGGATGCTCATTATAATCCATTCTCCTACCCTCCTGGCTGACCAATGTTCAATCATATCAGAGGTATTCTTCCTGTATTTTCTGTACCAGTTTTATCTCATCATTTTATAAATTAAACTTTTTTTCTAACCAATGTCAAATGTTCTAATTTTTTTTCCACACACAACACAAAGGTTTTTCTTGACATTTTTCTGCTCTCAGGAAGCTCCAAATTATTCTCAGCACTTTTTCAGGGCAATGCAATTTGAAGCCTGAAGAAAACAAACTTCCACTGGCCTCATACCATAACTGCATCTTTGACTGTCAGAAACCAAGCCATACCATCCGTCATACCTTTCACTACAATATGTAAAAAATTTCATCTTGTTAATATTTGTACTATATTTGGGTGCAAAGGAATTATCAAGTAAGTCCCTAATTATTTTATGTCCTGAAAGTGAGTAGAGTGGAATCGGGGCTTCTCAGGTTCATTGCTGGCTTTTTCTGGAAGTTTTTGGGTTTGGTTTTTTTTTTTTCTTTGTGGTTTTTCTCCAAGTCATTGGGATTACCTATTGAATGTAGTAATATGTTCTGTGAATCAGGCCCTTGTTGGTGGAATTTTTATGTCAGAGACCTCTGATGAGGCCAGATGTCACATAGATTTGTCTTTTAATCTGCTACCACACCAATGAGATCAAAAGGACCACATCTGCACAAGCACAAGAGAAGAACTACATCCTGAATTCTTATGGCTGATTACCTTTTTATGGTTTTAATCATGGTAACAAAAAGATTACAAGGGGCTAATGTTTTGGTATATATGTTCAACAACAAAATTAAAGTCTAATGAAGAGCAATTAACCCATAGTATCAAGTAGCTCTCTTCCTTTAACTTCAGATTTGGCAATGTTAGCTCACAGAAGTGACAGACACCAGCAGTGTAAAGGGAAACATAACCTCCCGTATGATTAAAAAGTTTAATATCTCATGTTTATTCTTTATGTATCAAAGCTAACTCCACTCAGAAAGGGGCTTTTGCAACAAAACATAACCTTAAGTCAATCTCTGAGTTACACAAGTAAAGCAAGAAGAGAAACAACGTGTTGCAGAAAATAATTTTTGCGGAGAGATCAGTTTTATTGATCCTGATAGTGAACCCAAATAGTGAAAAAGTAAATAAAAATTAAAATGCTGTTCATGCATAAACTATAATATCACTAACATATTGCAAAGTTTTTTAATTGAAAAATCCACACTACAGGCAACTGCAAACATTCTTTGCTCAAAGCAATTGTTCACTCATCTGGAACCCAATCTTTTTCCTACCTTTCTTTAGTGCATCACAAATCATCATGGAAAATCTCTCTTATTTATTATTGTCATTGTTCCTTTAACAAGAACACCTTCCATTGGAAATCTAACACTTGGAGCAGTAGAGAGAGGCAATTAAAGAGTGAGAGTAATTACAGGAAAAAAGGTTATTGCACATACTACTAAATGTAAAGTAGATGTACTACTATAAGACACCCTTGAAACAATTCAGAGGCTAATGCATTTTGAAAATAGCCACCCAAATACTTCTCACTCTTTGACCCAGTTTAATTATCCTGAAAATTGGTACAGAATAAAGAATTTTGATACTCAGTTGTGAGAGGCATTCATGAAAACCTATATTCTTCCTTCCAATTGAAGTACCATTTCCTGCCAGATGAACCATGAAGTGGTAACAGCTTGGGACAACATTTTTCACATGAGAGCTCTCCTAGAAACAAGGCTTTGAGAGGGAGTGAGAACCAGAGAGACCAAAAGAGAGGAGTATACAATGAGAATTGATATAATAAAGGACATATTTTGTTAGAAGATTTAAAAAATTATTTAAAAGGAGTTAATATATTACACAAATAAAGCTGATTGATTGCATTTGCAGTGCAGTTAAGCAATTTGAAGAGTGCCAGATCAGTATTCTCGTTCTATAATGGCCATGATAACTCATCATATTTGCTTTCCTACTTGTAATCATATTTTATTTTCTTTACCAGAATTCTACAAGTAATTGCTGGTGGCATATAGACTAAGTCACAGATGTTAGAACAAAAGATAAAATAAGTACACTGAATATACATTTCACATTTACACCCAACAAAGGTTGTCAGCTGTTCCTTCCTTGCAGCTGCTTAAAGGTCTTACTGTCCTCTCCCACTGGAATGACTATCTGTTGAGAGACTGCAATGCAACAATGCTCTTGTTAATTATTTCTTTCTGTTTAATTGTAGTTAACATTGAGCATAACAATCAGAAGATATGTGATATTAACTGTATGGAGTATTTTTCCCAAGTGCATTTTTCATGAGGCTGGCAAAAGACTTCTATACTGAAAACCTAGTCTGAAAAGCAACTATTTGTCACATCAACCCATCAGAATCTAGAGGACTTCAGTTTATCCAAGTTGTGGCTAGGGCTACGTGGAACCTTTCCTTCCCATTTGTACCAAAAATGGATCAGAGACGTAATTTCTAATACTGTTTTTATGCTTTGAAATTTCACTAAGCAAACACAGTTAAACATAAATTACTTCACTGATAGTCAGGAAACAATCCAGAACACAAGTTCCCAGGACATTCCCTGATATTTATTAGTGATCAAAACATGGTCTTTTACTTAATGGGCACTGAGTTCAATCAGGGCATCTCTCTGTCCCTTCCAGAAGAGTTCCCAGTGATTGCACCCGAGCCAGGATCTTTGTTTCATTGGGTCAGCTGTGCAGAGAGCCCAGTACAGAGATCTTCAAGAGCTCTCCGTGACAGAGCTGTCTCCAGATCCACATGCCACGTCCATATCCTTGTTGTTCTGGCCTGTCTGAAAACATCCTAGAAACAGCATAGCCAGTAGCTAACTATCCCTGATATGATGTATGGTACTGAGTGTGCCTGTGTTAGAAACTTCACTGTCTCATGCACAGTATGTCTATACACACTGGTTCAAACAGGACTCACCCTTGCAGGTGAGTTCGGATTTCCAAAATTCAGAGGTAGCTCTGGAGTCCCCAGCAGTGCTTCATCACACCAGGCACATCTGCTCGCCTTGTTTATAACAGTTTTCCCCTGAGTTTAGTAATTTGAAAAACACCTTCTTGGAGTAGATTCAGTGGTGAATCCTGCCTCACTTTCTATTTGGGGGATGAAGTGACAACCGGAATTGTATCTTCAGTTGTGGCACTGCAGACTTCCATTTAAATTAAGTCAATAGGAGATTTAACTATGACAAGACCTCAGGGCTGGACCCATAAAGTATATGACAAGCAATTTAGAAATCAATCTTAGTTTGCCCCTGAAAACTGTCACTTTAAAATCAGCAGTCTCAATTGAAGGATAGCCTACTAAATCCAAAGTTTATATTAAACTTTTATAACAAAACACTAGACAGCTAGGCAGCAATGGACATTGATTTACAGTTTAATGGCAGCATCATTATCAGAATACTGAACTAAACCCCCTTATATAATAGTCAATAACTTAACTGAGAATAAACTGGCAGTAGAAAAGAGCTGGTCTGATTATGTGAGATACCAGATTGCTTCTACTTTGACAGAGAACCTGTAAATAAGTTTGCAGAGCCCTAAACCAGGAAATTCAAGTCTTCCCTGATCCTTGACACAAACTTTAGAAGTAACAAGTTCCCAAGCTTTTTCTCAGTCACTCAGTGACTCCTGCCGTAATATGAAGTGAATACTGATTGATGAAGTTTTCAGGGAAATCATATGGTGTTAAAAGAGGGGAAATGCACATCTACACTGGAATGGAATACTGAATTTTCAGCTGGATACTGATAATGTAACACAAATTACATTCGGTGTTTTGCATTCAGATAGGTGATGAAGAGGACTGGGGAGCTTCAGGTGCCCAATCCCTCTTGAAAGAGCATTAAAGTTGCACAATTAATGCCTCATTTCAAGTTATCATTTTCTTTGGGAGTTTCCTTTGTTTTTCAGGTATTTTTTAGCTCCAAAGAATTTCAGTAACCCCCAGACTAGATATGCATATTAATTTGCATGATGTAATTTCTTTTTATACAGTATTTTCCAGAATGTATCAGGGGGGAAAACAGCTATCTGTTTTAAAAGTCTCTAGAGTGATTTTACATTTCATCAGGCACATTTCTCCCATTTTTCCATTGGAATATTCTTCATGCACAGATTCAGAAATGCAGTGTGTTGCTGTTGTTTTTCATTGTTTGACAAATATGTTGTTTGAATACATTTCAACATTTTGGTATTCAGAAATTATTTTCAGCTCACATATTTGTCAACTACTGTATGTGCAACATGTTAAACCCATTAATAAGACATATTTGATATGAATGAGAAACACTGGTTTAAGACATAAATATATGCTTAATAGACAGCTAAATTTGAGTGAATGTAGCATAAGTAGGTATAAACAGTTGGCAGACAGGTTGTGGCCTATCTTGAACTTTCAGTCCGAACACAATATATAAACTATCTAAAATATTTTGTTTGGAAAAATATGGGGTGACTTAACCTTAGCCAGCTGGAAGATCACCCAGCTGATCACTCACTCCCCCTCCTCAAAGGGACTGGAGGAGAAAAAAGGATGAAAAAGCTGGTGGGTTGGGATGATGACAGGAATATGACTCATCTACCATGATGGGCAAGACAGATTAGACTTGGGGAAAATCATAGAATCATAAAATCATATGGGGTTAGAAGGGACCTCTGGAGATCATCTAGTCCAACCCCCCCCGCCGGAGCGGGTCTACCTAAAGCACGTTGCACAGGAACTTGTCCAGGGGGATTTTGAATGTCTCCAGAGAAAGAGACTCCACCACCTCTCTGGGCAGCCTGTTCCAGTGCTCTACCACTCTCACAGTAAAGAAGTTCCTTCTCATGTTTAGATGGAACTTCTTATACTCAAGTTTGTGCCCATTTCCTCCTGTCCTGTCATTGGTCACCACTGAGAAAAGACCAGCCCCGTCCTCCTGACACCCTCCCTTTAAGAAGTATTTGTACACTCAGTACAAGGCTCCCCTAAGCCTTCTCAAGACCCAAAAGACCCATGTCCCTCAGCTTTTCCTCATAGGAGAGATACTCCAGGCCCCTCATCATCTCTTCAGGCCTTCTCCAGCAGTTGTCTCCAGGTCCCTCTCCAGGACCCCAGGACCTGCTGGCCACGCTCTTCTTGATGCACCCCAGGATGCTATTTGCCTTCTTGGCCACAAGGGCACATTGCTGGATCATGGTCATCCTGTTGTCCACAAGAACTCCCAAGTCTTTTTCCTCAGAGCTGCTCTCCAACACGTCAGCCCCCAACCTGTGCTGGTGCGGTAAATAAATTTAATTTATTGAGAAATAATAACAGAGTGAGATTGTAAGAAAACAAAGACAAAATCTAAAGCATTTTCCCTCCACCATCCCCCTTTGTCCCAAGATCAACTTCATTCCTTCAGTCCCAACTTCCCTACTTCCTCCCTGTCAAGTGGCAGAGAGCAGGTGAGGAATGGGGACTTGTGGTTGTCATAGTTTAACCCCATCCAGGAGCTAGGACCATGCAGATGCTGAGTCACCCTCTCTTTCTCCCCCAGAAGGATAGTGAGAAGAGGGAGAAAAGGAGGGAAAAGGAAAAAAGAACTCATGGGTTGAGATAAAGACAATTTAATAGAACAATAACAGAAAAGGAAAAGGAAAATAAAAATAATTAATAATAATAATGGCAAAAGAATTAGATACTAGAATGAAATTCTTTACGGTGAGGGTGGTAAGGCACTGGAACAGATTGCCCAGGGAAGTGGTGGATGCCCCATCCCTGGAAGTGTTCAAGGCCAGGCTGGATGGGGCTTTGAGCAACCTGCTCTCGTGGGAGGGGGGGTTGGAACTAGATGATCTTTAAGGTCCCTTCCAATCCAAACCATTCCACCATTCTATGAATATACAAGACACAAGTCACTCTCAGTGTCCAGTGAATTGGTTGTCCAGCCCAACCTGAGCAGACATCCCAGATTCCACCCCACTGGCCAACCCCCATTTATACACTGAGCACGTCTATGGTATTGAACATTCATTCATTCACCATTAAACATCATTTAGCAACAACTAAAATATTGTTGACATTGCTTTCATACCAAATGTGAAACACAGCCACCACTAGAAAGTCAACTCTGTTTCAGCTGAAACCAGGACAGTGGTCAATACGTAGCAGTTCCTCTCTGCTGCTCCTTTCTTCTCACACTTTTCTCCTGCTCCAGCATGTATCCTCTCTCTGGGCTGCAGTTCCTACAGGGAATATCCACCTGCTCTGACCTGGGGTCCTCCATAGTGTGGATACCTGCTCCATAATGGTATTCTCCATGGGCTGCAGGGAAATAGTTACTCCATGATGGTCTCTGCACAGCCTGCAGGGGAACCTCTGCTCCAGCACCTGGAGCACCTCTTCCACCTTCTTCTTTGAACCTCTCAGGGCTCTTTCTTACACTTTTTTTTCCTTATTTCTCTCTGCTGAGCAGAAGCTGGAACTGACCTTGTCCAGCATGGTGCAGTCCTGGCCTCTTCTTATAGAGGCTACCCTTGCAGATCCCTGCTACAAAATCTTTGCCATGGACATACAATAAAAAATAATATTCACTCAAAGGATTTATAAAAAATAATATTCACTCAAGGATTAATTCACTCAAAGAAGTCTGAGGACATGGAGAACAGAGTCTGTAAAGTCCCCGTAGTACTGGTTTTCTTCAGCAGCACAGAAGTGAATGCTAAAAGGTGACAGGGAAAACTAGCACTATGTGAGATTAAGATGTTGTTATATATTCCCCATAAAGTCAACAGGATAAGATACTCTGGAAAACAACTTATGCAACCTAGATCTTCATGGCTTTGTGGTACAATAATGAACTCTGCCACATTTTTAACCTTATAAAGGGAAACAGTCACACATCACAAGAAGCAAGACTACTAGAGGAAAGAAAAGAAAAAATTAAGTGATCAAAAGCCTTGCATTTGTCCAAAATGAGAGTAATTACTTGTCTCTTTATGGACTCCTCTAACACTTAGATATAAAAAAGAGCAGGTTTGGATACTTCTCATAGCTCTTTTCTGGATTTGTTTGCTTTTCTGTCTACTGATTTCCTCCTAAAATATATCTTTTTACTAGACTACTTGAATTCTAGGGAGTTTCATTTTCTCTCATAACATGGTTGTCTAGCCTGCATAAAAGACCACAAACTCTGAAAATGAACATTAGCTGAAACTGTCCCATACCTGCATAAGGCCCACACCAGGCTGGGAGGGGAGTGGTGATCCCACTGTCTTAGCACATGGACCAAGATCCTTCTGGGTGCTTGGGAAGGTACTTAAAGCTCACATAGATCATCCATGAAGTCTCCAAAGGGCTGAGGTAGTAAATGAAAGTAAGTGAAGGTAAATGTGTACCATACCTTATCTATCTCTGCCCTGTCTACAAATCAAGTAGAAGTAGACTAGGTAGTAGTCTGGGAGTAGAAGTAGTCTACTTCTGGTTAGTAGTCTGGGAGTAGAAGCAGACTAAGGGGCAAAGACCAAATTTTATTCCCCTGACTTTGGATTTATGTCCAGTCAGCTGAACCTCAAATCTTAAAATGCAGGATAAATACAGCTAAAAAACTAGAAATATGTTTTTGATGCTCTAGTAAAGGGCACAGACTGAAGAGATGTCTCCTGCAAACCATATTGTTTACAGGTCTGATGAACACCTGGCTGATTCTTGATGATTGTGAACAAGAAGTCACTTCAGAAGATCAAGGCAACTGTAAGAATCATGTTTTAGATGCATGGTTGCTTCCTTTTTATTTATTTCACTAGCTGATCAGATAAGTGGAACTCCAGTGAGGAAGTAGCTGTCATTAAGTCAAGAAAAAGATGAAACCACTACCTGACATTGGGAAGGACTCAGTAATTTGAAAATGCTAGAATAGTTTTAACTTCTCCCTTTCCAAGCAGCTTGAAGCAGATATTCCTGAGACAACACTGCTGGACAGAAAAAGGAAAAGATAGTGTAATAATCTCAGGTATATTATGTGCATAGAAGCCTGGTCTCTAGAATGAGAATTGGGGAACATAGTATGCCACTGCCATGCTGGTTATGCTGATAACAGAAGGACCATCAGTACAGGCACAGGACAAGTTGCCTCTGCTCTGTGCTTAAGCCAGGCTGGATTTCAGGAGCAGTCCAAACACATTCATTGTTTGCCAAATCAAGTCATAATAATTTGGTGGTTTTGCTGCTGGTAGAACATAATAAACTGTGTTACTTATAATGTATTTTTTGAAATATTGCTTTATATATTTATCTTAGGTGAATTTCTGTTAATCATGAAGCCATTTATTCTGGTCTGGAAACCCATATCCATGAGCAAAATTAACAAAAAGAAAAGAAGAAAATGCCTCTCTCTATATAGGCCTCTATTTAACTGCTTCATCGTTTCACAGGATGTAAAACATATTTGGTGGGATGATAGATTTTGTCCCACCAGTGTTTTTTTCTGTCAGAAGAGAGTAGTACTGGCAAGCAGCTCACAACAACTCCAAACATGTGAAAGTACCTTTTCTGATGACAATATATTAATGAGATGATTTAATATGACAGAACAGGGACATCTTATGTGGCTGATAAAAGACTGATTATATCTGCTTCAGACTGATGCTACTAAAAAATCGGAAGACAAGATTTTAGATAAGCCCATATATAAAAAAATCATTTGCTTATCTTTTCTAACAGAAAGTGAGCATAAGGGATCAATTACTTCTGGTAATACAGAAACATGCTAGTCTTTGAAGGATCTGCCTTGACCCCCCTTTCCCTTGTTACAAATAATTAATAGGGTAATTTCTTAGGATTTACTTATTTTACTATCAAGTCAAACTCTTCTTCAGTAGCACCTCAATATTTAGAGATAAGTGTCAAAACAGGATAAAGTTTTGAAATGGTTTAACAGGTAAGTATTTTTTTTTTCCTCCTTAATGCAGCTACTACAGAAAATAACCAAAACCATTCTTGTTGTTTAACACAAAGCACAATAGCCCTCAATAAATAAACTAGATAAAATAATATAATACTCCAAACCCAAGTAGGTAATGTTTACTTTGAAATGCCAGGACCCTCTTCTTTAAAACTCTGGAAAAAACTTGTCTTGAAACTCTTGGGTCCTCAATTTTCTTACCTCCTTGTACCTCACAATTTGTCTTGGGCCTACATTTGGGAAAGAAATTAAACACTTCCTTCGCACTTAATTTTTGGATCATTTTTAACCCATAAAAGACAACAGATCTAATTCAAGTACTACAAGTTGAGAGAGTACCTAGGTATTCTCTGGAGTACCTGGTCAGCAACATTCATAAAAGAAAAAGGGAAAACTAAAGAAAACCTGGACTTTCTGATCATTAAGTCTAGATACCATCAGTTTCAGATAGCACTAGATTACTATTGCTGTCATATGTATGTTAATCTCCATTTTACAAGCAGCAAGGTTATGTGTCTCAATGGCTGCAGCTGAGGACTGACTTTGGAATTCTCTATTCTCCAACACCTAAGAATGCTTCCTTAATTTCCACCACTAAAAAGGAAAGCAGGAGAAAGTGCTTAGGAATTATTTTGTAAATAATTGCAAACACATAAAGAAGATATTTTAGCTACTGTCTAGATGACAGCTGAACTACAAAACCAAGCCCATTAAATAAATAAATTAGAAAAATAATTTCCTTGCCAGATTCTTTCTCCTTTGAATGTCATTTTCTGCCTCATTCATTTTAATTCTTTTATAAGTGACAAAGAATATTGAGAAATCTTGAGAAATCTCAGAGGTAAAACTTTATTCACCTGTCTCCAAAAAGAACAGCATTCTCTTTGTCCCTCCTTACTTCATAGTACCCTTCCCTATTCCCCAGGAAAGAGCCAAATAGGGCAAGTTGTCTATTAGGAGGTTGGGATAATAGTCTTGGATATTTTTATCACAGAGATGATGACTGTGTATTTAGTAAAGTTACAGAAACATCAATAGTGAAAAATGACAGGAGAAAAAAAAAATCATAGAATCTTCTAGGTTGGAAGGGACCTTCAAGATCATCTTGTCCAACCATCAACCTAACTCTCATAAAAAGCAACACCCACACAAGAAACAACATGCAACACCGTCACTAAACCATGTCTCCCAGCACCACATCAACCTGTCTTTTGAACACCTACAGGGATGATGCCTCAACCACCAGACTGGGCAGCGCATTCCAATGTCTGATAACCCTTTCAGTGAATTTTTTTTTCCTAATATACAGCCTGAACCTCTCCTGGCATAACTTGAGGCTGTTTCCTCCAGTCCTGTCGCCTGTGACTTGGGAGAAGAGACCGACCCCCGCCTCTCTACAGGCTCCTTTCAGGTAGTTGTAGAGAGCAATAAGGTCTCCCCTTAGCCTCCTTTTCTCTAGGCTGAAGAAAAAGCATCATCTGGGAAAAGCACAATTACAGAGTCCAAAATCAGTGGGGAAGTCTGTATCCCAAAGTAATCATAGAAAAACTTTGCAAGATGGAAATTCTTCCCACTTTCTCTAGACAACTGTAAATGTTTTCTGTCTTCTTTGCAGATGAGCGTGAAAAGAAATGCAGATTTGCCCCAAACTCAGACTATTTGGATACACCTGTATTGCTGGGAAAGCTCAGTCTCCAAACCAAGCACATATGCTGAGCACTGTACCTTGCATACCTATGCTTGCTGGTCAAGACCCTGCAGACTGACTGCTGGCAACCTCCTAGGGAGTGACTCATGGCATGCTAACTGCTCTTCACATCCTACCAGTCTGGCTTTTAGGGTTGCCTTGGGGTCACTGTCAGCAAACTATTTGTACATTCCCCAGGCAAGCTTTGAAACCTATTTTGAGGAACCAGACAGAAGAGCACTGAAATACAATCGACTGCTACAAGTGCCTAAATAATAAGAGTGCAGGGACCTGGGTAAAGCTTCAATTTCAAACCATTTCAGAACAGTTGTATCACCAAGGATAAGTGTTCAGGAGGAAGCTGTCATCACATACAAGGTTCATCGCTAAGGAAATAGGGAAGGCCTCCTCCCATTCCTCCCCCTCTTCAAGCTTCTTCTGCTTACACTAAGCTCATCTGATCACTCTATAAGCTAGTTCAACTACAGTTGAGTAGCAGGCAGGGCAGGGACATGAACTGGCTCATGTGCAACCACATGAGAGTCCAAGGTGGCATGAAGGAAGGAGAGGCCACATATGTGGCTTGAAGCAGTGGCAGTAGAAAGGAAGTGCAGTGGAGGATGAGGGCAGGAGAAATGGAAGGAGAATGTGGGAGGAAGTGTTTGAATAGTTCAGCTCTCCCATGGAAACATGCTTATAATGTGATTCCTATAGTATGTTTCACTGTATCTTGGGTATGTCAATTCCAGACCTGTGATAGTTTCAGACCACAGGTATGTTTTACAGCCCAGATATTAATAAATATTTGGCAACATTTCCTTTATTCTTTTGTTTTGGAAATGAAACCTAAACGGTGAACAGCACCATACCTGCTGAATTTTGCTGTGGTACTTAGTGGCAAAGAGTCATGTGCCATGTGAATTTAATCTGTTGTTTCTTTGCTTGATAGCAACCTGCTACTTCCTCCCTGAGCTACCAGGAAATTTGACTTGGGGCATCAGCAGAGGCCAGGGCTGTAGCTTTCTACCCTCTTGAAATATACTGTCTCCAAATCTGCCTTATCTATGGCCCTGATGCCTGCAAAGAATCCAGAGAAATAAATCTTTGTGGCTAGCAAAAAGAACACAAACTGAATATTCCTATTTTCCTTCTCCATAACTCAGATCTGCATTGTTTGTTTTTCTTCATTTTCCTCCTGATTTCTCCCCTTTTTCATGTTTATTTGCATTCCACATGTGGAAACATTGGCATAGAAGAAAACTTGCTAGGTTCCCAGCATTTTCTTCAACCTATCTTCAACGTACATTAATACAGATGTAAACTTGATTTTTCCCTGTTGGACCACTGGGAATCTAGATGGCTGCTTTTGTTGTTTGTAGGAGATGTAATCCTTTCTCTATACAGAAAAGTTAATGAAAACATTAAATATTCATATTGCATCCCTAATTGTATAATAAAGTAAAACATGTGCAGATACAGTTGAAAATCTCCAGTCTAATTAGCAGTAGCCTAATAAATGCTTCAGTGAAACACAGAATGTTTAGTGCTACCCAGCTAAATGTGTTTCCTAATCCAAATGTATTCATAATGACACTAATAAGATAACGTTAAAAAAACACAAACCATATGCGCAAATATATATTCTTACTGTAAATGTCTAAATATCAACTAAGGAGTACCTTCAGGGTTTGGTAACCAAAGATTGGCTTGTTCCATTATTATTTCTACTATGCGTTCTTTACTGGTGGTGTTTATTTGTGGTTTCTCTTTTTTTTTTTTTTTTTAAGTTCCATTGTTTAATTTATCATCAGCCAGTACTATTTTCTGTGTTACGGAAACACAGTAAAGAATACAGTTGAATTTCAGCTTTTACTCTGTAACCCCAGAAAAATAATCCCAAATTTATCCTGTGAATCTAATCAAACAGTTTTTGAACAAAGAAGTCACAAACATCATGCAGTCTTTTCGTTTTCTTTTTCAAAAATCAGCATATGATTTCTGGGAAATGCTTCTTTGAAAGATAGGAAGGCAAGGGAAAAAATGACTTTCTGTTAGTAACAGCTTCTGTGGAAGACCCAGCAGTGTAAAACAAAAAACATACATGCATTTTCTCAAAAGTTATGCATGGTTTCAGATTAATAATACTGATATTATGATGTCATAGAGGTAGTATTTTATTTTCTGTCATTCTGGGGCACTTTTTTGGTTAATTTTGAAGGCTTTATGTGTGATTGTAGCAAGTCAAATGTTAGCACAGTTCGGAACTGTTGACATTTCCCTTCCCTTTCTGCTCTTACACAAACTGCAAGCTTTACTTATGCAATCAGAGTAAGTTGATTGAAATTTAATATTGTCAACTTATTGACATTCCTTTCCAATTGGTTTCCCTTTTTCATGTGCTGTGGACAACTGTATCTCAGTGCTGAATTATTTATTTGTAATCAGCAGTTGTTTGACATGGAAACGGTGTACCACTTTATCTAAATGAACAAAGAATAGATTGATGAGGAAGTACATTTACGTAATGAGCATTTAATCTATAAATTTGAGAAATGCTTTAGGATTACTTTATCTAAAAATCACAGTAAGCATGACACTCACACATTTTTTTTTCCATTGCTTTAAAGTCTGAGTAAAATTCTGCGTCATTTGCACACTAAATTGAAAACAAAATATTGACTTTTCTCTCTCTAGAATTTCCACAGGTGCTTTCCCTGCTTCCTCTTCATCACACAGAACCTACACGCATATTTTGAAGCTTTACACATTTGAAGCTTCAGATACTATAAATAAACACTGAATTCCAGTACGAGATGAAGTACTGAATTCAATCCACACAAAAACTTCTCCAGGACAACTGTTTTACAATAGGTTGTTAACAGTTGTTATATTTCACTGAACTGTCTTTTCAGTTAGCTTCAAAATGAATGAAAATGTTTGGGGATCATTTAATCTTAATTTTTTTGCACATTTATGCAATGATGATATCCTATAATAAAGAAAAAATGAGCTAGCACACAATAATCAAGTTGGAGTCACAAAGGGAGTTCAACTGAAAGCCAAAGCTAATATTCCTATTATAATTCAAATTCATACCAACTTCAGTGGCAGTTTTACCTTTGAGGCTTAATCAGATTAGAAGGTCATGAATGAACCATATGACAAAGAGCCCTTGGCTGCTTAATTGTTTAAAGGATGCTTACTCCATTTGAAGCTAATGTTCATTGCAGATGAACAGGAAGAAGAAGGTTATGAGACAGACACTATAAAGATGTGTTTAAAATGTAGCTGGGAATTTACTGTATGCTCCACTGAGTCCTATGTGCAGACTAGTCTATGGGACTCTCAGAAGCCAGGAAAACCTCAGTAAGAAGCAGCTACCCTCATCTGTGCCTGCTTTGCATCAAGGTGACAGTAGTCCTGCTCAGGGAGACAAAAAAGGATTCCCTAACAGAAGCATTAGCAGGATGTTCAGAACAGTAATTCGGGATGAAGCTGAGCCAAGATGATGCCTGCCTCAGTCAGGTGAAAAGGGTATTAGGACTGGGAGAGACACATTCTAGGTAAGTTACCAAACTGCAGGATTCAACTCCTAAATATAAATCTAAAATAAGGCAAATCAATTTTCTGCTCAAAGTGGCTATTTTTCTCTACTAGCTATAAAGTGGCCTAAGGTGATGACCTCAGGTTCAGGTGTAAATATTGAAGACTCCTACACATGGTATTATAAATCCCACAGAAACTCTTAATAAATCTGAATCTTCCTGATGGAAAAAGAAAAAAAAAAAAAAGAAAAGAAAAAGAAAGAATATTGAACAGTTTTTATGCAGTTTGTCAGTCAGGTCTGTTCCTTATGATCTTCATTTCTTCATGACTATGAAGAACACAGTCTTCTGGTAGCAGAGTGATCTTGATCTCAGAAGGAAATACCTCACCTCATGCATCAAAAAGTCACATCTGCCTACAATATCTTTCATCTTACTGAATCTTTCTATCACCTACTGTCACAACTGGGTCTCTCTTTTTCATCATTTCCAGGTGATAGGAAAGAAAATTATCATAAAAACATTACTGAAAGTCATTGTTAACTGTGATCTCAATATTCCTTTTCTAGTCCTAAAGTTCGTCTGTTTTCTAAGCTACTCCCAGCTTTATGTCATCAATAGCATACTCTTGCTTTTCAGCTGAAGAACTGACAGCTGCAATCACGTAACACTTTGCATTTATGTGCATGCAGGCTCATATGCCCCAAACCTATTATCAAACTGTATTTTGGGGAGAAAAAAACCTATCTAGAAACTAATTCCTTCAGAAGAATGTCTTCTTTTCATTATTCACTGTGGGAAAACATATGCTTTTCTCATCAATCTAACTGTCTATGCTTTATCCAAGAGGATTCAGTCAGATTGCAACTCACACTGTTTCAGTTAACAGGTACACACTCATTCCTTTACTTCACAGTGCTTAGAATAAATTTTGCAATTAGTTTAACAGTGCCTAAAGAAGCACTTAAGGATAAAATAACCACTCCCAGTTCTTCTACCTACTAGTGTCCTACTTTATACTACAAATTTTACAGCAAAATGAAGCACATATACTTCAAAAGATAATGACAGCATCATAAGTTGATCCTACATAAATCCTTTTTTCTATGCAAGAAACAGTAAAATATAGTAATACCTTGCTTTTTCACATGACATTTTTCCACCTGCTTACTGAGCATAAACTTTATTTTAAAGATAAATTTCTAAATAACTGATAACTATCTAATATGTGCTTATCATGTGTTAATAAATTACTATGTTAAACAGTTGGCTACAGAATTTGACAAGTAACTCTATCATTTGTAGCCATAGACACCAAGTGGATATAATACATTTTACTGAGGTGTTCATAATCATCCATGGCACATACCATATACACCTGTAACACATTTCAAACATTTATCAATAATTAATGAACCCTAAATAAATTACCTTTAGTGTAAAGTACAACGCTGAGGCTGATGATAACCATGAAGGATCAAGTATGAATCCTGCAATAGATTTACCTCCTAATCCGGATTTCCTATTAAGAAAATAGCTATTTTAATTGCAAGTTAAATAAAACAATTGTAAGCTATTTTTTTTTATTTCAACAATGTCGCCTGCAGGACTTGAAGATAATGCTGATACTCTCATTTGGAGCCAGCTGCTTCCCTAAGATTGCTGTGATAGAAAATTTGCTTCTTTATGCAGGTGAACATTTGTAAGCAACAAGAGAAGTCTGTAGATGCCATTCTGAGCTTAAATAATTCTGAACATCAGAATCACGGCTTAGGAATCACAGCTGCATATTTCTGTCATTTATCCAGTAAAAGAATAGTGAAGCAAATTGTTACAACTGAAGATGCTTCATTAAAAAAAGGTCTTCAAGGTTCTTTAACAATGTTTTAAGTTTCATGTCTAAATCATGGGTACCTTAAATAATTTATTTCCTCCCTTCAGTGACTGGTGTGACCTATGTTGAGGAGATGACTGTCCTGCAGACTTGGTTTCAGATGCTTGACTTTATAGGTCCACCCGTCACCCCACAGATCACGGAATCACAGAATTGTCAGAGTTGGAAGGGACCTCTAGAGATCGTCTAGTCCAACTCCGCAGCTAAAGCAGGATTGCCTAGAGCACATCACTCAGGATGGCATCCGGGCGGGTCTTGAAGATGTCCAGAGAAGGGGACTCCACGACCTCCCTGGGCAGCCTGTTCTAGTGCTCCATCACCCTCACCGTAAAGAAGTTTTTCCTCATATTTGAGTGGAACTTCCTGTGTTCCAGCTTGAGCCCATTGCCCCTTGTCCTATTCCTGGAGGCCACTGAAAAGAGTCCGGCTCCATCATCCTTCAACCCACCCTTTAGGAACTTGTAAACATAAATAAGGTCTCCCCTCAGCCTTTGCTTGTCCAGGCTAAAGAGTCCCAGCTCTTTGAG
>JAOQGH010000001.1:20517793-20660434 GCA_025769975.1 Gallinago jamesoni | reverse complement strand
TTGCTGTCTACCAGGACCCCCAGATCTTTCTCTTCAGAACTTGTCTCCAGCAGATCCATGCCTAACCTGTATTGGTGTCTGACATTCTTCTTCCCCAGGTGCAGAACCCTACACTTTTCCCTGTTGAGCCTCATGAGGTTCTTCCTCGCCCAGCTCTCCAGCCTGTCTAGGTCTTGCTGGATGGCAGCACGGCCCTCCAGGGTGTCAGCCACCCCTCCCAGTTTGGTATCATCAGCGAACTTGCTGAGGATACACTCTGTGCCCTCGCTCAGGTCATTGATGAATATGTTGAACAGGTCTGGACTGATTATTGACCCCTGGGGGACACCACTGGACACAGGCCTCCAACTTGACCCTGCTCCATTAATTAGAACCCTCTGGAGTCCTGTCACACAACCAGGACTCAATCTACCTCACTGCCTCCTCATCTAGCCCACACTTCCTTAATTTTCAAATTAGGATGTTATGGGAGGCAGTGTCAAAAGCCTTGCTGAAGTAAAGGTGGATGACATCTGCTGCTCTCCCTTCCAACCAACCAGTTCCAACATCATAGAAGGCTATCAGATTGGTCAAGCATGACTTAGCCTTGCTAAATCCGTGTTGACCAATACCGATAACTTCTTGATCTTCAATATGTTTGGAGATGATGTCCAGCACGAGCCGCTCCATTATTTTCCCTGGGACAGAGGTGAGACTAATTGTCCTTTAGTTCCCTGGGTCCTCCTTCTTGCCCTTTTTGGGCAAGACTTGTGTGATATTTGCTTTCCTCCAGTCCTCAGGCACTTCTCCTGTTCTCCAAGATAGCTCAAAAATTATAGAGAGTGCCTTAGCAATAACATCCTCCAGTTGTCTCATTACTCGTAGGTGCATCCCATCAGGGCCCATAGACTTATGGATGTCTAGTTTGGCCAAGTGGTCTCTAACCCAATCTTCCCCAACAGAGGGGAAGTCTTCCTCTCTCCAGACCTTCTCGCTTGTCTCCAGCGTCTGGGATTCATGAGGGGTAGCTTTGGCAGTGAAGACTAAAGCAAAGAAGGCATTCAGCAACTCCTCCTTCTCTGTGTCTTCCACCACCAAGGCACCCACCTCATTCATTAGTGGACCTATATTTTCCCTAGCCTTCCTTTTTTTATTGATATATTGAAAAAAAGCTCTTATTATTATCTTTAACTGTTGTTTCCAAGTTAAGTTCTCCTTCGACTTTTGCCCTTCTAATTTTTCCACAGCATACCTTTGCTACACCTTGATATTGTTCATAAGTAGCCAACCCCTTTTCCAGAGACTGTAGACTTTCCTTTTCTCCCTGAGGTCCAGCCAAAGCTCTCTAATTAACCAGGCTGGCCTTCTTCCCTGTTGGTTCATTTTATAGGACCTGGGGATGGCTTTATCCTGTGCTTTTGAGAGTTCCTCTTTGAAGTATGAACAGCCTTCCTGGGCACCTTTGCCCTTCAGGACCATCTCCCAAGGGACACTCTCAACCATTCACCTAAACAGGCCAAAGTCTGCTTTATGGAAGTCCAAGGTGGCCATTCTGCTGGCTCTCTGTCTTGTTTCTGCAAGAATTGAAACTCTATGATTTCGTGGTCACTCTGCCCAAGACAACCTACAACCTTTACATCCCCCACGAGACCTCCTCTGTTAACAAGCACCAGGTCTAGTAGGGCGCTTTCCCTGGTTGGCTTGCTCACCAGCTGTGTTAGGAAGTTGTCTTCCACACACCTCTAGAAACCTCCAGGACTGTTCCTTCTCTGTTGTATTTCCAGCAGATATCCGGGAAGTTGAAGTCCCCTACAAGAACAAGGGCGAGTGATATTTCATCAGCTACTGCATCCTGGTTTGGGGGTCTGTAATAAACTCCCACCATGATATCTGCCTTGTTGGCCTTCCCCTTGATTCTAACCCATAAATACTCTACCTTGTCATTTCCATTATTAAGTTTTTTGTATTCATATGTATCTCTAACATAGAGGGCCACCCCACCGCCTCTCCTTCCTTGTCTGTTCCTTCTGAAGAGTTGGTAGCCATTGATAACAGCATTTCAGTTGTCTTCTGTGATGGCAACAATATCCTAGTTTTCCTGCTGTACAATGGCCTCCAGCTCCTCCTGTTTGTTGCCCATGTTGCATGCATTTGTGCAGAAGAACTTAAGATGGGCTAATTTTCCTGCCACCTTTTTGAGTCCCAATACCCTCCTGACCATGCTTAGACCCTTCTGTGTTTGCTGACTTATCACTGTCCCCAATGTCATTGCTACCATGTGGGTTACCATCCCCCATTTCTGAGATGACAGGCCACAAGACCTTACTACTGCTTTTACCCACCAGCACTGGTAATCTGATCCCAGGCTCCTCTTTGGTAATCCTAGTCCCATACCCATCCCCCTTCAAACTCAGTTTAAAGCCCTTTCTATGAGCCTTGCTAGCTCTTGCCCCAATATTCTTCTTCCCCTTTGTGTAAGGCATGCTCTTCCTGTTCCCAGCAGGCCTGGTGCCCTGTAGTTCATTTTGAGAAATGAGACACCTTGATGGTACCTACCTGCTTCATAGTAAAACAAGGTTCGGGATCTTGCCAATTTTCCAACAATGACCAATTTGAACTCATTTTTCCTAATATTCTTGTGTACCTAAATTACAAAAGGTTTCTCAGATTGTCCCTATACCAAGAAAGAATAATTGTATTCATCCCAAATCACCCTTAAGGCTTTTACCATGGTGATGGAAAACAGCTGTTCGACTCCTGAAGTCTCTGGAGGCAAGCATACTTATTTATTTAAAAGGTATCTTGACTGCAGAAGAGTCAGAAAGGCTGTTATAGCTCATCAAATAAAGCGAAAATGATTTGTTGAATAATTTATTTGACAAATATGGGCAAAATCTGGCAAATACATTGTTCGTCAAATAGTGCTTACACAACTGAATTGGAAAAAAACAACCCTTAACAGTCATATTCCAATATATATAAAAACCTGTTTCTGGGTCAGATTGAAAAGGACTTAAAGAATTTCCTTGAAGGGACCAAGGGACAGGTTCATATAACTTAGGCATTTAAGTTTATCAGTGCTATCCTCAAATTCTGTCTCAAAACCTCTAGATGGTGAAAGCCCATAAATATCCCGGTTTTCATCAGTACATTCCCTAAGCAACTAACTGCCGCCTTCTACATTTGTCCAGAACTAATTCATTTCTATCAGTTCTAAACAGCTTTGTATATATTTCACATCTAGGATCCACAGTCAATGTATTCCATGCTTATTCATGTTGAGGAGCCTTGTCTTAGGTCATACTTAATGAATTCCAGTAGGGACAGAGTCCAAATATCTTGAGGGCCTCCACTTTTATTCAAAACTCGAGAACAAAAGGTGACCCCTTTTACACAATAGTTTAAGGATATAGGAGAAAGAACTTCAGTTCATTTTTTCTGGGGAGTTAAAGCACTTATATTCTAGTTCCCAGGAAAAGGTCTTTAAGTACTCTTGACTTTGCCAGGTTGGCAACGAAATAAATGACAGTAAATCTGCACAATCATTAAAATCACTCTTTAGGCCTGGTCTCCCTCATTGTGAATAGGCTAAAAAACTACCCTATAAATGTTCAGATGCAGCCAGATGCTGCTGTGGTCTGAGAAAGGGGCAGAAAACCGTATGTAGAAACGCAAGCATTAGCCATTTGTGCTTATGTTTCTCTGTCCCTCTTTCTTTCAACACTGTTCTCCTCCCTGACAAGTAAATCTATAATGGGGTAGGGTTGCTTCTTTGCTGGAACAGGTAAAACCAGTCTAGGTTTTCGCTGTGGTGAAATTACATGCTTTCTGTTGGCAACTCATCTTAAAAGTTGAAAGATATAGCTGAAAAACCTGTGTGTTAGCACAATGTTTATTAGCACTAGTCTGGGTGTCCCGGGTATCTGATGGAGGGAATATTAAAAGCTATTAGTTTATTTCATACAAAAATTAATAAAATGATAACCTTTTTTTCACAGTTCATCGCTTCCGATAGCGAAGGCCATTGTCTCCTGCCTTGGCCACAAGGGGTACTTTGAAGATTATAGGGAAAGAACTGTGTTTCCTTTTGTGGTTCAGGTGGCTTTTTCTGGGGACCTTTTTGTGGAATGTAATCTTGCCTTGGGTTACTTTTGGTGATACTTACAGGAGTGTCAGGCACCACTCACTGTACCTTTCTTTTTTTGCTGACCCTTCAATCTTAGAGAAGTGCAAGTTTTTGTGCAGCTGTGGTACATAGCTATGTAATGAAGACCAGGGAAACAAAATGGATCCATAAACTGGTCTGTCTGTTGCATCAGTTTTATTTTGAAAGGGAGACTGACCTTTGTTTCAAGCAGCATGCTGGCAGTTAAAGTTCTTCCCTTTTGATATCGGTTGAGATACAGGTGTTAAACTCCATGAGGCTGAGTTTTAAGACCTATGCAATATAAACTGCTGTATGTAAATACATAATTTTTCTGTTCTCTGTCTCTGGGATTGAGACAGATTGTTTAAAGTAGTAAGTGACACAATAGGTTACATTTGGCACAGGATTCTTACTGTTAGCAGTGTAAGAAAGGGAGGAGGGAGAATTGAAGCTACCTACCTCAGAGCAAGCATCTGTACAGTCATCAGGAGGGAGAGATTGCCATACTTATGAACACATCTGGTAGCAGACTTTCCTATAAAGGAACGTATATCAGGCAATGACAGATCACTTGTTGAAAGTAACCTCCTGAACAATGTCCAGCTTCGCAACATCTGTGTTTAGTTGGGGATTCCAGCTGAAGATAGTGACATTTGCAGTCACTGGAGGCTGAAAACTGGGATTAAATGATGAATAGCTTTCTTTTATTACTAAGATAGATGATTCATATCAACTGCAGTAATGCAGATTTACATACAGTACCGGTTTACAAAATGATTTGATACAGATATAGTGAGTATTTACTTTAAGGGAGGATTACATCAAGTGTAGGTGTGTATTCTCTTCTTTCTTTTCTTCTTCCTATCGTATTTTTCTCCCCACCTTTCCACACACATGCTGTATTTATCAGTCACCCTTCCTCTCCTTCTAAGCTTGTATGAATGCTTAGAAAATAATCACTTCCAAAACAGAATCCCAGAAGCTCTAGCATCCGATGTATTTCTATTAACTATTTACTTCATCATCTAATGTGACTTGGACCAAGGACAGAAGAAAGTGAAAAGAATGAATAGTATCAGCAGAGATGGTCAATTATTCATTGTGAATAATTAGTCCAATGAATTTGCTCAAATAAATTATTTGTATTTTTTTCATTATACCACAAACTCTTAGCATCATGCATGAAATATTAAAACATGTCAGGAAAGCTACCATATCAAGCCAAAAAAGTGAAATCGTAGATAAAGACTTCAAGAGACTCTACAGCCAGTCAAAATAAAAACCCAAACCCACCAAAATAAAAAAAAAACAACAACCACTTCTCAGGAAACACCAGAAGAAATATCTTGGGCTTCCTCTCCCTTTCATCAGACAGAGCTTTCTGCCCTGACCCTAACATTGAAGATAACCCTGTTTATTTTATTTTGAGCAGTAGTTTCTGCTGGGTCCAGTGAAAAGAATCATGTGCTCAATTGCTTCTCATATTTGAAGTTCTTTTTATTCAGAATCAGAAGTTTTGCCTACAGAGGGGACAATTGCATTTCAAATACCTGATCACACTAGTTAGAATGTATGCATCTCTTCACTTACCTGTCTTCCTGCATACTTCTCGATGTGAGACATTACTCTGATGTACCAAAGCTGCAGCTCAGATTCAGGTTCTCCTGCAGTTTTGCCCTGTCCAATCTGACACTTAACTTAGAAAAAAATATGTCCAACTAGCCTTTAGCTGTGTCTGCGTGGTAGGTTGCAGGTAGTGGAAAAACAGTGAATGTTACAAGAGCCATTGCAGCATCAGTGTATTGCTGATCCTGAAATAATATACCCTGAGAAGATCCTGTGCTTGTGTTGCTGCAGTAAAATGGCTACATGGTTTTTGGATTGATGTTACACTGCCCAGGTCCTGCTGGCTCAGAGCCTGCATAAAAAGAGATTATGTCTGCCTACAAACAGACATGCCCTTCGAGTGACTTATACACTAACTTCAGAGCAATTTATTCTATCATAGGCTTCAGTGGGCTGGAATTTTTCCCTTTGTTCCTAGTTCCTCTAAAATCTGATTATGGCGCCAGGTCTTCCGACATACCAGAGACTTGTTTACTCCTGTTTTACAAACTTTAATTCCAATATAAGTATTATGAAATAAATGTTCTAGTAAATTTTAGTAATGGCACTCTTATGTGACATATGCAGCCTCCATATGTATCCAAAAAATCATTTGTTTTGACTAAAGTATGCGTATTCACACAACTGTCATATGCGATTTTTACCTATAAAGCATAGCTCTTTTTGCTTTTCATACATCTTTCCATCTTTCCTCAACCATCAGTGCAAACTGTGGAAGTGTTTCAGGACATGGGACAGGAACTTGCATTCCCTCAGCCTGCTCCTGCCTAGCAAGAGAGCTTACCATGCAGTTCTCTTTTTTCACACTACAGCATTATTAACTTTAATTATTTACAGCATTATTAACTTTAATTAACTGCTTTTCAGATTGTTTTCAGATTTGCAAAGTTCTCTTTTTCCTGAGTCATTACCATCTCTCTTACCTTTGGCAGACACATACATTCAGGACGTTGAATAAAATGGAAGGTCTGTCCTAAGGGAGGATACCTCACATATCTATTTTAGTCTGTTTCTTTTCATGTCATGCAGCAGAGATGGGGGAAAAGAAAAAAAAAAAAAAAAAAGAACCATCTATTTCTGAAAGCCTTAATTAGAAGTTAATATGAATTATTTTTTTTTAATTCTGCTAAGTGCTGTCCATAAGCTTATGCAATGTGATCCAGTTTCTAATAGTATCATCACTTTAGACTTAACCTTGGCTAACTAATGAAAACTGTGCAAAAAAAACCCCAAAACAAAACATCAAGAGATTTCAAAATGCTCAAACTAGTAATATCAACATGAATGGCAAAAAGATAATCTGTAACAGGTTAAAGACTTTATTTGTATTAATATGTTAATTCCTTATTTCAAGTTATTTCATATTTTGAAACATACCAGTTACCCAGTCCCGTAATAACTCATGGAAACAGGACATAAATGTAAAGTCACTGATTTTATAATTCACTTAAACATACAGCATGAGCAGCTGTCTGCCAAATCAAGTAACCTGATAAAACAAAGTATCCTATGTTTACTCAGGACATTTATTTTTCATATCCTGCCAGAGAAGCAAGCTCAAAAAGTCATATTCCCATTCAATACCTTTATACCTAGCTATAGAGAAGAAGGTGATGACCTATTGGGTTCCAGGTTCTGTTATTCCTGTACATAATTCTGAGTCTCTTTGGCTGTTGCAAAATTTACCTGTGGGGATGTGCTTTATGCCTTGTGGGTCCTTTCTGTGGAAAGGAAATGATATGGGAAATACTTTATTTCCAGGTCTTCCCCTGATATTGAACAGACATATTATTTGCTGTTGCAATATGCATATCATCTGTGCTTTCATTTCTTTCCTGACACTTCATGTATGAGTTTGGAATTCATTTTCATTATTCATTTCTCGCCACAGATGAATAATAGTTCTTGAAAGTTGTATTAAAATATTTTCAACTCTCACACTTTATTCATAGATGTGGTTTTTTTTTAAAAAAACCTCAGTTTTCATACAAGGACCTTATTAAAGTGGTCATCTATTCCAAAATGCTTAGCATCCCATAACTGGCAAAAAGAGTACTTCTGAAATTTTCATACTTCATTTAGATGCCTAAATGGAATTTGGACACTTCAGAAAATGTAACTATTATTCAGGTGCTTAAATAGGAGCCCATAAGTGATAAACCTTTTGGAAAAACTAGCTCCTAGTGTGCCAGTGACAGATTATCCAACAAATCTTACCCTGGAATTTTGAAAAGTTATAATAAATTTTGTCCAAAATGCTGAACAGACATTTTTACAGCTTGTTTACTAGCTGTATTGCATACTGAAAGACCCTGAAAACATCTTTGGAAATACTATGGTGTGACAGTAGAAATTTGGTCCTCTCAAGCTTGTAATTTTAGTTTATATCAGTTGACAACACAGACAGTGCACTATTGTGGCTTTTCACAGGCTTTGTAAACCTTTCAATCAGAGTAACCGAATTTATGAGCTAACTACTTAGACCAGAGTCAGTAAAACAGTAATTTTCATCCCTCACTTCTTTGTACTCTGCTCTTCCAGGTTATCAAACAAGGAAGTGTTATTTTAGATCAGATATGCTTAGTTGAGAGGATCAAACTCCCCCCATGAACACCACAAACAAGTCTAAGAGATGGTTGGGTTTTTTCCAAATGGTTAACAATGAGCTGAGTATGCACAAGACCCTGGTTAAGAATAGTGGTTGTCCAGGCGAGACAAAGAAAGAAGGATCGGTAAGATCAGTCCCAGTTGAAATTTAAGGAAAAGTAGTGGGGTTTTTTTTTGGTTTGTTTGTTTGTTTGTTTGCATGTGTCAGGAAAGACATTTATTTTAGAGGAAAGAAAAGTCTAAAACACAAAAATTGCATAACTATTCTTCTGCACGCCAAGTAATACCAAGAGGCTTTCCTGAATTGTCCTCTGTGGGTTGGGTGGTACAGAAGTTGTTGGTCCATACAGTGAGCTTTATGAGTCCATAAAGGAGTGATATCCACAAAGATCTTCACAAAATATTCCTTTTTGCCAAAGGGAAATACTGTTAAAATGAAGGAATGCTGCAAGAAATAGGAATATGCAAAAGAACACCACTAAAGCAAAGGAGTCTTTTTGCAAAATCATAGTACACTAATGGACATTGGAGTATTTATTGAGGCAAGTAGGTTCCTTCAAGACAATTTGGCAGTGTTTAGTTTCTCCGATGTACTTAGAGGCACACTTATGCAACTAATTTCTTCACTAGTAAAGCTATTCCCTGCTCTCCCCGACACCAGGAGAGCTGTACAGAATAACTTTTTGGCACACACAGAACAACTTGTGCCGCTATGAGCGCTTATGGGCCAAAATCATTAACGTACTCTAGACTTTAAAACACCTCTCAAAAAACCACCAAAACCCAAGTAAATAAATCAGCCCACATTATCCAAGTCAGTATAGAGCTATGTAGAGTTTTCTGTGGTAAAGTAGAATGATTTCTTAAAATAGCCTTGCCAAGGAAGGAAACACTTCCTATAAATAATTCCTAAGGGTGAAGTTACACAAAACAGCTAAGTCAATCGCTACCAAAAGAAAAGGTCCTGCTCCTCCTCTCCTCTCGATAATTCGGCAGTGACATGTTTTTTTCCAGGGAGTAAGAAGAATGATTTAATTTTTTTTACTGTATTCTTGACAAATCCACTCACCATTGAGCTCCAGAAACCATATAAAGAAAGAGGAACAATAGACAGCAGAAAGCATACTTGCCCTACACTTCATATAACTGTACCCTGAGTATCTCTGTGGATATCACAGGCATCTGCTTGCAGTACTGTATGGACCTGATACCTTATATACAATAGACCTTTGAGCACACTTCCCTGAACTAGCAATCACAAACATCTCTACTCCCCTCCACACCATACTTCCCCTAGAACATCTGAACGTCAGCAGTGTCATCCTCCTGTACTCTCTGTTTTAGTGAGAAAAAAGGTCTGATCCCCTCATTATGGCATTTGCTTTGATCAAAGAGATGAAAATATATCCTTCATTATGTGATCTCAGCCTGTGTTAATCACAGGCATCTTCCTGACTCCTCCTTAAGGATACACCACTTAAATAATTAGTCATGCTAGGGAAGGGAAAAGGATGGTGCTTTGGTCAGAGATTACTAATGTGCCATGTGAGTGCAGTTCTCAATTGAGAAAATGGTAAGGTGGAGCAGAATGAAGAGCTCCAGTACTTATTTTCAAAGGTTTTAATACATCTTCTTGGCCATTAAACTAAGTATGCTTTTGAAGTTCAGTTGTGTAAAATAATGTTGCTTTTATCCATAAGTGGATAGAACCACTTAGATCTTTATCTGATTTCCATGCAAAACCACAATTAACTTTAATTGGTGATGAAAATTGATTATAGATTTTGTCTCAAAGTTGATAATGTCCAATTGTTTTTAGAAGAGACAGGATTTATAGACCTCTGAGTTTGAATCTTTGTTTACCACTGATGTGAAAGAGGAATCTGAGAGAGCCTTATTCTTACAAGGGGCTGAAAGATTAAAACTGGAAATGACCTATGGGCAGCCACAGCCATTTCAAGAAGATGAGAGAGAGGAAAGAAAATATACAGCAAGGGTGTGGTTTCATCATTGGATTAACTAGTTATAAAACTGGGCTGCTGCCACTAATAATGTTCCTCCTCCCTTCTTGAGCTCTTGCACTTGTACAGCTACCAAGTCGGATCAACTCTCTGACTCAGGTGAAAAACAGGGGATTTATTTTTCTGCAGTCAGCTCTCTGCCACTTTGACTCACTCAGAAGCCATTCAAACACAGTGCTGATGCAAGTGATGATTGTGAAAGCTACCCTAAGGGAATATGATGGAGTTTCAGAAGGTCAGAAACTCTCAATATTATTGTCTTATGCAAATAATTACTGTGGTCCCTCCTCTCAGGAAAGTACTGGTTTGTTTCTCTAAGGAGAAGCCTTAGCTACTTAGAAGTAGGCTTGTCTAACTCATGGTAGCAATTTTAATTTCTTTGCATCATTTTAAGAAGAAGTGCATAAACCATATTTATGATTCTTAAGACTTTTGTTATGTTTTCCCACCTGCTGTGCATAATTTAGCATTTCTGGATAATTCAGAAGCCACTCAATTAGCGATCTGAGATATTTATTGAGATCCATACCTTTCTTTATTGAGCCCTGGATTTACTTTACCACATTTATCTCAGTTGTGAGTGTCACTCGTTGCAGCAGGCCATGGAGGGATTTTCCCAGCCTAGAGCAATCATGTGCAGGAGAAAGATACCATGCATGTTGCTGTGCTACTCCCTTCACAGAGCCAGGACAACACTTTTGAAAAACATTGAGAATTCCCAATGTATCAATGCCCATGAACTGTAACAACATGGAAATTCCTTAGTGGCTAGTTTAAATAAAAAATAACCTTATAATTACATTAATTAGCAATTTTTCCCATGCTTCTAGTAGCTTTAATTAATTATGGATGCCAATAGGTTCAATGAGCTATTATGGATGGCAATGACTAGCCCAGTTTAAGAATGCTTTACATGTTTGCCTATTTTTTTCTTTTTGTTTTTTTTTTTTTTAATTTGGCCACCCTCTTCATTCTGTCCTGCACAAAGAATTTGTGGTGAAAAGGTATTGATAAAAGCATTTACCATTGGCTAAGTGCTCCTACTTAGATACTTACTTACTTATGCAGGGAAATTGAATAAATCAGTCTTAATGCCACAGGGTAATCATAGAGAAAGCAGACTTTGACTAAATTTCCCAGGTAACTAGGAGGCATGGAAGATAATGGCTCAAAGCCACCTTCACAGCAACTGAGCTAGCTCACACAACTCAGACAATGTCAAACCACTATCTCAAAGGCTCTTTATTGATTAAGATAGCATTAATACCATTAATTTTACAAATCCAGCTATTGCCTTGCTCTATGTAATATGCTGCTAGCCTTGTAATTTTGTAAATTTACTTTTCTCTCACATGACTTTACTCAAGAAATTCTTCAGCTTCCTTCTGTCTATTTGAGACTATGAAGAAGTTCAAAGTGTGGCTAGATATTTTTTGTTGACATAAGTTAATAGTTATGCTTCACTGCTGTTGTGACTTGGAAAACCAAGAGGATCAGACTCCAAAGCTGCACTCACAAGTCAGTTCTGTTGATAATATATTTTTCTGAAGTTTTCTCATCTCTGAACTCTTGTTGATCTGGTAGTGTCTTAAATCTTGAGGCACTCAGACCAGTATGGATACTCCAAGGCTTACTGTGCCTATATGGGCACAGTGTCTTGTAGTATTTCCGAATTGCCTTAATCTTGGCCCTAGTATACAATAGAAAATCACACTGAGATTAGAAGCACTTCCTTCACCACTATGTCCCTAGGCCTTCTACTGCTATTTTGTTTTTCCCTCTAAGTGTGCCACAGTGTATTTCCTTCTAGTCACAACTAATTTGTGACCTGGAAAGACTGCAGGTACTACATTTTTTAATATGAGAATGAGTTTACAAAGCAGATTTTGTTTGTCACTATAGAAACAAGCATTTCTTTAACAGAGACTGTGAAGCAGTTGTTATTTCATAGTTGATTAGTTGTGAAATATTCGAAACAGAAGAACATGAAGCTCCAGTACAGCTTAAGAATATACTGTCTCATTCCATTCATTAGCACAGAGTGATACCAAAAAACTGGCAACTCAAGGCAGTATTATCCTTCCAAGTGCATAGCTGAAGAACAACAGTATGCAAATAATAATGGAAAAATAAGTTGGTTTTAATTAGCACAACATGGGCTGCAAATATCATTAATGAACTGTGTTTAATTTGTTAATTCAAACTTCCAACATGACAGGAACTTATTTCAAACTCTTAACTGAATTCCCAAGTACCTACTAGTAGGCCAGAGAGAAAAAGTTTTTCTCTACTTCCAGTGCAGCCATTTTAGGATGAGACTGGTGAACAATCTGAGTGTTTTGTCCTCCTCAGTGACCCCTTCAACCCCAAATCAGTGAAGGCCTACTTAAGGGATTGCCTTGCCTCAACATGTAACCACCTCAACAGAAAGTTTCTAAGGAGAACATAATGACATGAGGCAACCAATACAGATAAACCCATGAATGACCACACAATGTAGCATCACGTAGAGACGTTTGAGGTAGGTCCAGATTACCTAGAATGGTTCTTTGGCACAGGGTAGTGCCACGAATAGATAGGTCCAAAAGCAGTAGAGACTTATCAGTATGATGCTGTAGCATGGACCTGAATTTATCTCAGCTGCAAAGTCCTCATCCAACTGTAAGACCTTCAAAAGAGAAAAAAAAAGAAATGAGATTTGCTCAGCTGGAGAAGCTAAAACTATAAGAGGAATAAGCCATTTTGAGTACACTAAAATGAATAAAGGCTGGTTTCCTACTGGTTTGTGTCTCATGGTCGGCAGTGATCTGATTAGAGATCTTTTCCCATGGGTGGGAGTCTCTCTGCCATACTCATATCCAGTCAGATATAACAAATAGGGAGCTCACCCTTTTCTTCTGTAGGAAGAACTCTACAAACTGTTTCTTACTCAGCTGTCTATTTTCTCAATATTTGGTTGTACACAGTTGTCTTCAAGATTCCCACCACGATGCCAAATTTATCTAAGTCAATTAACATTTAAAGGGGTTTATTTTTGTTTGAATTGTTGCTTTTTTTGGTGGTGGGGAGGAGAGAAATTGCTTACAGAGGATATTTGCATAAGCTGCATCTTCTTAGGACTTAGGACATAGCTTCATTTTCTAAATAATATGTCTTCTCTGAATGTTCATGGTAGTTTTAAGGTAGTGAGCATGACATCAGTACATACAAGCAGCTGGGTAATCAGCAAGTCACATCTGAATGCCTAGTTATTATCTTAATAAGTTCAAATGGATCAGTATGGGCAAATAAGCATAAGCAGACATGACAGTATGAGCTCAAGCTGAGTTGTTCAAAGATTATGGACCTGTAACACTAGAGGAGAGATGTTACAGACTGACATTCACACCAGAACCAAGGGAAAACAGAAAACTGATGCCAGTCAGAGAACCAATCAGTAGTGAAGCAGGCAAAAACTTGATAAAATTTGAATTAAATTCAGGTCTAATTTAATGTAGTAGACCCACTTAGTTTGATACTACAACACCAATGCAGTGTTGCAATGATAATCCTTAGCAGCTTTATTTCTTGATATCTGTATAAACAATAATAAATGTTTGTGACATACAGTCATCTTAATGAAGCAGATAATTCAACTCCACCTACCTTTTGTTTTGTTTTGTTTTGTTTTTGTTTCTGTTGTTTGCTTCTTGTGCCCCTAGATAAAACTAGAAAAAAGCTTTGAGAAAATCTTCAGTCAGGAATCTGGGCTTAGTCTCCTCTAACAGTATCTTAAAAAGTCCCTGAGACTTGTTAAGCAAACCAAGAACTACCAAGCAATTCCTAAAGGCTATATCTTATTTTCAGGGTATCTGGAGTCCTTAAGCATCTTAGATTTATGAATATGTTCAAGGACTCTCCAGAGTCTTATGGATCCTCAGTTGTTTGGCATTGCTGAGTTGTGAGACCCAACACTTGAATACCTTTGTGTGCCATGCAGTTGTTTCAGGACTTTAATCTACACCACTGAAAATAATGGGAAATTCACCAATTTTATTGTCTGCTTATATTTATTAATGCACACTGGTGGATTTTATTTTTGCTACAGTAGAATTTCTCTTCAGATACTTATAACATTGTTAAACACTGCAGGCAAGGCAGACTTATAATAATGGGAAAATAATATAGTTTTCTGTTAGGCTAAAATTGGAAACTGGATGAAGAAACAATTCATATGGAACCAATATGGAAAATTTTTTGCATCTTCCGGGAAAACACAAACTAAAATGTTACTGCAAAATAATTTATTTGACCTGAACATGGCAATGATATCCAAAATGTATATTCCATTTATTAAGTTAATTTATCTTAATTACAAGACCAAAAAACCCCCAAAACATTTGGTATAAACACATGATAAACTTTCAAAATTAACTGCTTAGTTTAAAAATACGGAAATTAAATTACTACTATTTTATGAAAACATAGGCACTTGCTTTCTTAAAGTAACTAGTCAGGAGGCTTCCACAAAGATTAAAGATTAAACTGTAGATTGAAAGATGAGGTTGACAGAGAATTCTGCAAGAGAAAAAAAGGGAGGTTTCCTGGACCTTCCCAGCAGAATGGTCTAGAGACGTTTTGTATATAGAGCAAACCTCAATCCACCCATGAATCTTAAACACATGAGGAATATATACAGGACTAGGTACCATCTATCAAAGATCACCAGTCACTTCACTTTAATCTGCTATCTGTTATTGCAAGTTTTTTACCTTTTCTTTACATTCTTCTTTGATATATTCATGGGTGATAAGGGATGGGGAGGCAAAAGGGACAGAAATATATAGACAGATAGATAAATTCATTATTCCTTATTCTGCATAGATCTTTGCTTTCCACAAAGAGCTGCTGCAAAGTATAAGCTCTGCCAAGACAAATAACTGTCTTTTAGTATAGAAGGGTTCCCAAGGCATAGTGGTAAAGGCAGTAGCCAAAGATCTGTTTCTTTATCAGAGTGGTACCTCTGTAGCTTTGGGCATGCTGGTGATCACTTAAAATTAATTCTTTAGAATATATCATTAACAAACTGTATATTCATTTAAGGAGCTCCCTGAAGATAGTAGAAAGAGAGTCAAATTAAATCTATACCAGGACAGATATACAAAAAAGAAACATGTATTATGTTGATTAATATGCCACCCTAGACCATGGCAACTTGATGTGGGCAAGGCCTCTGAAAACAATTGCAAAACAAATAACAAATGCCATAATTATCAAGTCACTTATCTCAAATTCCTGAAAACAATTAGTGGATTCCATACTCACAAAAGGAAATTTAACACTTATATATAAGATCACTTTAAGTGACTGGCTACATCATGATACTTTTGCTTCACTCTACAGTTAAACTTGTCACAAACTTTCTTACTTTCCCACTATACACCCTGAATGGAACTAAAGAAACATTTCAATTATTACTAATGATGAGTAATAAGCTACAGCTTATTTTCCCAGGTGATTTACCTCTTTTATGTGGTGAAAGAACTTTAATTTTGTCACTGTCATTACCAAGGCTTCAACAATAACAACAAAAGAACAGCAAGAAACTTGCCTGTATAATCAATCTGATCTTTTAATATGCTTGGGCTGGCACATTGAACTCCAATGTATCACCTTGAAATAAAAATAAAGCTGTATTATATAGGCTTCAAATATCCCAGACTGATGAAGGCTAAATCTCTGATTTTTTTTTACACTCTTGAAAATCTATAACATATATCCTAAAGCTAAACTTCAGAAATTATTTTTATGTGCAACAAATTTATTTAAGAAGTAAGTTAATAGCTAGTAAAAGTACAACTGAACTGAAGTACTGCATGCAGTTTTGGCCTCAGCAATATAAGGATACAGAAATATTAGAATGTGATGGGATTCATCCCAGGGTACTGAGAGAGTTGGCTGATGTTATTGCAAGACCTCTCTCAGTTATTTATCAATGGTACTGGGAATCTGGAGAAGTCCCAGTGAACTGGGAGGGACAGATTTCAACAAGGCCAAGAAAAAAGATCCTAGTAATTATAGGTTGGTCAGTCTCACTTCAATGCCCGGTAAAATTATTGAGAAGACTATTCTGGGATTTATCAAAAAATACTTGAAAGACAATGCAGTCACCAGTCAAAGCTAACATGGATTCATGAAGGTAAAGTCATGCCTTATTAACTGAGTATCCTTTCATTAAAAGGTTATGCACCTTGTGGATCGAGGGAATGCAATGGGTGTGGCTTTTTTTTTATTTATTTATTTTACCAAGCTTTTGATACTGCCTCACACAGTATCCTCCCGGACAAAATGTCCAGCATACAGCTAGACTTGTACATGTTACAATGGGTGAACAATTGGCTGAAGGGTCAGGCTGGTGGTTAGTCACTAGTGGGATTCCCCGGGGCTCACTTTTAGGGCCCTTTAATTCTCTTCAGTGTTTTTATCAATGACCTGGAAACAGGAGTTGGGTGCACACTAAGTTTGCTGACAATAATAAATTAGGAGGAGCTGTTGATTCCCTTGAGAGGAGAGAGGCCTTATGGAGAGATCTTAATAGATTAGAGCACTGGACAATCACCAATCATATGCAATTTAACAAGGACCTGTGCCATTTTATGCACCTGGAACAGTGTAATCCTGGATGTATGTATAGAATGGGGGGCAAGATGACGGAGTAGCCCTGTAGAAAGGGATATGGGGATTTTGACTGATGGTAAACTCAATATGTGTCAACAACATGACCTGGCAGCCAAAAGGGCCAACCATATCCTGGAATGCGTTAAGTACACGATACCCAACCAGTGGAAAGAAGTAATTGTCCCATGGCACACAGCATTGGTGCAGCCTCAACTGAAGTACTGTGTGCAGTTTTGGTCCCCACAAGAAGGATACAGAAATATCAGAATATGTCCAAAGGAGGGCAACAAAGAAGGTGAAAGGACTAGAATGCAAGACTTATGAGGAATGGCTCAGGATACATAGTTTCTTCAGCTTAGAAAAGAGGAAGCTAAAGGGTGATCTCATTGATGTCTATAACTTCATAACCAGGAGGAACAGAGAGGGAGGTACTGGTCTTTGCTTTCTGGTGTCTGTTGATAGGACTTGCAGGAATGACTTAAAAAGCTGCATCACAGAAAGTTCAGATTGGTTATTAAGAAAAAGTTCTTCACTGAGAGGGTGGTCAGTCATTGAAACAGTCTCTCCAGGGAAGAGTTCTTGTCCCAAAGCCTGTCAGTGTTCAAGATGTGTTTGTACAACGCTCTTAGATATATAGTTTAATTTTTACGTTTCCCTGTGTGGAATCAGGAGTTAGACTTGATGATCTTCTTTGCTTTCTTCCAAATCAGGAATCTATGATTCAAGTGGGAGCCCACACATTTCATGAATCTGCACTCAGAATTTTTAATTGTCTGCTTTTTCTTCGCAACTTTTGTTTTCTTGTATGTTGTCAATGTGGGAAGGGCTCCACAGGTTTACTGACTCTTCTAGGGAAGAATGCCTTCCTGTAAATATGCTCCCCTAATGAAAGGAAAATTGAGACAGAGGAGCAAATGCAAATAGAAATAGGAAAGAGCTGAATCTAGTTTGCAGCTCCTTCTGGCAGGTGATGTGAATTTCTCTTCGTCAATTTCATTTACAGCATAATTAGGTACCTACAGGGATTAAATTCATCCTACATGATGAATAAGCTTTTGATGGGACAGGGAAAGTTCATTGATGCACCACTAGCCACATCCCAGGAACTGATACTTTCTATGTTCTGTTCCAAAATCACAAATTATTCTGTCAGTAGCCACAGATATCTGGAAAACTCTTGTTCAGCTGCAGATAATAGACATTCAAAAAGCTCAAGACACACGTAGTCTCAGTCTTCAAAAGTATGGTATATTAAATGCTCTAATAATTTGCCCAGTCAAATTTTAACTATAAGACAGTGGCAGAACTTCCCCAACTTTTCTCTCAAGAGACAGTTTCACACTCTGATAGGTAACAGGGACTTGGAACAGAAATTTTAAAGCAGAGGAGTATTAATATGCACTCAGCTTACTACTGTAGCTTTCCAGAATTTTTGCTTTAGTTCAGGCTCATTTTTCATTGCTATAAAGCCTACCTGTTTTCAGACAAAAGAGAACCAATATTCTGTTCAGTAATTTTATTTTTCAGCTAAGCCTCTTCTAACTAACTGAACTCTCTGAAATTAACAGCGTATTTTTTCAGATACTGTCGGCTTCCAGAGTGATCATCATGCACAGTATAAAAGCTGAGGGATCAAAAGATCAGCCCTCTTTCTTCAATGGCGAAAGTCCAAGGATGACTGTTATCTGCTTTTGATCCCAATCTGTGCATTCCTGACTCCAGATCCAAAATCCAATTCCTGTCTATCACTAAGTCCAGTGTGAGACTTCCCCAGTTCCTGTTGTCCCAATCCTGATGCGATTGTCATCCTGGAAGCTTGATTCCAGTTCTGTATATATTGTATATATTTCACTATTTTATTAATATTTTCATTAAAGTAGTTTATTTTCTTTTTAAACTCTGATTCTCTTTTCTCTGTCATCCTTCTTTCCCTGAAAGGAGATACTCTCCCTTCTCTGAAGGGGAAAGAAGTTACATTTGTCATTCTTTCTAGTGGCTAGTCCAGCCCAAACCACGAGACTTCTTTATGTTAAGTAATCTAGATTTTGTTATGACATTTTCATCCTTTAAATATTAGTCAACCCTTTCCATGTTCCATCCTGACTATGATCTATACATGCAAAATATATTAGTTAACTCTTTCAATCTTTCCTTTTGTATCATTCCCTTTAGATTTTTATTACCTGTGTAACTTTTTTTCAGATTCCTTCCAATGTGTCAATATTCCTCACCAGTGGAGAGCCAGAACCAATTGTACTGTTTTAGGTGTGTGTTCTAGACAGTTACATATCAAAGTATTATTAAATCATTGATGTTTGTCAGGAAAGGATGGCACAGTGGTTCTAATGTTAGCCTGGGCCTCAAAAAGATTTGGACTTATTTCTTTGGAAAAAAAAAAAAAAAAGAGATATCCTCTGTTATTTTAGGCAAATCCTTTAGGGCTAAGTGCAAACAAGGTCCTTAAGGCAGACCTGCACTGTGCATTGCTGTGCAGCCCAGTGACCACCGAGCAGCTGTGGGGCTACATATGCCTCTCCAAAGCAGCATGCAGAGTTCCATGTTTGGGTACTGGCTCGGGATAAGTATTGTATTCAGGCTAATTAACTATGGTTTTATATTTCTAATTCACCCATATCAGGTGAGTTAGCACAGCCACCACAACTGGGCTAAGGTTGCTTCTTCTTCAGAAGGTCCAGGGCCACACTCAGAGAGCATGTTGCTCATGTATTTTAGAGCTACTGCAATCTCACTGCGTCTGTGTGAATCTAACGGCTCACTGTTCATGTGGTTTCAGAAATTAAATTGGGAATCTGATCTAGAATTAGATGCAAAGGTATAGGTTTATTTCTGGCACCAGGCAGAACACAGAGCTGTGAATAACACAAACACTACCTGTCTAAAACGTTGTTACTATAAGGTTTAGATACTAGTGAATACTACTCTTAGGTCTTGATCCCCTATTCTCTGGGCATGCAATTTACCATAAACGATTCCCTGCTGGAGGTGGGTGTGTGGGATGTCATTCAAGAGGAAACATGAGGAATAATGCATATCTGAAATCATGTTCCTATCTAGGACTGATTCAGTTCAGGAAATACTGCCTCATTCTTCCTAGAATCCGCAGTCCAGAATTCTACTTCTTTTTGTAGGTATCTGCAACAACTCTTTTAAAGAAATATCCTTTCATAATAACAGGGAAGTAGTTAGACCACTTACTCAGGAAAAGAGAAACACAAGAAAGGGATCTTAACAGCTTTGAACTTCAGGCATTTAAGTATGACTAAGATATAAGCCCAGTCACCTTAAGCTTCCTGTATAATTATTGCAAAAAGACAAGCTCCTCCAGGGTATTATTCAGAGCAGGAATTTAACTTTGAGAGACAAGTAAATTATATGCCTAAAGTTAGGAGGATTGAATAACCCTGACTTACCTTGAATAGCGGATGCAATCGCTTGGCTTGAAGGGTTCTTAACCACACAGTTTGGCAAATGTTTAATGTGAGCCCAAGACCTCCTCCAGTCCCTTAAAGAAACACTTTTCAATTCAGTCATAGGTGAAAGAGTACTGATGGAGTTTGTAAAACTATGTGACATGAGAACTGTTCAGAATCCAAGACCTAGTCTCACACAGGAGAACAGAAATTATGACAATGTGGTATATAAGCATCTCAGGTATATTCTGAAATCATTTTTCACTGCTGTAACAAGGTTCTGAACTCTCTTTGACACTGAATCTGATCTGAATCATGGTTTTCCACTATCAAAGGTGGACAAATGTGTTATGACTTTGAACTTTGTAATTCAGCTATGATGATGAGAGGGTTAACACTGAGCTCCACAGAATAGTTGAGATTGGAGGGACCTTTCCTCTTGCACAGGGACAGTCTGTACTGGAGAAATCTATAAGGTCAGTTCTTCCCCCCTCCCCCCCCCCCTAGTTTTCTGTCAATAATCACAGCAGAATGAGTACTTTTCTTCAAAACAGAAGTGCTGGAGTAAGGAGGCACATCAGTACCAAAGGTTATAACATTTTGTATCATCTCAGACCACAGCTGTTTTCATCTATGAATATCTCTAAAGATTGTCAGCAGAAATCATGAATTTTATAGAATGTATGTGTAACTAATAGAAAGAAATAAGGAAATAGCTAAGAATGTGAAGCAACAAGCTTCATAGGAACAAAGGAGAAAGATCTTTTAAGATCACACAATTTCTCTTTTCTAGGAAAAGACATCACAAGTGTGAACTTCTTTCTCAAAGGAAGAAAAGAGTAAGAGGAAGGGATTGATAATCTCCAAGAATCTGTCTCCCGAGAGAGCCACTGATGGCATTAAGGTATGCATGCCAAAAAAACCTTCAAGAGTATAGAAGGCCATGCTTCCACAATCAATAATGGACAAACATTACTAGATCACAAAACAATATAAATCTGATCTGGATTTAGTCCCAAATGACTAGACTATAATTCTGTGAAAATGAAAAAAGCACACTCTACAGAGTCCATACTTTTATGCCAGCTCAAGGAGGACAATGTTATATGAATGGCACAGTGTCTTAGACAGCTGGCATTCCTCTCTGGCCCAAAACCTGCTATACGAAAAATGTATGTGACTTTTCTGAACAAATTGGAAGTAGCAAAGTGATTCTACACTGAAACAATGTCTTGCATTACATATCAAAAGAATTTGAAGTCTATGAGGCCTCATAGCCATATTAACAGTGTAGTTAAAAGAAGAGCTCTTTTAGGTGAATGGGGGAGGTCATCAAGATCTCAGGAACTTTAAAACTAATCATGAGAAATTAGTCATTTTCAGGTCAGTGCTGCTGCATTAACACTTTTGGGAGATGATTCCTTTCATAGGGATTATTTGTTAAAGAGGTTAAGCATTTGTAAATATAGCTGGCTGTTAAGTTTATTTCAAACTATATTTTATTTCAATACTCAGCATAATGAAGGATGTTTGTTTCTGGAATCAAATACATTTTATGTATTGTATTCCTTATATTTAAACCCACAATATTTCTTTGTTCTCTTTTCCTTCTGTTCATTTTTGGCCAGTAAGTTTGAACTCCCTCTGACAGCTGTGGTAAAGAATAGTTTTTAGTACTAGTTAAAGCTCTCAGCTTGGAAGTTCTGTCTACATAGAGGTGATTGTGGCTTGGTTTCCTTGCCAGTGGAAATGTTCCTACCATTGTTAGTGCAACCAAGAAGAGAGAGAGGGTAGAAAGTAGAGCTGATGACTTGAATTAATTCATTATAATAACTTCAGCTCAACTTTCACTTGTAGTATAGTTGCTACTAGGAAAGTCCTCTATTAGTTCTAATCTTACTATATCTGATTACCTACCTATAAGATAAAACTAATAGTATCTTCAAATAATAGTCTTAAAAATATGTTCCTTGCAGAGCTATCATGTGGTTGAATGTTCTGGAGATTTTGATATGCCCATGTGTTATGGGGTGAGGCTCAATTATGACCCTTCAAGACACAGTTAGGAAGCCTAAAACTCCATGGTTTTCTGTGCTGTGCTCTCTCAAACCTGAGGTAATTTACTTTCCCTTATTGGTTTTCAATATTAGTCCTTCACATTCCTCTCTCATTTTATGTATATACACAATATATATGTGTGTACATGTACAAACTCACTTATTTTTTTCTCTGTGATGAACATAATTTCCTTAACTGTTTTTGTCTTTCTAGCTTCCATTTCCATGTGATCCCATCCCACCACTTTATATATATATATGTATGTATATATATATGAAAGAGTTCAACAGATGCTCATTTGTGAGTTTCATTTACATGCCATTAATCCCCTTTCCAGATCATTAACTAAGATGTTAACTACTACAGGGCTTAACATTGACTCCTTTCCATACTATTATTTTCTTCCTGCCATTCAATATAATGCCATTTAAGACTAATATTCATGAACAAATCTTCAAATCACTACTATAATCCACATTTTTTTACATGGGTTGTTTAGAATTAAATTTAGAGTAAAGGAATTTTGCTTTTTTGCTTCTTCCTTGTGCAATACTGAACACTTGCCTAACATCAAAACCTATTTCACATATTGCATTTGCTCTACTTCATAATATTTGTCTCCTGTAAATAGGGTCAATTGTATAAAAGATTGCTATAGAAGATCACAGGATCACAGAACAGCTGAGATTGGGAGGGAGCTCTGGAGGTCATGTCCAACCCCCTGCTCAAGCAGGGCCACCTAGAACAGGTTTCCCAGGAATGTGTCCAGATGGATTTTGAGTATCTCCAAGGATGGAGACTCCAAAACTTCTCTGTACAATCTGTGCCAGTTCTTGATCACCCTCACAGTAAAAAAAAAAGTGTTTCCTTATGTTCAGGAAGAATCTCCCATGTTTCTACTTGGGCTCATTGCCTCTTGTCCTGTCACTGGACACCACTGAAAAGAGCCTGGCTCCATCTTCTTTACCTCCCCTCAGGTATTTATATATATTGATAAGATCTCTCCTGAACCTTTTCTTCTGTAGGCTGAACGATTCCAGCTCTGTCAGCTTTTTCTCATATGAGAGATGCTCTCATATATACACTCTCTCTAGGATGTCCATGTCTCTCTTGTACTGGATAGCCCAGAACTGAACACAGTACTCCTGTTGTAGCCTCACCCTTGCTGAGTAAAGGGGAAGGATCACTCCTCTCAATCTTCTGGTAACACTTCTAATGTAGCCTCTTAACCTCTCTGTTGCAAGAGCACATTGCCAGCTCGTGTTCAACTTGATGTCCACCAGGACACTCAGGTCGTTTTCTGCAAATCTGCTTCCCATGCTGTCAGCCCCGGCATGTACTGGTGTCTGTGACATCCCTTGCCAGATTGAGTGCCAGGTGGGCTTTGGCTTTCCTATCCACATCTCTGCATGCTCAGACAGTGTCTCTATATTCCTCCCAAGTTACCTGCTCCCAGCTTCTGTACACATCCTGTTCATTTAGAGTTTTGCCAGCAGCAGCTTGTTCATCCATGTAAGTCTCCTGACATTTTTGCCTGACAGATATAAACCAATATTTTATAAGTAAAAAGTAATTATTTCAAAAATATGTTTTTTATAAATAGAAACTACTTTCTGTTAACACCTCTGCCTTTTGAAGCTTTTAATGGTTTGGGTAATTTTTCTGTAAGAGAAACTAGACATTATAACAAATTTCTAGTAAACATTGATCCATATACTGATTTTGAATATAGGCTTATCGTTGTTCTATAAGACCTTTTTCTTAACTACTACATGATATATCCAATAAAGAGCAAACAAGTGAAATAGCCTATGTTCCACCCCAGACTGGTGCCTGCCAACCCTCAATTCCAGCTGGATAATTGTTCTTAAACAAGAGTCTCTTTAAAATGAATATTGAAATTCTGAGAACAAATTTACACCTACTGCATGTTAAGAAAAATATCAATAGTAGTAAGACTGTTTCACTGTCTTTTGTTAAATTTTTTTCACATTTTGAACCATCTTTAACATATTATAGTGACATTGTCTGATTTATGCAGCCCTTGTAGATGTGTGAACAGCTAACTCTACTGCATCTGGCAGAGGATTAGATGTAAAATAGGTGAAGTCTTTGATGAAGTCTCACCAAACAATATTTTTATTACATATAGGACTAATCTTTTGTACTAAAATGTTTTAAAGGATTTTGTTAACTACTCAGATAATTCTATAGGCTTCTGGTGAAACTTAATTTACCTGACACTTAAAGAAAAAGTGCAAAAAATAGAATATTATTTGTGTTTGGTTTATGTGTGCGCATGTATAAATTGTGTGGAGATTAAAGCACTAAAGGTGAAAATCAAAGCGGAGTAATATTTTAACACAATTCTATGCAACAAAAAGAGACATGAGAATAAACAGAAAAAATGTAAAGCTGAAGAAACCTCTTTTTTTTACAAGCTCCTATAGATAGGCAAGCTTGTAGATGGGCTTCCTTCCTCTGTCAGGTCTCTCTCAGCACTACTGTAGTTTCAAAAGTCTGTGGTGTTGTGACACAGAATCTCTCTAAGGACACCTTTCTGCTTCATCAGCTGGCAGTTTGTGCCACTGCCCTAAGCTTGGCTTAAATAAATGAAACCCTAGTGCCATGGAGCCACACCATTACCAATACTGAGCTAGCCAACTTGGGTACAAGCACCCATGTCGCAGGTACAGTGGAGTTTCCTTTTTGGATATTTCCCCACAATGGGAGGTGCAGTGACTTTGGAGGGCTGGATATGCTTTTTCTTGCTCAGTTAACTATCATATTCCACTTCCCAGTATGTCAGTACCTAATGGTAGTGGATGCTGGTCTACAAAATATGCAGTATCCAGCAATAAATGAGTGACACTGAAAACATAATATATTTGGGTTGAAACAAGATGCTTTGATGGCTTCTTCTAATATGAATAAAAGCAAAAGAGTCTGCTAGAAGAATTTAAAGTTCTGCATTAACAGTTCTGACTGAACAATATCTGACTAATTTGAAATAGTCATTTACAAATGTTACAGCCATTAGATTTGCAGAAGAATGTCAGTCTACTCCTGTAAAGATGCAGGCAGCTATTCTTCTGGAAAAAAGACAGTCCACTTTTAAATGCGATCTCACCTCCCTGCTGTGTCATGCTATACCTGACAGTGCCTCTCTTTTCATAAAGATGTCTAGACATCTGCTAATGCTCATTGCTTTGATGACAACTTATTCCATATGTGTCCTGTCTCAAAGAAATTACACTGCCTGAAACTCTGGCATTTATTCAGGTTTCTATCTTTCATATTCTTATTTTGAACCTAAGTACCCCACTCCTTGCTCCCGACCCATGAACTGTTTGAAATTCAAAGGACCAGTTGTGCGTAAACTTGTTCATTTTAATGCTTTGATTCCATTTTCCCCTGTGCCTCTCTCACACCTGTTTCAGTTAGAGGACATTGCAGCTAGAGGTATTTCTCTGACAGCCCTTCTGTCCATACTGCTTTTCTCTCTTGCCTTCCTACTTGCCTGCCTTCTTCCCTGCCCTCCCAGCTCTCTTTCCCTTAGTGGTGACCTCTGTGTTCCAGATATCTCCCTACCATTTTTGGTTTACTCCCTCTTTTGAAGTGGGAAGGGGGACTGGCTAGGTGGGTGTTTTAGAAGCAGAGGACCTGTGAGGCTGCAAATCCTCTTCTCACCTGCTGAGCAGAAGATGGTGCCTCCAGAGGAGCTGCTGGGATGTGATAGTGAGAGGGCCTGATCCTCCTGCCATTTGTACTTATTTTGCCCCAGTGCCCTGATGTCTGTGCAAGAGCAGCTGGGGCCAAGAGGGAAAAGGATCCAGGAGTCGTAGTCCTTGGTTTGCTGGGATACAGTAGGTCAGTCTGAAAACAGCAGTGCATTTTCTGATTATACCTCTGCCCTCATCTGCCACTTTCTGTTGGCTGTGTTTTCAAACAGGGCAGGCCAGGGGTTACTAAACTTCATCTCTCCCCTTCCCTCCCCTGAGTTTATTTGTAAGCCAACCATTTCATAGAGGGATCTCTGTTTATGCAGTGACAGCAAAGATGTAAAGTAAGCAACTGTTCCAAAAGGGCTTCCGTGGAAGCTTCTCAGCATTGTTTGATGCCCTGGAGAGGTTTCTGGTGTTAACGTGACTCCAGCTCTCTGAGAAACACTTTCCTTAACAATCTTGCCAAGTGTTAATTAAAAAAGAAATGAAAGGTAGTTCTTTGACCTGGTTGTAGATCTGCATTAGATTTGTGTTTGCCAAGTCATTTTGAATTTTAAAGAAAAAAAAAAGAGCAAGAGGGAGAAATCCTCTTGTGTTTTAGAAGCACACTGTAATTTTATACATTAAGTATCATGCCCTGAAAACGTCTTGAAAACACAAAAAAGAGAGAAAAGGATAGCCATAGCCCCTATGCCGATTAACGCTTTTCATTGGATATTAATTTGCAGACATTAGCCCGTTTTAATTGACATTTAGACATATGATTAGACAGACAGTGAGCTCTGCTGACCAGCGCATATATAATTAGCAAATAGCAAGGTGAGGTAGAATTGGTTTAATCTCATTTTATCCCTGAGACTTTATCGCCATTTGGCCTAGTTCCCTTTATCCATCCAGAGATAACAACAGCTTTATTTGGCAGTGAATTAAAGAACCAAGTAGCTTTGCATTGTAATATAGGTCAAACAAAACCAGCACATTTGGAGTTGGGCTGCCTGACACACAAAATGCCTGGAGATTGGTGGGGGCGGGGGTGAAGGGGTTGCAAAGGACTCAAGAACATTTTTAGTCCATAAAAAGTGCGAAAGATTTTAATTGGAGCCAGCCAGACGGTCTTGTGGCAGTTCATTGTTCCATCGGGCAGGAGATCAGAGTTTAAATTCCAAAGCAGCTGGCAAGGACTTGGAGCAATGTGAAGACAGGATGTTTGGCTGCTGTCCGAGAGGTTTCCCCTCATGATAATTTTAAACGACACCTCCCATTTGACTCAGAAGCAAAAAAACTGGGTAAGGAAAGTGAACCCCGCTTCATGCCTTGTCTCCACATTAGTAAAATTGCTAACACTCATATGCAAAAGGAGAAATAGATTATATCAGAGATCTCCTCCTCCTCCCTAAATGATCTTTTTAATAGGAACAGCCTGTTTTCTCACCTTCAAAAAGCATCTAAGCATTAGGTTATTAGATACCTACTGGTCACCCTGATTTTCCAGCCAATTTATTCAGTAAGCAGTCTAGAATTGATTAAGTTCCATGATTTTCAAAATCGTAGAGTCATCTCTCCCTTTGGGCTACAACTGTACTAACTCACTTGATGTTGCACTAGGTTATTTCAGGACATGCTTCATCCCATGAAACTATAAATATCCCAGTGCCTCATAAAGCACTTAGCAGGTTATATTAGAATTTTGAGGTATATAATTTCTTTAAAAGTAGGTGGGTGCAGGTATTCAGGAGCAGCAGATAATGTGCAGTGCTACAACTCCCACCAGCACACTCTTGTGGCCTGCATTTCACCAGTAGTTGGCTGCAGACAAGAGTCCTGTAAGTGATATTTGGGCTTTCCTAATGTGACACGTTGTTTGCATGATGATCTGCAGAAGTGTGTTAGGAAAAAAGGGAAGGAGGCACTGTAGGAAAAGCAGATATAGAGGTCTTTTTATTTGGGTTTGATTGTTAGCATAAATAAACCTAAATTTCCTTCTGGGATAGAGAGGAAGGGAGGTGGAAGGGAAATAATATTATACTATCTTTCATCTATTGCTGGGACAATCTAATTAGCAGGATTTATACCAATGATGATGAAAGAGAGCTATCTCTTACCCAATGGGAAAGCACTCTTTGCCTCTCCTTTGCTCAAAGAACTTCAGCTTGATAAGTAACGGGCCAATAGCCAACCCAGAGCTTTGCTAGGTAGATTACACCTTTGACATATGGCTTTTTGGAAATTAGTCCTTTATTGACTGACAGCCAGAAAACTACCTTGTGGCCTTGGGCAGAGGGGGTGCACTGAACCTTTCACAGTCTCAGACACTGACTGGAACTCTGTGCTTCATATGTGTGTATAGATACAAAGCACAAATGTATGTTTAAATTATAAGGGCAAGCCATAATGGTGATTGTGAGATCATGTGGGAAAACACTGATTTTCCCCACATCCACGTGCACTAAAGGAAGCAATATCAGCTTCCTAAGTTACAGCTGAACAGCTAAATACTCACACCCATGCTATGGTTGCACAAGTGCAATTTATTATTATGGATGGATTATATGGAGATGGGGCAGGAGCCTCCATCTCTAAGTCTGTTGAAGGAGCTGTGTAATGGAGTAGATGGATGTACCTGCAGGTACATCATGCATTGTAAGGTGGCAGCTCATGGTTACAATGAAACTCCTTTAAACAAATTTAGCAGAAAAGAAAGAGGGGAGTACTTAAAGCTGCCTTCATGCATCTATGCGTGCTTTTAATAGAGAGCTAGGCTATGAAAAGCTGAGAGGACAGGAACAACAGAAACAAGTTTAGGATGGAATTTTCATGTGTAATCACGCTACTGAGACTGAAAACAAACAAAAAAACCAGACAGCTGTGAAATGCACCCTAGTCAGACAGGAGCAGTATTGCCATTTTTGGAATTCAAGGAAGCTCAGCTATTTTGATTGATTTTCCTATTTCAAGAAATGAAGATGTTTAATTTGGCCAAGTCTGGTATCTTAGTGACCTCTGATATTTTAGTGTAATCTTTGCTCCCATATATATTAAACAAAAACCTCTTTGGAATATATATGGGGGGGGGGGGGAAGAGAAATTATGTCATAAATTATAAAATAATGAAAAAAATGCACCTGTTCTTTCAGATTTTACTTCTACTGTTGTTTCTGAGAATTGGAGAGCAAAGGGGTGTTTAAGAAGTTTAGTCCCTGTTAGCCTCTGAGAAGTTATTAATCATTATACCACTAGATTTCAGAATTAGGTTGTTCAATCAGAATAAGCAGATTGATTTTGGCTGATAGTGTTGATACCATACACACATAATCCAAGGGGTTTATGGAGCTTCTTACATTGCCCTGTGCAAATATGGTATAAATACCACTCGGCAAACAAAGTGGCACATTTCCAGTTTACATCAAAATCTCTTCTGTAGATGTAGATAAATTTAGGATAATGAAATCTTCAATGACTAAAGAGAATCAAAGAAAGTTACGTTACAGTGAATTGCCTTCAAAAGCTAAGAAACACATCTGATAATCTGAATTTCTAAGTTCTTTATCTTGGAGACAACATGAGTGGGACTGCTGCATCAACTCACACAAAAGCAGAATTTGAAATATGATGTTAAGAAGAAATGTAAACAGAAATAGATTAATTATATAAATATATAGTCATTATGAAAAGAAAAAAGTCACCCTTCCAAACATATCTCCCTTTTTTAGGTTAAAGTCACTTTGGACAAATTTTTATACCTTTTTTTTGCTAACATTCAGGAAAACTACTGACATTTCCATGAATGATTACAGGAAAATAATATTGGGTCTGTACATTTTAATCATAAAACAAAATATATTTCATAGTATCAGAACTGTCTAACTTTAGGGATGGGGTTCAACTTCCAGGCTAAGAGACATAGAGCTATAGACATCTTAGGTCATTTAAGATGTCTTAAAGCACCACACCGCTCTTCCAGCTTCTACTCCTGTAAGTCCTATAAGAAACAGATCATGGAGCTAATTCTTGAAGTTCATTTACCAAATGACATAGCTTTTAAAATATAGCAGTTTTGCAGATTACTTGCATAGGAAAAGTTGGCTACTTCTGTTTAACCCCTACATATACCTGCTCGGTAAGTGTATAAGTAAGTTTTAGCCTCCTATTTTTGCACAGCATGAGAACGTGACAGGGATGTAACACATCTACCCTTCTGAATCCAACGTTTGGTGGTCCTGTACATCTGCTCACAGTGCAGGTCTGTAGCTTCATGCTCTAGTCCACAGAGTGGTCAGCCACTCTGCAGGGGTGCACAGCCCAGTCGAGTGAGACTCTGTGTTGTCCACGGTCTGCCTCCTGGTTCATTCCTTGCTCCTAAAACTGAAGGTCTGAACTGTCTCCAAAATAGAGTTGGGTCTCAGTAGTGTAATTTAGACCTACCTTTTTCTCCCCAGAACTATTCATACAGATGTATTTGTTATGAATATGCGTCAGGTCTCTAAATTATTCAGATGACTCAAAAGAAAGCTTATTTTATTAGGGAATAGATGTTACTTTACTTCAGTCATGACATAAGAGGGAGAAAGTAAAGGCATATGATATAAAGAAGAAACAGGCACTTGATAAGGAATTTTGAAATGATACTGAGAGAAAGAAAGTGCAAAAAAGGCTTTGTAGTGAAGTGCATATTTAACTGGATACACTGAGGTGACTAAAGCCTAGATTTTTTAGCAATAGTTGCTAATTTGCACGCCTTCTTTTTGGTGATCAGCTACCAAATCTTAAATTGGGTACAAAACTGTACACAAAAGAGTATTCTGAATATATTTTAGTCCATGTAATGCCCAAAATTGCCCCTATATGTGCTGTACACCAAGATTTTACAGATGGTCAAAATGCACCCACACTACTTGTGTATTATGGCTGCAGGATGAACGAATGTCATTATAGGATTTCTAGATTTCTACTTCCATTTCTATAAATGGCTTAATTTGAAAGGTTTTTTGTTTCCTAAGCAATCTCAGAAAAACATCATCCAAAAAAAAAGGAGCTGAGAGCTTTGAATTCAGTCTCTGAGGAAGGAGAATTGTTTTAGATGCATGGTCATGTCAAATGTGGTGTACACAGTCATTATGGAGTGGCTCTTCCTACCAGCCATAAATTGGCTTAGACCTGTGAGTGACTTTATTGTTCAAGCTACTTATAAGTATATCAAAAACAACAAAAAAAAGGAAAAAAAAATAAAGAAAGAAAAAGGTTAGAGAATAATAAGACACATTAAAAAAGCAGTCAACTTTGTAGGAAAGAAGATAATCATTGACTTAAGTAGTCAATGCTGCCCTTTTTTCCAGGTAAGCCCGTATCATTTGCCATCCTTTTGATTATAAAGTTCACTGATTCCAACAGCCACTGTACTTTGAAATACGTCTCATCATTTGAAGATGCTCAGCATAGATAATTATCAGGTGACCTTTAAAGTTATCTCTAAAACTGTTATAATTTATTTTAAGAGAAAAAACTAATACCGCATGTGTAAGTCATCCATGCATCAAAACCAATCATCTAAAGTAAATTCCAGTTCACCTTTAAGTATCAAAAGCTTTAAGCCTATTTACAGCTTGGATTTACTAATATTTAGAGAAAAAATATGGTTTAGCAAATCCTGTCTGAAGTTACAAATCACATAATTCAATGTTTGCCTTCTAAATGTCATACTGAAGGAAGCTTTTCCAGCAGAACAAAGCGTAGTACGGTGGCTGAATCCAATTTCTTAAGAATCCTTGGGAACCAGGATAGAGAAAGAGGTGGAGCACATTCATTCTCATGTTTAAAGAACACATTTCTGTAAATGCTTGTTTGCCTTCCCTTTAACTACGGCTTTTGACATGACTAAATGCCCTGAAGAATTATTTACTTGAACTGCACTGCACATGTCCTCTTCGTTATTTAAGATCCATTACATGTTGAGGAAAAGAAATTTGCTTTGATTACCTGTTTTTCAATCAGTGGTTTTATTTTATATATTTTCCACTTCAGTAAATTGTACTAAAAGTACAAAAGTGAATGTCAGAACATAGTTGCATCTATTGTGCCTACATTAGTTATTAAAGACCCAAAGTGAATTTGTCTTAGGCTGGAAGACATACTTATGCATGTAAGACAGTTCACATACTTTAAAACTAGATATTATATAACTAGAAGAGATGTTGTAAATCAGTATATGTTTGCTGATAAAGGTATTTTTATGAAGGTGGATCCTGTGCCAGAGAAGAACAAAGAACATGAAATTGTCCATGCCCATTATGAACGCCATGTGGATCTAACAACTTCTGCTTCCTTTGCACTGCCTGGATCTCAGATAAGAAGCTGGAGGAGTTCTATATAGTTGTGGTACAAAAACTAGATGGCAAAAAAAAACCCACAGCTTAGATATAAACTGTGTAATTTTATAATTTTTTAATTTTTTCTAGTTCATATTCTATTCAGCTATGACATATATTTGAATACATAAGAGTCAAGGTAATTTGCTTTGTATAGCTATTCATGTTCTTCAGTTATTTTTAATTTTAAGTGATTAAAAATACATGGAAATCAGTATTAAATATAAGACTACACTATAGTAAGCATGACATACCTACACCCAATTGAATATGGCACGGGGATGGATTGGTAAACACTTAGAATGTAGGTATCCATTGTTAATATGATTCTATGCAATCATGATCAAAAACCCTAAGGAACGAACTGAAGCCCCCCCTTGACTTCGGGGGTCTGAATCAGTTTTTACAGTGACCATGCTGGGTCCTGAACACTCTCAAGCATTTCTCTGCAAAGGGCATCCCCTCAGGGCTGGAAGTTAGTGCTTTGCGTAGCCTGCACTGTACAGCCCAGGCTGAGCATTCCACCCATGTTTAACTTTGATCCGAACAACAGGATTACTCATTTGCTCTGAAGGTACAGCGACTCAAAGCCCTTTGCTTGGTGCTGACTGGAAGGTCAATTTGAGTTTACTCAGGATCTTCTTTATCTACCTTTGCTTGATGTCCTATATGGGTGTGGACTGTACTTCAGCTTGGAGGAAGTGACCCTTGAAAATAACCAGCTCTCACGGAGACCACTTCTCTCCAGCACCATCTCTCCAGGATTCTTCCAGGTAGATCCATGAACAGCAATAAGTTTGCTCTACTGAAGTTACATGTCAAAGTGAATAATTGCAGTGGATAACAACCTTTGTTTTTAAAAAAATATACCCTGCCATCTCTATGAGAATGGACCCATAACTGAAGCATGTATAAACTAAGAACCACCCTAAGCTGCTGTGGCTGCTAATGGACACACATTGGTTTGTATTATCTGGGCAAAAGCATCAAGTCCCCAGGTTACTGGGGAGATCTTTTCCACAGTAAGTGCTTGGGTTTGGTTTTGATTTCTTCAACCCCCTTCATTCTGAGAGACAGCAGATGGCATGGTTAAAATATTATGTGTTTCATGTGAAGTATTTGCTTCACAGACACTAGAAGTCCTGATGGTTTATGGAAAATTTAAGCACCTATAAGAAATTTGCACTGACATAGTACCTGTGTAGAGCTGTTTTCCTACAGTTAGCTCAGAAAAAGACAGATAGTGAAGATAATTCTTTCTAGGCTATTATTATTCTCTATGATCTCTTGATCTTTATGATGATAGATAGAATTACCTGTCATTATTTTTATCATAGTTGTTATTATCATGCCTTATTGACCTGTGTGATATACAATTGGAGAAAATAGATTTCCTGGCCCAAATAGCAACTAACAATGTACCAGTTAAAGACACTAATAAGTTATTGTGCTGGAATGTCTTGAACTGCTTGCTGGGCTTACTTTACACGCTGGGCTTTACTAATTACTTAGAAAATAGTATGTATTGTAGTTAGAGTTGATGTTTGGATATTTAACATTCACCAAACCATACCTGTCACTGCTATCTTAACTGGATGATTTGTTGCAATATAAATTTGTGCTTCAATTTGCACCCTTGCAAAATAAGAAAAAATATTTCAATACAATGCTCTAAGATTTAGGTAAAGTATATTCAATTGTTTCATACTTAGACCTTTCATCCTACTATGCCAGTGATGTCAGCTTTAATTTCCTTTCAGAGAACCCACATTTCTGGTTCATGAAATGCCAAACACATTCTCAGTCCTAAACAAGTTCTAAAATATATGACACCAATGTAAGCAGTAAGAATAATACCTGTAAAAACAAATGAGAAGGATTTTAATGAAAACCACTGCATACATTTCAACATCTAAGAGCCTTCCTAGGAATTAAATTTGCAAAACAAATTTCCCAGTCTCAGTTTTCAGAAGAGTTAATTATCAACTAGCAGACCAATGTCTCACCACATGCAAAATGCTAGGAAAGTTAGAAAACAAAATTTATGATTTAGATTAAACATTACAACTCATGATAATATGGATATATTCTGTGGAAGTACCAATTACAATGCTCTTTTTTATTTTTGGCTATATAAATACTAACTCCATTTTGGGTGTTCAGTCTTTTTCTGTTTAACAAAAAGAGCAAAATTTATCCCAGCAATTCAGAAAGAAAGATATTTGTATTTTACTCCTTGCTGTATATTTTCAACATAAGAACTCAAAAACAGTTGTACTGGCTCAAACCGGAGAGTTGCTTGGTAAAGCATCCTGTATCTCTAAGGTGAGCCAATAATAGATAATCAAGAAAAACATATGCAAAACAGAACAAGTACACAGAAAGAGTCTATTCCTTTTACCCTTCAACCAACAATGGATTAAGATCTTCATGAGTTGATGATTGCTTACAGACTATCACCTTCAATTGACACCAGAGGACCTGTTGGATTTTCCAGATTGTTTTCTGAATTCCCCAACAACTTGTGGCAAGAAAATGCATAATTTCATTATGAATTGGATGAAAAAAACTTTCTTTGTATTAATATTTCCAACTTGATGATATTATTTGATACACTTAATATGAAGGGGAAAATGGCGAATGCTTGTTTCCTACTCCTAATAAAGTTAAATCCAGTTGGCAGCCAGTCACAAGTGGTGTCCCCCAGGCCTCAGTATGGGGGCCAGTTCTGTTTAATATCTTTATCAATGATCTGGATAAGGGGATCGAGTGCACCCACAGTAAATTTGAAGACAACACCAAGTTGGGCAGGAGTGTTCATCTGCTTGAGGGTAGAAAGGTTCTAGAGAGGGATATGGATTGATCTGGATTGAGGCTGGATGCCTCATTGGGCCAATGCCAATGGTAGGAGTTTCAACAAGGCCAAGTGCTGAGTCCTGCACTTGCAGAAAAGTGGCTGGAAAGCTGCCTGGTGGAAAAGGACCTGGGGATGTTGGTCAACCACGGGCTGAGTATGAACCAGCAGTGTGTCCAGGTGGCCCAGAAGGCTGATAGCATCCTGACTTGTATCAGAAATAGTGTGGCCAGCAGGAGCAGGGAAGTGTTAGTCCCCCTGTACTTGGCACTGCTGAGGCCCTACTTTGAATATGATATTCAGTTTTGGGCCCCTCACTACAAGGAAGACATTGAGGTGCTGGAGTAGCATGTACAAAGAATGGCAACGAAGCTGGTGAGGGGTCTAGAACACAAGTCTTATGAGAAGCAGCTGAGAGAACTGGGGTTGTTGAGTCTGGAGAAAAGAAGGCTGAGGGAAGGCTCTGTACAACTACCTGAAAGGAGGTTGTAGAGAGATGGGCATTGGTCTCTTCTCTCATGTAACAGGTGATAGGACAAGAAGAAATGGCCTCAGGTTGCACCAGAGGAGGTTTGAATTAGATATTAGGAAAAATTTCCTTCACTGAAGGGGTTGTCAATCATTGGAATAAGCTGCCCAGGGAAGTGGTTGAGTTTGTATTTAAAAGACAGGTAGACGTGGTGTTTAGTGACATGCTTTAGTGGTGGACTTGGCAGTGCTAGATTAATGGTCAGACCTGATGATCTCAAAGGTCTCAAAGGTCTTTTCCGCCCCAAACAATTCTATGATTCTACCCATTCTTTCATTTTATAGCCTCACCCATCTTTTTAGTAGGTTGAAAAACACTATTTGTCCTCGGTTCATAAGGAAGCTTTTCATGGAAGAGGTTGGTTAGTTCAGCAAGTTGCTTGTCAAAATAATTTCAGCCTGACCTCCTAAGATATTACACCTAGTTTGCAAATGTTTCTTCTTTGTCCATTACTTTTTAAATACTGACACAATCCATAATTTTTAACAGGTGTCCCTCTTTTTAGTAGCATCTATTAGTTTGCTGTTAAAGTCCACCAATTTTTGTATTTGTTTCTTTACATTTTTTTTTGGTGGGTTTGTGGTTGTTTTTTTTAGCCAGGGTTATGCATGGACACTAACTACTGATGTGTTAACTGCTAGCAGTCTAAATTTCATCCGTTTAGCTGCTACTTTTAATGTCTTTGTTATGAACCTTCTCATTTTAAGGTAAACAATACTATATGCATTTTTTATATTGATCCTTTCATCTATCTTACTTAAAAAAATCGATTTTACACTTTATAGTCACTATGGCAGAATGGTTCTCTGAAAGCTACATTAGAACTGTGCCCCTGTACCGCCTACAGTAAAATCAAGGATTACTTATGTTCTTACAAATTTTCTGAGTATGTTTTCCAAGTAACAGATAGTTTTTGTTATTCAAAAATATAATCTCTGCACTACACCTCTAAATGACCTTTATCTTATTTACTTGACCAGCCTAAAAGACCAAATTTACTGTCGCTTCAGTAATCCCCCTTGACATTTTGTGGTCATAACTGCTATCTGAGTCAGATTGCTGGTTGCTTAATTCTCTGAACAATTCCTATTTAGGCATGAAAGTTCAATTAATTTAAACTGCATGGTAACTTTGACAGGATTAACCTATTTACTTTAATATCTTTTTTTAGTAAATACCATTCTCTAGAATTATATAAAAAAGAAATTAACGTGTGTTCATGTCAACTGGTCTACAACGTAGATGGAATTTCCCCTGTAAGGGGGAATCTCAGCCTGGATCATGGTGTACATACTTACCTTCAAGGCCATCCTTCTGATACCTCTCCAGACAAAGCTTCCTTCTGGTGTTTAATGAGGAACCTGGAAAGGGCAAGCCTAATGCTGTGATTTCCCACCCAATGAACCTCCAATAGGAGGCTTTTCGAAGGGAGGTACAAGAAGAAGTAGTTCTTCAACTATGATATCTGGGAGACAACATACAGTTTGCTGGGTCTTTAAAGCACCAACCATGTATCCATTTGGTATAATAAGGGGTTTGAGTCTTTGCTTTGTCTTTATTTAATAAATTGCAAGATAATGCAATTAGATCATGAAAGGATCAAACATACACTTTTGATACTCCACACAGTCATTTGGAGTACATGTGTAACCAGAGGGTCCAGAGATATCTTCGCCTCTGTGCATATGGAAAAGCACACCTCATCTGTTTTTATAATCTACATTAAAACTTGTGGAACACAGAAGAGGTTTTATTTTCAAAGATGGTTGTTTTATTGGGAACAGAAAGAGAAATTGTTTGGTCAGAGGGAGAAACAGAAACTAAAGGTCCTGCCCAGTATATTTCATTTCTTCCTTTGCAATTTTTCAGACAGGTGGAGTAGTTCCTAGCATTCTTTTTATTTTTTTGTTTTTCTTCCCCACTTCCTTTAAAGGATTTGACCTACAGTGCTATAGTGGAAGAAAAGGAAAAGGACAGTGCTCCACCAACACAAATCTGGCTGCCAATAATATGTTGCAGCAAAAACATTTGAAGACAATGAAGCTAAAGCAATCTGCTTTCTGAGTGTTCTTCCCTCTCCGTAACCCAGCGCTTGGAATCATGTCGAAAAATCTGGATCTTCCTGACTCATGGATGCCAGTTTTCAGGCACACCCATGGGTTTCTAAAGTCTCATTTGTATGCTAGACAAATTACCTGATTTGAGCTAATCATGCAAAACTTTCAGTGTTGCTCAGGGTGCCAGACTGAATCTGGAGTCATCCAAAGCTAAATCTTTGTAAATTACTCAAGAAGAGGATCAAGTGATTCTCACTTAATGAAGCTAGAACGCATAATTAATTCATCTGTAATATGGGTAGTTATATGCATTTTGGAAGACCAGGGTTTTTTCTATTTGCATTTTAATATACAGAAAAAATGGAACATACTTTTATATATTCGAAGTTGCACACAATATTTTTAATAGTATCTGTATCTATTTCAGCAGCATTTCTACTATCATTTGGTTTACTTCTTTTACTGTCTCTTTTTGTGAGGTTCTGCATCACTCCTCGCTAGGCTAAAGCGTATTACACACTTGGTTTTTAGACTCATTTATTATATTGTTTGTATAGCTTCTTTTCCTCATTGACTAAGTTTTGTTCATACTTTTGAAAAGCAGCAGCTGCCCAGAATCGCAAAGGCCTAATTTCAAAGCGGAGGCGCTCAGGCTGGGCGCTGGAATGCTGGTGTGGCCGGTTGGTGCTCCAGCCAGAATTCTGACTATTTACTGACAGCTGAGGTGACTACGAGTCCACCCCACATGAAAGAGGTCTTCTCATATTTCTTAGGGAAGAGAATTTAGCATGTATGTGCACATGTCTTTAGTGATTCTCTTCTGAAAAAGAGAACTTACATTGGGTCAGATAACAGTGTGCAGACTACACAAATGTATTATTTATGAGTAGTGCTCAGGCTGGCCTTTGGGAAACACACAGGCAAACACGTTCCAGACCCTTAGGAGCTTACATGTCTAATAGCAGACCTGACAAAACCAGTGGGAGCTGCAAACAATAGATGCAGAAATGAGAAAACAGACAGATGTAGTTTTCAAGATCAAAGGTAAATCAGGTACTTTGTTATATGTCTCTTTCCAAAATATTTCCTCACTCTGCTAAGTGATCCACTCCAAACCAATGGAATTTCCTCACATGGCAAAAACCCTCTGAACTACTTTCACAAACATCTTTTCTTTTTTAGTCTCCACCTTGTACCATATCTGAGTCCTCCCATACATGCCTTTCCCTACCCCCCACCCCGCCTTGGATTTCACATCCTATGAAGACAAACACTCCACGGCTCCCTAGTTCTCCCCAGGGCTAACATCCCATGAGTAAAAGGAGAGATACCACTCTGAAGAATGTCTGTATCTGATCTCAGAGAATTTGGATGTCTGAATTGCTACTTCTATATTAAGATATGTCGAAAGACCCAACAACTTCAGTTGAAGAGTAATGAGGTTATGGCACTTTGTTGCCATGTTGAAAGTTTGCAATGGCTGAACTTTCAAGGTTCTTAATTGCTACTAGAATTAATAGTACTTATAATCATAATCTACACTAAACTTTACCATTTCAATGGCAAAATTGTACAGACAATAAACCTTTAAAATGTGTAGACATAGGCTAGATATTTACAGAATTCTAAATACTGTTTTCATAGTAAATAGGGAATATTTTATGAAACATTATGTCTAATATTAACCATAATGATGAGTCTTCAAATATCAGTGACCAATCAGAAGGCTTATAATATCATTGAAACCCCACGAATAAATTTGTGGTAAAAATGCAATGCCTTCTAAATGTCACAAAGCATTTGAAAGAAAAGGACACTTCCCTTAGTAGTTTCTCCACAGCTGCATTCATGTACTGATTTCTGCTAAAGATAACTAAATAACTACAACATCCAAAAACTGTTCTTCATCTTACTCTCACTTTTGGTGCAAGACAAATTATTTATATTTTTAAAATTTAGGCCTCAACAAGCCTTCCACAGCCTTCAGTTTTGTGCTGACAGATTATTGATCATACCTGCCTCCTGAATCACTTGACACCATGGATTTTTTGCTGAGACCAACCTCCGTGATCTATATACAGTGACAATATAGTGACAATGTTCTCACACTCAAATTTATGTACATGACAATAACGGCCACAAGGAGGTTAAAAAATCTTAAAAAGAAATTTTTGAAGCAGGTAGCAAGAAATTTGAGGAGGATAAAAAATGCTTATAAATACGCCAATTTGTAGCTAGTCATTTGCAACAGATAAGATTTAGGCCAAGTAAAAAAGAAAGCTGTGGTTCTAATGTCTCTTTTTATTTCATTGGAAAGGCTTTAATTTTCAAAATCTCTTCTTAATAGACAGAAATATTTTGCAACTGAGTCAACACTAAAGCATTGGACAGGTGGGCTCTCTTAAGGGTTAGGTCAGAAAAAACAGAGAACCAATTCTAATTAGTGTTCTTGTCCCATTGCAATCCCTGGACTGCCAAACAGCACAGAAAAAAAGTCATTGACTGCACCGTATATTCTGCTATACCTGAAGTTCTTAAGATAAAAACACTGATATTCTGACGGCAATCTGCGCAGGTATATGAGAGGGGGACTTCCTTCACGTTCTTCTTCATTTTCTCATTCAAACAATAGCTGCTAAAATTTAGCTTATGGTTCATGCAATAGAACAATACCATGTACTGAACTGTCATCTTGTATAAATGATGAGCTTGAGTCTTTCTATTATGAAGTCCCATTTTTAGTTGTTTATAACCTTGCCAAATTTTGACTATTTATCCTGAATATTATGGTGATGGGAAATTTTACAAAAAAATATTCCTGTTATTTCTCACAGTAATATTCAAGAAAGAGAGTGCTGCTGGTTTCTCCTAGACAGTAAAACAATATCCGAGGCTTAGCTAAGGAGAGGCAGCTGTGGGATTCAGGTAGAATGAAGCCAATGTTAGATAATGTTTTTGTTGCTGCCCTATTTATTGCCTGCTAAGGAGATATCAATAGTTGTTTATCTCCAGGCAGAGAAGCAAACACTTAACGTGAGAGAGTCACATTTTGCTCTTTTGACATCTGTGCAATATATTCAAAACTACCCAACTTTGCATCTCTTGAAAGTCTCGGTTCATACAAACTCAAGCTTCTTGTTAGCAGAACTCTCAGAACAGTCTGTCTTTGTGAAAATAAGGGACTAAAATGAATGCGGAGAACACTGCCAGCAATTAGCTTTAGGAAACTCTTGGTGCTTCTTTTGGGACCTCATTTCTTCTCTCCCTTCAGTGTTCTGCCTTCCCCACCTGGAAAGGGGGGAGCATTTGACTCAAATATTGAAACATCAAATACGATCAAAAGAAAGGGAAGGATATTCAGGTACAGGGAGGGGTGTTGGAGACTGACTTGGAAAAAGGATGACTGAGTTAAATCCATTGTGCAGAAAGTTGAGTGATGGGAACAGGAAGAGAAAAACATGTAGGAAGTTCAGACAAAGGTATCAGAAAGGAAACAGAACCATGTACAGAAGCTGTGGTCAGGGAAGGAACAGAAAGGAAAAGGTCAGGAGCAGAGGGGACTAGGGACCTACCACGAGGGAGTCCTCTTCTATAGCATCTGTGGCTTGATATCCTCCTCCAGCAAGTCTCCTATCTAACACAGCAGATAGGGGGTGCACAGTAAAGGCTTCTTGCTGGATGACAGTTTGTGGAATTAGAGAGCAACAGCATTAAGTTCACCAGAAATCTTATTTAGTTGTATGGGCATGTTTGTTATGACTCAAACTTCAGAAGACATATCTTACATTTTCTGCAAGACTTTTGTCTTATATTGTCTTCTTGATTGTTGGTGGGTGTTTTTTTGTTGTTTTTTTGTTTGGTTGGTTGGTTTTTAATTTCTTTACTGTGGTAGGTTAATCTTATTTTTTGGGAAAGCAAATAGTGTAACTTATTCTTTGTTTCTTTCTGTCATGTCCCCTCTCTCCCTTTAACTTTTCTTTTCATTACCTGCTTATAGTGAGATCTCAAATGGTTAAAATTGGCTAAAACTGTTTTACATGGATAATCTTAAAGCTGTTTGTAAACCTACCCTGTTTACAAAGTTTCTTGGAGACTTTCATGTTGGTGTTGATATTTGTTGAGTACTGAGAGTTATTTGGGGTAAAATTTTACTCTTTCATGATGTTATTAAGTCAGTAATAGGCTTCAAAAGCAATGAAATGATATCACATGTACAAGATGACAAGCCTCGAGTAGAAATAGTTGTGTAGGAGGTTCTTTTTTAAATGTGAATGTGAATGTGGCTAGTCTCGCCCCACCAAAGCTAGAGAGTAAGTAATTTTTGTTAAGTTATACAACACTATATATATAATATAGACATTTAGGAATCAGTTCTCATACACAAGATCTTAAGCATGTACTTCCTGCAAAAGGAAACTCTGTGAAAATTACTTAAAATACATTGTATATGGAAATTTTACCTGGGGGCATTCTTCTATCTTTTCCTAAAAATAGGCTACATAAAGGTGGGATTAAAGTGTGTGTGTCCTTCACATACTGGAAGCTTTAAGAGCATCCAAAACTATTTACAATTTCTAACTTTGGAGTCTTATTTTAATGCCACTTCCTTTAGCTTTTGTTCTGATTCCCAGGATTTACAGACTTTCAGAAAGAGAAACAGACTACCTACGTGTAAGAGATTTTAGATAAGGCTGCAACTGTCTTCATTCTTTGCATTTTTTGGTCTGTATTTCCTGCTAATATGATTTGAATAAGCCAATTACATTGAAATCATGCAAATGAGTTCATGAGTGTGGATGTCTCTTCTGTGGAATTGCATGGGGAATAAAACTGGTCTGCCATTTGGTTGTACAAGGGGTCTGCACAGAATTCTGGGGTCATACTTTGTGCTCATTTCTGAGGTTCTGAGTTTAAACGTATAGTTTAAATATAAGATTTTCTAAAAATTAATGCCTGATGACATTATCCCCAAATGCCCATTGTGTACAGTTTAAAACTGATCCAAAGTGCTATCATAAGAAGTGTTTTATTTAACTGTTACATCTCTTTATTGTTGAGGTCGTATTCCCAATCAAGCTTGATTCACAGTAACCAGGAACTCAAGAAAGAATGACTTATATTTCAGTCTCAGGGGTCTCCTTGATGCACTTTAAGTGCTAGCAACCTAAAGAGAGAATAATTTTTCAGCCACCACTTCTTCACATGCTGGGTCTGACAGGAGCTTAGCTGCCTGGCCTCAGTGTGTTACACTTGCTTCACTGCTCTGTAGAGATACCATATGAAGGCAAACTGGGATTTCTTCAGGAAATTATATCCCAGGCAAAGAACAACAATTCCTATTCTACTTGGAGACATTCCTGAGAGAAACACGCTGTAGGGCTCTATGTGAAGGGTGACCCTCGCAACTGCTGAATTCCAGAATTCATTGGAAACAATGGAGATGTGGGCTAAATGGAGAGACTTGCCAAACTTGCTGAGGTAAGGCTTGCTGGAAACAAACAGGAGTAAATATAAATGTCTTGGTATGTGAACACCTACAACAACAATATCCACTCCCTCCCAAGTTTAACAGGTTGAGTTCCCACATTATAATGCTCTTAGTTTTGGGGGAAAGCCAGGTATCAATTTTTGTTCTAGAGAGGAAAGAAAAAGACCAAAACACTTAGTGTTTGAGATATTGCGTCAAAAATGGTCCAATGTCATTTTATCTAAATATACACAGCCAAATGCTATACAGCACAGACTTGATTTCAGCTTCCTTTTCTTTTAAAGGCAAAGCATACAACTGCAACTGCCTACATAGACATGCAATCTGTTGGAATTAACAGCTTTGGAAGTGAAATCATAGCCACTTTGAAGCAACTATGAATTGTATTTTTAAAAAATCTCTTGAAATACTACAGATCATCATTATACTAGAAAACTTTAGAAAGAATATATATACTACGCAAATACTTTTAGAAGAGTGCAGTTACTTGTCATTTAGTTATTTTATCAGATCTAAATGGCTGTAATAATACACTCAAAATAAGAATAAATATAAAACAACCTTTATGACATCGTCACAAAGCCAATTCTTCTCCCATGTACTGTAATATTAAGAAATGGGAGGGGGGGGGGAGAGGGAAGAGGGAAGCATCAATAAACTCTCGCAACTCTCAATTGTATCCTTTACAAATATGAATGTCACTTTCCTTTATTTCTAAATAAAGCCAGATTCGTCCCAAGCCTCCAACCTTGATGCAAGTTCTTGTCAAATTTCCTTTTGGCAATTATGAAGCACCCTAGAAAATCTGTGGTTCCCAAACAAGCCTATTTTACATAGGAGGTGTTCAGATACTATAGTGAAAGCAAGAACACAAAACTTCAAGATCATTGTTTATTTTCTCCCTCAGTTTCCTACTTGTATTCCTTGTTGGAATTTTATGTCATTAAAAGTAGAGTAAGGCATAAGAGGCATAGTGGGAATTTTTGTTGCATATCCTTTTCAATAAACATGAAAATTATTTTTGCCTAAAGATTTTTTGCCTAAAGAGCTACTTTCTATTTTTCTCCTGTCCAGTGCCTCCTTTTTCTGAATGCTTAATTTTCAGTCCCTTATACACAGGTTTTGTGATAGCAACTAGTCAAGTTTTCCAAGAGATTCAAGCGTGGTGTCTGAGCTGTTACACACAGAGCCTGCAACTCCTGGTGTGAGCTTATGGTGCTCATATACATGATCATGTCAGGACTCCAACCAGCAAAATTTCAGTGCACCCACAAGATAACTGTGAGAAGCAATGCTAGCCTTTGAATCAGGACTCTGCTTTCAGTTAAATATATTTCAATGTGGCAGGAACAGTGGCTTTGTATGGTCTTGAGATCTTAGAAAAAAAACACTGCTGTACTCAGATCTCACAAGGAGATCAAGACCAAAGAGCAGAATATTTGATCTTACACATACTTTTCCCAAACTTCCCATTGCCTACTGCTGCAGGAAGTACTCATATTCAAATCAACAGGACTTCACACATGCTTAAAGACAGGCATGTGCACAATGGCTTTCTGAGCTTGAGGCCATCCTTTAAATTTTTATTAAATGAGCGAAGCTTGTAATCTGATGTTAAATAGTGGACCAGGCCTCAAAAACTACCCAGCTTTTACTCAGTCAATGTGACTCTGTTTGACTGACGATCTCAGGGTTTGGCAAGCCTGATTTTTGTGAAAAAAACTTCCTGTACAGTATGTCAAAGCTGGTATGTCCACTAGTTCTGCTAAGAACACAGATGATGGCCCTGCAGGCAAGAGCAGTAAATCAGTTGCAGATTAGAGCCAGGTTCACTTATGTGGCACACAAAAGCTGTTCCTAATATAAATGGCTGGGAAAAATGCATACAGCATGACAGAACTAAATAACAAAAGTGTTTCCTCAGTGACAATGACTGCAACATAATTTATCAGTAATGCAAGGTACACAATACCCTCACTGGATTACAATTCAACTTTAAATACCCTTAGATTATAAATTGTAAAACGACAACACAGCATATTAATTTATTTTCTTTCTTTTTCAGCTAATGCAATGGTTTGGTTTGGTTTGGTTTTTAACGGTGATAAGAAAATTTTTCCCAATGAGCAACTTGTTGTTCACAATGTTTATGAAGGGAAGCCTTGTGTAATTAAAGCCAGTGCCAAGAATAACTAATGTTCATTAGTACTTTAGGGATCACAAAATATAAGTCTATCAAGATATGAAATATACAATTATTCGTGTAAATATTTTATAAGCCAGTTCGTGCTCCCACCCACCTTTTTTCTTCTCTGCTGCTGATAGTTTCAAAATCAATTTAAAGTGCTTTTTGCATCTGAATAAATTGCCTCAGAACTGGCATTTGAATAATGCATAACTTCCTACTAAATCTAAAAATAGTTATTTAAATCATGTAATGAAAAAACGCATTTAAAGTGGGTGGAGGCTGTCCTGCCAATTGCTGGAACGAGTTTCTCACCCTGATGTATGTTTCCAGTACTTTGGTCGGCACTGTCAGCTGGCAGCGCTTCACAAACATCTCAGCCCTCCCTGGTCCCTGCTGCCTGCAGTCTCGCTGGAGCGGGGACACTTGCTCTGCTCAGGCAGGCTCTGTGTTGAATTCATTCTCCAGCTCACTTCCACACGAACAAGACTGTATTTCACAACACTCCTTACAGCCCACATGCAATTCATGTGCCTGAAGCAGAGAACAATGGTAACAACACACTTCACTTGGACGTAGCCACCCCAAAACCTCAGGCTGGCCAGCTGTGAGGAGGGGAAGTAGTACAGAAAGGAGAGGAGTATTGCACTTGATCAAGTCAAATCTCTGGGGTCTGACAGCAGTGTGAGGGCAAATGGAAAGGGAAAGACGCAAGCTTCTGTTGAGGAGTGTTTCCTCTTGTTCACGTACAGAAAACTGCAGCCCTCCCTGTGTTAGAACAGCAGAGAGATACCACAGCCTGTGGGCTGAAATCAATAGCTAGGAAAAAGATCTCAATTCTTTGTGCTAAAAGAAAAGATCAACCAAAAAAACCCACTTCACCCCACCTTTATCCAGACCTCACTACATATCATACCTGAGTAAATCCAACTGCTTGGACATCCACCTTCCCCCCACCCCCGCTTTCTCCCTGCTTCCCCTGGACATCCAGTACGTGGAGACCTTCCACAGGGAGATCTGGCAAGCTTGCGTGGGAAATGTAAGAGGATACTGGATCACCACAAACAGGTGCTTTTTCTGAAAATTTTAATAGATTTTAATAGACCCTGTGAGGCTTCTTTCCCTGTGAGTGAATTGCAATCAGCTCTCAGTTTCATAATCCAAAGAACAGTTTATGTAACAGCCATGCAGCCCGTGGAGGGGGACTGAGGCCTTACAGCACTGGGGCATGTAGCATGTTATCTCATCAAGAGATTAGCACAGAGCCTTCTCCCCCCTCCCACAGCCTTTATGTGCATTAATGCCTCAAAGTATCAAAACCTTTCCATTGTTATAACTTCAAGCAACACAATCACTTCATATTTCTTAACCAGCAAACTGTACCCACCTCTTTCCTTTTCTCTCCCCCTTCTCAGACATTCGATAATATCAGGAGATTACGCTTAGTTTAATCAAGTCAAGGAGGTACAAACATTCCTGAAAATGTTCCTTCCTGCTCAACAGATTAATAACATTTGATTTGACATTACTATAGGTTTACACACTTCAAAGAATTTTTAAAATATTGCCAACTAAAAAGGAAGGAAAAAAAATTGCTGCATATTCTCCATGACTTAGTGATGCATTGTGTTTTTCATTATTTGCAATCTGTTTTCATGCCTTGGTGCTAACAGTTGTGAACAAAAATCAACTTCAGTATTGTAGCATTAATGGGGAACAGTCTGGCCTCCACCTAACCCTGAAGATAATTATTCTAAAACAATAGTGATGAGCATTCAGCTAACTAGCTCTAACAAGGAAAGACTGCTGCTGCCATTCATCAAAAAGGCCATTTGGATAATGAGGAGGGATGGCTACTGACATTTCAGCAGGGGAGGCCATCCTGCTGGGAGCTTCTTTCCAAATGCCAAATTCTATCAATTTAAAAAAGCAAACATCATGCTCTCTTTGGTTTGTCCAGTGATCTGGGGAACAGACACAGGTCATACAGTACCACCCAAATTGGAATAAAGAGCAGGAAGAGATACCTAAGGAGAAAAAAAAAATGTGATAGGGTACATAATGTTGTAATCTTCAGTCTCCTGAAAGGACTAATCCTAATTATGAACTACATGACTGCTGTCAGTCAGGGAGAGCAAATCCCTTGCTTTCTGTAAGAAGCTCCTAATCTGAGTATTGTTTTACAGTTCTGGTGATTAGTTAAAGAATGTACATCTCAAGGAATCGGAATGTACCAGTTCGACAGCCAGTGAAACAGTCATTTAGAAGAAAAGCTTCAGTTTCAAAACATACTTAGACTGTAGTAAATTTTGTGTGTCAGAATAAAATTGAAGAAATGTCAATCAGTTAATCTGCTTTTGTAGATATTGTCTAACACGATAACCACTTTATCACAACAGAGATCACAGCTGATTTTCTAAAATAATACCAATAGGAAAGATAAGATAGCAATGGACCATTCAAGCACAACTCTGTACAAATGTGTTGTACTGGCTGTGTTTTCTATCTGAAGGCAATTTCTCCCATTTGAAATTTTTAGCTGCCATAATGGTGAGGAAATGTATTTTAATTCATCTGTGTTGTGTGAAAAATAAGTAAAAGTAGGTGTCTTTTCATAAGAAAAAAGAAAAAAAAGAAGTATGCAAAGTGTTTTCCAGTGCTTACTATTGCAGGTAGCAAAGCTGCAGACACCTGCCATGCTGTATACAGTCTTGACTGGTAACACTACTATAGCTTTTCTCATATTCATCATTGTCACCAACAACTATGCTATTACTGGTTATGGAAAAAATGCCTTCATGAACCGAGGTGATGAACTGGCAAGACCTATCTTCAAAATTTCTCCAACAACATCTATTGTCAGCTGCTGAAGACAGTGGAAATCACAAGCAACTTCAACTCCTCTGCTGCCACGAAGTCAGGGGCTACTAACCTACCAAGCAAGAGGGAATAAATGGACTGTCTTAAAAATCTGACTACAACTCCAGGACTTTAAGGTGAAGAAGATGCTAAGATAACAGGTGAGAAAGAAAAACACCTGGAGGAGCAGGAAATTCAGTGAGACATTCATAAAAGCAAACATGAGCTCAGTGAAATTAATCTCCATAAGTTTCTTCTACAGTCCATAGAGGATATGAATTTCGTAGATTAAGTTACTCAGAACAGGAGCTTGGGAACTGTTTCTGGAAGGGCCTATTGTTCTCCACGGACTTCATGAGAGATGTACAGAAATTAGCTTCAAGTAGACCAAAACTCACTTGTCGGCATACCCTGTGCAATAAGCCTGCTTCCAAATGGCTATGTTAAGGAGGCAGTTTTTCTCTTCCGTATCCAAAAGACCAATTTCAGAGAAGAATTTTGGATTGGTAGAACTTATAGTTGAGAATTAGAAAACTTTCCAAGGGCAAAATGTCTTTTTGCATTGTGCTGGACTCTGGTGTCAAAAAGGGTTTGTATTCCTCACCTAGAATTCAAATAAGCATGTTTTTTTCAATATTGATTGTGAAGTGATTCCATGAGTCTTTGAAGGTTCAGTCATTACACTGTGTAGAAATAGAGTATGACATGTGAACTTAAGGAGCAGTTAATAATTTTAAAAATCTAAAAACTTGTCATGCACGTTTCAGTTACATTACCTGGACTTTATCACAGAACTGTGTATTTCTACTGAACTTTCTCTGCTTCTGCTGAAGTCATTGGAAGAGGCTGATAATAATGTTTCTTTGACATGTTTGAAGGCAGGAGAGAACTCCACATCTTGCTGAGTGCCTTTAGGCAGCAGATAGCTAAGGCTGTAATTTGTGTAAAAGCAGTTAATTGAAACCAGTTACAAACTCATTGACTTCTTTTGGTACAACATGGTTTTTGCTATGTACTTTTCTAAGTTTATGATCTCTGTGAAAGACAAGGTGTTAACACTGTTTATTTTGTGTACTCCTAGTACTGATCTATGCTTTCTTAGTGCTATGTGAAAAATGAAGAAATAGAAATGGAATGATTATTTGCTTTTGCTTGTGTTATACATGATCATGACTAAATTGATACTAGAACTGGAATCAAAGGAGCCTAGTAAAAGGTTCCATATCTAATTCTTTCCCACGTTCAGTCTTACCTTGATCTCTGAAATGCTTTCATTCTCTCCTTAGGGCATGAATACTTGGTACTATAAAATTTACATGTCTGAATTTTTGTAGGAAAGGAAAATTAAGGCAAAAATTCACAACAAACTTCCATAGTGAAGACAGATCATTTCATATTTCTAGCCATGCTGAACTATGGGAAAATCAAACTCACTGCAGTTATGTGTAAATGGTTGCAGAGACATATCTTGGCTCAAAACCCAGGCATGCAGCGTTGTTTTGCCTTATTAAAGCTAACTGTCTTTAATATTTGGAGCCAGTAACAATAACTCTTTTGTTATAAGCATGGCCTTTTGGACTATATAACATTCAAATACAAAACAAACAAAACCCCCACATCTGTCCCTGAGTTAATGATAAAACAAAAGAACAGGGTGGTGCCATGTTGGCAGCACCGCCGGATTGCACCGATCTCTGTCGTTTTTGGCAAATAATGAATCGACTTGGCACCTCTAAAGACCTCATGTGAGGTTAGAGATATGCTATTAGTATGGAGCTAAAAAATACTGCTGTGGTGTTTACAGAAAGCGCTTGCTCAGATTATTCAGTTTGAAGGCAATTAGAAGAATCCTCTGATCTTACTGGCATGTGTTCTCACAGCAAACACTACGCAGTTGTTATCACTAACCCTGAAGAATGCAGCTAACCCAGGAGAATGCAAAGGCCAGTTTAAAGATGTATTCACTATCTGTTTTGATGCTCATGGCTTATATTTCTGTTTTGCAAAGTCAGATCAAAATGATTGCCTCTAACCATCATGCAGACAAGGAAAGGTTGTCAAGTGCCTGCCAGTTTTCCCAGTACAATTCACTTATCTGCTGGGTATTGTGGTTTCGCTCAGTGTGATTCATTTCCAGTATACTTCCTGAAACATCACCAGTGTCCAACACACCACTGCTTTGAAGAAAGCATCAACTAAAGCACAGAAAGAGAATGTGGGTCAGTATGGTGTTTTCTCACTAATTTTTAACTCACTTTTTTTTGTTGGTTTTCATTGCTCCCACAAGCTCAATTCTGAACTGTTTCCTGTCCGCTTTGGTGATATTGAAAAGCACTTAACTGTAAAGCTTTCACTTCTACTAGTCTTCCACACCAAAACCAGGTTACACGCTCATATCTGCATCTCCCTTTATCACCCATATGAACACAGTAAAATATATTACACGGTCACCACATCTGCCACATGCTTGAAAGACATAAAAAGATAATCTTAAGATCCCCCATACTAAGTTGTAAGCACTAAAATACATGTGGAAGGGAAATTTGAAATCATTCTGAAGTACAAGTGATGTACTTTGTTTTACCTTCTTTACATAATTTGTTACATGAGTTTTCATGGTCATGCTGCTCCTTTTCAAAGTGTTTCTCATCTTATGCTAAAGCCCACCCTGCACATTCAAGGCAATGTCTCTAGCTACAAGGTTTCAACAGGAGATGGTACATCTGCTGTCACCTCTGTTACTTCTGAAAACATCATGTAAGGTTAGATAAGTTTGTATTCATATTCTCATGTGCACAGACACTGAACTAAACACACCATTATCCATCTCAGATACCCTTATTACCTTAAATTGCAAAAGGAAGAATGTTAGCAAGAAACTTTTAATATGATAAGACTAACATTATTCCAAGTGCTGTGATGCAACAATAAGAAATAAAGCGTATTTTAATGAAGAAAATGAAATAAAGTGGTAAATATACTATGAGGAGAGAGGAAGAAGTTAACCTTAAGGTCATGGCCCTTCTGTCTGCAGTTCTGTCTACTGTTCCAGAACTCAGAACAGGCTTCTCAGTGGGCAGCTTTATCCTCACTTGCAGTAGTCCATGCTTTCAAGGCATTTTGTAAAATTTAAAGGGCAAGATGAGAGACAGAGAAGAGAAGGATTTTCAGATTTTGTAAGCTTGATGTTGGACTCTTCGAGCTGCCAAGTTTGCATTATATGCATTCTGATTTTGTACCCACATGAAAAACATGGGTTGATTTTGGTCTTAATTTGTATTTCCCTTTCTAAGACTAAGATGTATATTCATACTGTTTCCTTTCTCTGACTTTTTAAGAACACAGTATTATGTTTCTGATACAGAAAAGCTCTCTCTTAGGTACTGTGTTCTGAGAGCTTTAATAGGGCACCATCACATCCAGTTCTTTCTTCATACCACCGGACATCTCTGAGGAATAACACTGACATATCAGCCTGGAGTTTGAATGTAAACACAGAAGCAATACAGTTAGTAAGTATTCCTGTTAGGTATAATACAATACAATTTTGCAGGGCCAGCACTTTTTGACTGATTTTCACAGGCCAGCAAACGTGTATAATTCAGTCTGTGCCTCAGCTACACATGCACACACACTTGTAGGCACCTAGTATGCAATTTACTATTTCAGATAAAGCATTTTTAAAATATAATTTTATCTACTCTGAGGTCAAAGTCTCAACATGCAGTGTGACTACTGATAGACAAATGACTTTATTTGTTCCCCCTTGAATATACTGAGTGGACTTTTTTTTAAGTGCAGAAATTATTTTGCATCTGCTTTCTAAAATATCTCTCAGCCCTGGTTTCCAATATCACTGGTGGTTTCTCTGAACTTAGGCCAGTACTATCATTTGTATCATGGAGCCAAGATGGATTTAACATTTTCTTATTTAACAAACATGCATCGCAGTTTTAATAGTCTTGCTGGTAAAAAGAAAAATCTTTTCACTTGTAGACTGCATGGGCCACTTGTTAAAGTAGCATGTTCAAACAGACATCTGTTCACCTGGCTCTGGAGACTTGAATAAACAATGAGATACTTAAAAAGATTTATTTATTTGGAGCACTATTTCACCAGGAAAGCAATCTTTTTATCTTGCAGTGGATTATTTTAACTGCTGAATAAAAATTTAAACCAGTGATTTTTTAAAGACTAAATATGGGTTTGTATTCCCATGTATTTATGTTCCTGATTGCTGTTAAACTTATAATTAACTGAAAATAGTCATGAATAAAAGCAAATATTTATTTTATACTTCTATTCATCATCATAAATGAGGTAGAGGTATGAGTAAAACACACCAAGCATATCTTCACAAGTTTAGAGCAATACAACTGCATAAAACTTCTCCTATCCAGAACATATGAATTTTTTAATAAATAAGAATAAGATAAACTTTACAAGATAGTCTTGTGAATTTGTTAGGCATCCTGGTCAATGTTCCTAGCCAGACTATGCATAATAAATAAATACTGTATTCCCCAAATCAGAATTGGAAATACTCCATGTATTCACTTTTGCCCTTCTATTCTGCCAGCTACCATCCCTTCTTTTATTCTTGCTGACAAATTAATATGTCCTTTGATTTCAAGTCTACAAAAAATGTTTCATCACCTATTATTCCTTTTGCAGGCATTTCATAAATTTGGGAATATAAGTGAGGTTTTTTAAAATATCTTGATGAATAAAAATATGAGTTAAATGCTTTTTTATTAAAACTAAAAGTCTAACTGAATAAAACAAATTTAGTCAGAACACTGATGTCTTCCTGAATCTGCAAGTATAAAACAAAAGTTCTGGGGAACTGTTTCAGCATACAAAAAAAAATCATTTCTTTGTCAGTCTTACCTGAAAAACTCCATGTTGGGGGTATTCATGGGGCAAAGTTTCCAGATTAAGCTGTGGCAAAGATGCTAGGGCTGCTGCTGCTGGCAAATTCCCTTCAGCTTAGAAGAACAGAGTATAAGAAATCAGGTCCTATTCACCCCTTTGCCAAAGGGGATTTAAGTTCCCATCCTGTATGAATGGTATGAGATAGATTGATGTTTTGGCTTAACAAAGCCACTTCAGTGAAGTTTGCAAACTGTGTATGCACACAATAATAATAATAACTTAGTAGTATTTCATATACGTCCTTATACTCAGTAGTTCAAAAAGTAGTTTTCATATTGGTGGACTAAGGGCCACAACTATGCCCAGGAAACTTTTCTAGCTAATATCAGGATCAGTAGTAATACCCCACTTTCCTGTCCTCCCCTGCTGCAAGAAAGCTAGACACATAGCTCTGTGAGAAACTGACCCCTGGCCTGTGGGATGTGCACCCCAGCATTGCCTTTATTGCCTACAAATGAGGGCCACTCTGTCAGCAGGTTGTAGGGAGGCATCTCTCAATGCTCTGAGAATACCTCTCCCTTTCAGCTTGCACAAGGCTTCTGTGGTGCTCTCTGGGTGGTTCCACTGCACCCTCCACTTTTTGGACTTGTGGTTTCTGCAAGAAGAGTCTATGCAAAGAAAACATTGCAATTGCACACAGAGGGGACTGGACAAGTTGTCCTGTAGTTTCATGCTTCCTGTTGTTCATGAAATTTCTCTTGCTGATTGTATGGCCATGTCTATAAACAGCTGGCTACCATCTGAAAGCCTACATCTCTAATTGTGTGAAAAATAGACCATATTCTATATAAGAAGTCTACATTAAGAAATTCTGAATAACTTACTTCAGAGACTACATTGTAGAGAGTTGAAGACTTTGGGTAACTAAGATCTGAAGAACTTAAAGAAACCTTTCTAATCTCTCTTGACAGTCATAGAATGAACAAAACAAAAATTCTTCTTCTTAACCTCCAATAATTACATTAGCAATGATCTTTTAAGATCAAATGGTAAAAGTGGAAAAATATGAGATGCTCTTGAGAAAAATGTTGATATAATAAAAAGATCATAGAGTGCCACTTCTTTTTCCTCCTGGAAAAACTGTTAATGATCTTCTCTGACCTTGTTTGTCTGTTTTTCTCTAGAGTTATGCCAAATTACCTGCAGGTCTTTTATACCGTCAGAGACCCTGAATAGCCGTTATGTCAGAGCTGCTGCAGATGTGGCAGCATATTCACTATTACAAACACACCTCTTGTCAAACTGCATCACACCATCTTGGATCCAGCAGTGTATGAAAAGCACATAAAATTAGCAATTTGCTAATTTTTTAGCTAGTCTGCACTTGTGGCTTTACTTTTTTCCCATGTAAATTTTAGAAACTCATCATGTGCGACAGGGCCAAGTGTTTTTTACTGTCTAAATAATGGCCAAAAAAGATGAACTTTTGTTCACTATTAGAAATGATCAGGATTACTGTTTTTTCATGAATCCCATTAAGGTTCTAAGCAGAATCCTGGTCTGACAAATACATCTCCCAGGTGTCAAACAGGGATATCAAACAGCATGACAAACCATGCAGGTTTGTATGTCATTCTCTCCCAAGTATCTCTGCATATGCATTACAGAGTCAATACACCGAAAAACAGGAAAAGATTTTTAAATGGTTCCTATCTACGTCTGATGTGTCTTAAAGAGCTATGTGAAACAGTAACTGGTAAACAAAAGTCCTCTTCAAAGGCTGGTGTTTGCATAGCAGGTCATTGCATTCTAATAGAATTCTCACAACTCTGTTGTGTACGTAGTCAATGAAAGAAGTTCCCATAAGAGATTATCACAGGAAAAAGCTCATTCATGTATGCGATTGTTTGTTATCAATTGACAGCATGTAATTTATTTTGACTTGTTGAATTTGATTCACTGCTTTTGCATATGCTTGCTTTAAATTAGATAATCAAATCCAGCTGTGTATGAGCTGAACTTTCTACTTCCATAAAAATATGCACTGACCATTTAGTGGCACTTCTCCAAAGGGAAGTCCACAGCCCTTCTCACCGACTTGACCCTTTCTCAGAATAAGAGACAAATTTTCTTTGGAAGGCTCAGCAAGTGATGCATCCTTTTCTAATCAGACTAGAGAGAACAGTAAGGTATTTATTCGTATTTTTACCTCTTTGCCATAGGAAACAAAGTGCATGTAACCATGCAGTGTGTGTCTCTCCCTACCTAGGAAGAAGATAAAGTTAGTGATACAGTTTGATAGGTAAAGGTCTGAAGGACAATGAAGTTCTTCCAGCTATGAAGATAAATGGGTAGGGGTGACTAAACATGTCAGAACTCCCCCTAAATAGACATGCTTGGTGGAAAGGCTGAGGTGTAAGACATTAGTACTCTATACATTAATATTTTCATAAATGTCCTAATTGTGACTATGTGTCTCAACTGTCAAAGCTGGTAGTAAACAAGTGAGAGATTTGTGTGAAACCAAGTTTTATTACTGACAGTCCTCACAGAATCACCAGGAGCTACCACTTTGGTAACAGTTGTGGAAGTACAGTCTTATTTGTGGTTTGCAAAACTGGTCCCTGGCAGGATGCTCAGCATCCCACTTGCAACAGTGAAATAAAGTTCTCATTTTTTTTTATCTTGTTGCAGGAAAAATGGTTGCAGATGACAAGGCCTGGTCTCTACAGACACTGTGGTTGATGTAAAATATGCCCTCTTGAAGAAGTTTTATTTATTTATCTTCTGATGTTTTTTCACGAGACATTGAGGAAGAATCCTGCCTGCATCATTTCTGGGTTTCTGGTTGAAGGGTAAGAAGCCCTGAGTGGAGTCTCTATAAAGGCAAGCTTAGTCATTAAGAAGGAGTCAGCAGCAAAACCCTCTAAGCTGGTTCTGTAATCAAGTTATGGGATCTGTATAGAAGTGACTAAACCTGCTGCATGGAGGTAGAGACTTCCTACTTGCCTCTGGGGGTCAGCTTTATCTTTACTTTGTCAGAGTGGTGAAGAGCAGCAATGAATCAACTCACCAGTTGTGAGCCAGGTGTCAATCAGGGAGCCTTTGGTGTGAAAGTGTCACAAAGCACAGTGCACATAACCCAGGAATTAAGCTACCCAAAGAGGCAGCACTGGCTAGTTATCTGGAAACATGCAGAGAGACCATCGTGCTCTCTGTCCTACTGATCCATGCTTGCTTTAGCAAGCCACCTATCTCAGTTCCCCCGTAGTAAAACAGGAATATTGGTAAGTATTCCCATACATCCCGATGGACTGTCATTAGAACAAATGAATTCCTGATTCCTGATATCAAAGTGCACTGAAGATTTAACATGATAAAAAAAAAAATGTATCATTTCAAATGTATTTTTGTGGTATTAGATACATACATGTGGCACTATTGCTGAGTATGCATACCCACTTACTAATAAACCAGTTCTACAAAACATGTACTCGTATACCCTGGACAATACAACAGTGTTTAGAAGTCCCATGGAGACAGCAGCTGCATTAGTTTCAGGAAATGATTCTGTATCATTATCATATCATATCTGTATTCTGATTCTTTATCAACTTTGTCTGCTGAAGCTGGGAGGAACATACAAAATGCAGAATTCCATTATTTTCTGCTCTTACTGCCTTAAGGATTTTTTTTTGCTGTTTTTTTTTAAATTATTTTTAACATGTTTGATTAATTAAAAAAGATATTAGATTTTTTTCCCTGACTCTTCATTATGAAAGAAGGCAGATGGGCTAGGGATAATTAATACCTTTTATTTATAAAGCACTTTTCATCAATAGTTACTCGAGTTCTTTCCAGACAAATTCTCTGCAGTCTCCATTTTACAGATAAAGTAACTGAAATATTTCTGAAGAATAAATATAGGAGGATAAGTAAATTACTGTATTAAGTAAATACTTAAGTGTCCTGCAGAATTGTAAGCATATAAAGCAAAAAAATCATTCAAGAAGCTGCACTACAGATATTGTTCACTATTTTATTGACTAGTAGATGAAACCCGAGACTTTCAAGAATTACTTTGCCATGAGGAAGAAAATGATGGGGTTTTGTTTCTTGATGAATTTTTGAGATAACATATATGTCTCATGTATATGATTAGTTGTGGGACTGATTTGCATTTGGACTGTTCTGCAAAGTCTTGGGCTTCTCTGTCCTGGCTCAAGCAACAGCTGTCCCGAGTGTGCTCCTCTGCAAGGGCTCCCAACAGCTGCCTACACCATCCCTTACACAATGGGAACACCCATTTTTCAGTTTCATGCATTTCTTTAGACAATGTGGTCTTGTCAGGTGCCAGTGGGTTTTGGCTCCTGCATATTCAGCTGTTTTTACTACTCAGGGTAGTTGAATGCTTACTCCACCCATTTGTTTAATGAGACCTGTAATCAGCCTCAATTCCAATAGGTCATTAACACCTCTCCCACAGCCATACAAAGCCAAAATTGGGCAGGTTTGTTATGCCTGTTACAGCATGCAGTAGAGATACTTTCTGTAGGTTTTAAAATGTCTTTACTATAATTCATGTTCATAATAACTGCAGTGAGCCATCTTCCTTGCTACAGCAGCAACAAAAATGAGCAGCTCCTCTTGCCTTTTTTTTCTATATGGTTATGCCTTTAAGTGCATATCATTCTCCTAACTTCTGAATACCACTTCATAAATGTGAACCAAATAAAAGCACTACAGTGAGTGGTTCCCATATTTTTGATTCCTTACAAGAGAAAGATGCCAAGGATTCATAGAAGCTACATCTGGCTTATGAAGTCCCTACTTAGTAACTGGTGGAATAAAAGGTGTCATAAGCATCTGTTCTTGCAATTGTCTGCCCAGATCTGATTTTGTCCTTTTTTTGGACAAAATAACGGGATGGATGGATCCTATGTGGCCTTTCTCCTGTTCTTAAAGGACAAGGAATAGTTGTTACTTCAACACATGAAGTTCAGCTGCTAAATTTACCTTGCTACAGCTACATGTAACACCAGGGAGCTGGTGCTTCCAGAGAACAGAGTTGATATATAAATGACACACAGCTTCATTCATTTTTGTGTGTTTTTTTTTTTCCTTTCTGCGAAGGAAGATGAGGCTATTCTTGTGATATCTGCTTATGGTTGAGACAAAAGAGGAGGAACATGATAGGCAAAAGAGGGCAGGATGTGGAGGAGGAGAAGACATTTATTCCATAAAGTGGTCTGTTCAGTAAACTAGGCAACAACCGTTTCTTTTCACTGAAAAGGTTCTGATGCAGAAAAGTAACATTTAGCTTTAGTATATTTTCATTGACTTCAGCATGTCTAAGTGTTTGTCTCTGAACTGTTGCTGCAACATGGAGGGCCATACAGACAGAGTCTATAAGCAAGGATGAGTAATAGCAAGTGCTTTGAATTTAACATTGTGCAGAGACACAGTATCGCATGCTCAAAGGCCAAGCTCTTGCCCAGGACTCCTCTCTTCTCCAAACTTTTCACAATGCTTGCATCTGCAGATTCTAGCACAGTGGTTTATAATTTTGGCTAAGTTTTATAGACATTGTCACAGTATAGTTATAATCAATAAATATAATAAAACCCATCATCAATAGAGTACACATATCACCTGTGACATTCTTTGCTTCCTTCTAGTAGATATAAGGCTGTTTAATGGAATGTTTTCAATTGGGAAACAAAAAATTTTTACCAACTTCATTTGTGAATGCCAGAATTAGATAAAAAGAGAACATCAAATTTTGTATATTAATCACACGAGGTTGAATATAATTTATTGGTTTACAATTCTAACACTCCCCTGAAGCCTCCATACAGCGCTTCAGAAAGAAAATCTGAGCTTTGAGTGTTGTACTTCAGTTGCCTCAAAAGTAAGTAGAGGTTATGTCGCTCAAAAAGAAGATGTACTTTTTAAATGATGCAGATGTTGGTTGCACTTTTTGGCAAGACTATACCAGTTTAACCATAGAGAGTGGCAATGGCCCAAAAATAGTAATCAGCAAAGGCAGAAAATTTACTTCAGTTGGGTGTAGATGGTTTGGGTTTACATGATGCTGCCAAGCTATTTTTATCGTTGTAGTCTAGGCCTTGGCCAAAAGTTAGGAACAAAATATAAGCACATGTAAACTTCAAAGATATTTTACATTTGAGCTAACGCCAAACTGTGTTGACATTTCCATGTCTGAGTTCAGAAGCTATCAATTTTATGGTATTTTAAAACCTTTGCATAAATTTGTGTCTGTAAATAGCACAAGAAACAAAAGAATAAACAATACAGAAGTTCAGAGCGAAGCACCAAACTTTTGGGAAGCTCTAAGGGCAATCTTAAGAGACATTTCTCCAATAGCAGAGAAAGTGTAACCATATAGCTGGTTAACCATTTGGTTAACCATTGTTAGTAAATAACAAGAGTCTGGTTCCCAATTTCAGTGGAAGAATGCTGATTTATATGCAGTGAAGATCTGTCTCTTATTTTAAAACGTCACTTAGAAGTACATTGATGGTTAGCAGGGAAGCATCGTCCTGATTTATAACAATGTGATATCGAGAGTAATCAGTCTATTCACAACTGATTAATTCTGTTTGATTCTGGTGGTCTATATGAACTGGTATTAGGATATAACTTGCACTTGAACATTGGGCTTGCCTGTTTGCTGTGATACCACTTCACCTTGGACTGAAAACATGCAAGATTGATCACAGGGCTAATGAAGAAACATACATTTTTGTGGTCTTCTATGACACAGATAGAGGTAGCTAGACAATAGGACATTGACTTTGATACCTCAGTATTATGAGGGCTATGCCTTGACAGAACCATATGCTGCTTTTAACAGAGAAGGTAATTTTGTGTGGAAGAGAAGAAATGCATTTCAAGAAATAGTGCTTCTTTAGAAGCACTTTGTAAATATCCTACTAAAATCCTGGTGAACCAATCCTGGTTACCTGAGTGTGGCCCATAACGTACACTAATCGTGCTCTGACTGTTAACACGTGAACATACACTTCTTCCATACACATGCATTTTATTCAATGAGCAAAGTGCAACTGTGAAGAGATTTCTGGACATACAATAGCCAAAATGGTTTACAAAAGCATAAAATAGAAAGTTGCAAATTTTTATTTCATATTCATGATTTAGAGGGTCTCATGTGATGCTTATGAATATACAATATCCATAAATTATAGGTTAAAGTCTATATTCTACTAAAGAATTCAGCAATTTATTCAGACTAGTTTTTATCTCCTAACAGCACCTTATTACATGAATAGGTGCTGGAGTCACAAGGGCTAGTCTGGTCTTTAATGGTCTTATGCTGAATAATAATGAAACCACCAGCATGCTTCACAGTTGTACTTCTGTCATGTGTTCATTGACTGTACATATTGCTGCCCAGTACAAAGGTATCAAATTTTTGCCCATTTGGAATACCCTTTTTAAACTGATGAGACATTTACAGAGAAAAAAGGCAACTCACTTTGAACTAAAATAATAGAATATGACTCTCATTATAGGAATAACCTCTTTAATCCTCCTTGTGATCTCCCCAAGGGCACAGTGTTGATGACAGGGGAGGAAACAAATAGAGATTGAACTCATGTGGGAGAAACACAGCACACAATGTCGAAAGACCATCTCTAAATAGTGCTCCGGTATCCCTATAGAAAAAGCACAGCTCATTCAAAGTGCAGATCTAACAGGCGTAAACCTCAGTACAGCCACTTGTCTGAGAATGGAGCAGAAGTGTTTACCTTTTTTTTTCCTCTACTCTGAGGAGTAATTTATAACAACAATATTCAATCTGTCTAAGCAGTCTCTGGCACCAGAATATGCATATCAGCAATTGTAATACAGTCAATCACTATTGGCGCTTCAGGCCAATAAAGTTTATTTCACTTGGAGTGCTGACATGGCTGTCTACAAACAAGACTCTGAGAACTAAGACAGCTGGAACGTCATTAAAGAATATTGACTTTGTCTCTTCTTTTTTATCTTTTTCTCTTTGGTGGAACTTTAGTGCATTTAGGAATGCTAGTCACCTCCCAAAACATGAAAGCAAAACTGCCAAAATCTATTTTTATGTTTTCCTCCATGTATATCCATGTATTTCAAGTAACATGAAACAGTGAAGAAGATTAAATGATGCAACAGATTTGGGGAAATAAAAAAAGATTTTATACAACCCAGATGGTTGTATCAGAGATTTCATAAAGGTTTTTTGAGGGTTTAAAGCTGGTTGTGTAGGGAGGGGTTGATTATTAATAATTTAGTACCTTTGGCAGGATCAATATGACTAATTTGTTATGTCTGCCAAGCTAATTCCTATTCCTTTGTGAACTGAAGACTTGAAAAATTGAAGTAACAATTTAAAAGGAAAAGCAGTTACAGGGATTAAGGGAAATTGATTGATTTTGTCTTAAGAAGAATTGATAATCTAAGAATAAATTTAAGGACTTATTTTACAGATGTACCATGTGCAACTCAAAGAACTTGATACTTCACTTTTTTTACTACTAGAAGTGGTTTCCAAAAATTGGACTTCACAACTGAAACACACTTGAGTTATTTTTAAAAGACATTCTTGCAGTAACACCCCTATGGTCTGATTCTGTAATACAGACTCTGTAGAAGGAGTCCTAAGCATTCCCTATTGTGAAGTTACATAGCTTAATACAGACTAGAGGAATATGGGACATTGAGTTCCAGCCAAAGGTGAGGGAGTTTGCAAGAAAGTGGTCTTACTTTCCATTTCTTTCCTGAACTATTCAAGCCATTGAACAAAGTTCATCCCAGAGGTTTCTGTGCTGGCTCAGACTCAACCGGAAGAGCCCTGAAGAGCAAATGCCACAGATAAAGGCTTGCAAGGGCAGAAAGCAGCCACACCCTCTCATTTAGTGAAAGGTGAAGGTCCAGGTACAAATCTATGGTGTGGATATGCCAGGTGCTGCTACCAGTGGTATTCCTAGCCATCTGCTCCAGTTTATACCACCCAAAGCACTCTCTTATGCCAAGTTCACAATCTTTTGTGTGAACCTTATCCCAATGACAGACCATCAGCAGTCTTCTCTCTTTCTCTAGTAGCTGTCATCACAGCTACAGGGCAGGACTGGTTTCCTGGTCTTTCTCATTGCTTTGCATTTTCATGATCTTTGCATTAGTAATTCATGCCTTCAGGTCATTCCTTATGAGACAGAAAGCCTTGTCTCAGCCATTGTTGTGGACACACTGTCGGCCATGTAATGATGGGAAGGCACCACACTGCATCATGGATTAAAACAAAAGGCAAAGGCAAAAATAGGAAATAGGATGTTTTATGCAGAACAGGAACAAAAAAAAAAATAATACTAAAAGAAAGCACATGGAAAAATTGAATCACACTCAAGAGGAAATTTCCAAGAGAAATTAATGGTGAAATTGATCACTTGTGATGTTTACAGCTATTAAATAAAGAACAGAATATTATATTTGGCAAATACAAAAAGAATTATTATCCAAATGTCAGTTTTTAGAGTGTGCTACAGTGGGTTCCATTTCATACAAAGGGGAATCAAAGCTGAAAAATTCTTGCAAAATGTTTAAATAACACTGTTTAAATAAATATACTATGAAATGCAGGGGAAATACAACTGGCAGAACAGAGCTTCAAGAAATGTCAGCATAGACTTGCAGTACTTGGAGCAAAAGAAGTGTATTACACTGCTGTAATTAAAATACACCTGTAAGATTTTAGTCCTCTGTCACTGACAAAAGGCTCTGAAGCACTAATTACTTCAATGCCCTATTAACATCTGAACCCTGGAAGGAAAGTTACACTAAAAGCAGTCCCTATTAACATGTTCAACTGGTTGCTCAAATATAATTTTTTTTGCAGGAAGTTGATTGTTGGGGTTTTTGTTTGCTTGGTTTGGTTTTAATAATTGCTAGATTTGCAGGGAGGAGTGGGCATTTGGATTCTTTTCTGAATCTTTATATACTTTATTTGCTTGCGAGTACATCCACTAGTACAAACATGTATATATATATGTGTCCTTAAAAGTAGTAAAGCCAGTTGCAGCTCAACATCTGGTTGGTTTGGCTTGTAAAGTGTGCAGAATAGCACTCAAGATTAAGACAGTTAGGTTCTTTCTCATGCAAAAGTAGCAGGTAAATAAGTTATTAGCAGAACTGGAATAGCCACTGCAAAATAAAGCTATTTTCATTGTATATGAAGCAATTACCTTTTTAATTGCAGCGATATTTGGTTTAATAGATTTCCTAAATAAAAGAAAGTAAATGAAAAGAATTTTTTATAATGGAGCAAAAAGTTACACAAGGATAACTATGATCCTTGGATTATTAACAAGAACAAGTAACCTTCATGCACATATATGCACCTAATTTACTCCTTTGTATATAGGCATAAAATATACAAGCATTCTTCTTTTCACATACACTTTGAAATTATATAAAATTATATAAACAATAACACTGTGCAAGGCAACAGAGAATCAGTGGAGAGCAATCATTTTGAATTTAAGATAAAGATAAATATTTATTACAGAAGTAATGAAAAGAATATTGATGGAGAATCTTGCTAAATGTAATCTGCTAATATATAAGTGGCAACGATCAGAAATGATAATTATAATGGACTTATCTTTTTTTAACATTACTGTATGTTTTTTATTGTATAGTCCCAGAATATTCCTGTGCCACTCACAGGTGACTTCACATCCTTTAGGGCTCATATTGCATTATTTTTGTTTAAAAATTATTAAATTATTAAGTAAAGAGACTACCAAGAAAGCTGTCAGCATTTTAGTCAGAGTTAAAATCCAAAGCTAATTTTACACAAACCACTTATGGTCTAGGTAGCCTCTTACGTTTGAGAGAGTTAATGTAATACTGAAGTTGAAACATACTTCCACAGTGTTCCTACTTTTTCTTCTCTACACATTGGCAAAGCAATAAAGTGATAACATAAAATAACTTCAACTTTCAAAAAAATTGTGTAGCATTTTTCTTAAATCCTGAACAAACTAGGACTATGTCTGTCAGGCTAACTAAAAACACAAATTCCATTCTGGATTCTTCTCCTCAACAGTACTCTATTAGCAATTTTGTCCTAATTAAAGGGACTCAGCTGACCTGGTGCTTCAGGGATAACACCATGAAGACTTTTAAATTTTTAGAAAACTTCATTACAGCAAATAAATTTACCAGCAAGAACAAATTGATTATTAACAGAACCTACTGCCATCCCAAAGCCCTTTTGTTCCAAAGAGAGAAAACTAAAAGGCTGAAATAAACCTTCTAGTGAACGTATTTCTGGCTACATCTTAAAAAAAAAATGTAACTTTCAGAGAAGTGACAAGGTTATAACAAAATCATGTTCAAGATTTTCCAATGGATGCTGTTTGTCAATAGCAAAAAAACCCTCAACTGCAAGTTGACCCAAATCCCTAGTCAATCCAGGAAGTATTGACTGTCAGTTTACTCTGGCTTTTGTTTGTTTGTTGCATTAAATATGATGGCAAAACTTCTGGATTGCAGTGCTTCTAGAAACTTTGTTTTAACTGATCTAGACCACAGATATAATTAGGAAAATCAAGGTGAGTCAGTGTTCTTTTTATACAAGATATTGAAACAGTTAAATTACAAAAACTGCTGAAAAAGTTGTATGTGGCTTAACACTCACAAAGGGACATGTTGCAAATAATTCTTTTCTTCCTGGAAAATACATTACTATATTAGCTGTTGAGGAGTTTTTACAAGTTCCCTTGCAAGGAAAATTACTGGATAAAGAGGAGCTACAGTGGCCTAAAAATGAGACATGAAATGCACATTTTGTAAGTTCAGTAGGACTTCATCAAATTGCAGTTCTCTTCTGGCACCTCATTCATAACCTTTAAACACCAAGCACTAGCTCCCAAATCTGTACATAATTCAAAGACAGTCAAAGTGCTTCCCTCATACTTATACCACATGATGTGACAGAGATAGGGGTGCAGGTGGCTGGGGAAGGTCAGAAAGAAGCAGGAGAGACAGCACAGTACCACCTGGAAATGGAGCAACAAGGGCCTTGCAGAGATGGTGTCGTCTCTTACCTATGAACTATTTCTGGAGGTCCCCTTCCTCTTGGTTGTGCATGGACGTACCTCTTGTGTCTCAGACACATGAAGATTTTCCTGTGCAGCTCACAAGGCAGGTAAAGCTGCATGCTCCTCCTCGAAAGAATCTCCTTGTAACTCCAAACACTCTTCAAGTTATGCTTCGTTTCACCTCTCGGAAAAGAACAGTAGACTGTTAGCCAATTTTGCTTTGTGCTATGCTGTGTGAGTAATCACGTTGAGGCACAACGTATATATCCTGGTAGAGAAAAGAAATTTCTAATTACCAGAAAGATTTAATTGCACTTCTTTTAGATCAATATTAAATATTTTAATTATTTCTATTATGTCTACCTCACAGAATTCTTTAACTTTCAGTCTATTTTGTAAGCTTTTTCAATTAGTTTAACAGAGCTAATCAATGGATCAGTTTCCATATATAGAATCAGCAAAGCAGGGCCTTCTAAATGACACTACTAACTGAAGAACAGCCCTTTTCAGCTCATTAGACTCATTATAGAAAATTGTACTTGATTCACGGCCTTTATAAAATTTTCCTCAGATGACAGAATTTTCCTCTCTATCAAATTTAGCTTAATAGTAGTTTATTTAGAGATAAGTAAGGAAACAATCTCTGGCTTTCCACCAGAGACTGATAAGCTAATTTGTTTCACTTAGTTCTGAGTGTGCTGAGAATGTCTTCACACTTTCTAAGGACCTGGATTGTGCCATGTAAGAATAGTCCTGTGCTGAGTGAAACTCCAGCACTGAGCCCTGAGGGAACACAGAAAACATGCTGCATGCAACTATAAAGAAAAGAGATGGAGCAGTTCTTCTAAACGTTGACCCTTCTTCCTGTTTTTAGGACAGCTTCCTTTGGGAAGGAAGACATAATTACTATGTCCAGGAACAGGACGTATGGACAGGGCTGTCTTTGTCCGTTCATTCCTTGTCCTGTAAGTCTGGGTAAGGAGCAAGAAGATGCTAGTCCTAAACACTGCAGTTATTTTTACTTTTTCCCCATTGTAGTTTTATTGCCTTAGTAACTTGCAAATCATTTCATGTCCTACAGCTATCCCACACAGTATGGTATGTATACATCCACAAGGCAGGAACATTTTTCACTATTAAATGAATGTTCCTGATAGAAATCTCCATCGGGGTGGATACATAATTTCCCAAAGAAGGAAACCTTTTTCTGTAATAGAAGTTCAGAAAATGGCTTTAATTCTCCTGAAGGCAGGCCATTTCATCTAGCTAACTGTTACTGCAGAACTGTAGAAAAGCAAGTATTTCTGGGTAACTTGACCAGAGGGAAAACAATTAGGCTACGTTACTGAACTGTAGTAATATGTTTTCTTGGCAGCAGACATGCCTCTGTGGTTGCCGCCACATATAATGTAACCTCTTTAAAGACTAGAGACTGGAAAAACAAACAATTCAGAAGTGTACAGTACCGAGTCCCACACACTGAATACATGTTAGAAAACTGTATTTCAGTTGTGGATTCATAAGCTTGTTTTACCTCATTTCACATGTATTCAGACCTGCTGGTTCAGATACTCTATTTTAGATTAAGAGAGAATCTGGTTCATTTTTCAAAGCTCAGCTAAATCATTACTGAATTCCCCTAATTCATTGGCAGAATGATGGCAGTGAGGAAGCATAACGAGAAGACCAGTGAAAAAAACAGGTATTGTGGATATACAAAACACGGACTCATGTAGTTTATAAATACCTCTTCTATGCCTAAATTCACATGCAATGCTGTAAGAAGTGTATTAAGATATCCGTTGCTCAGAATTTAGAAAAAACACCTTTGAGATTACCCATGCAACTTTAATTCCGCCTTCTTGTATATTTACATTGGACATTAACTTTAATTGCATGACTATGTACTCTTATTTCAAGGGCCCTTTATTGCTTAATGTAAATGGTGGGAGATGGTTCCTCATTTGAGAAACTGTTTAAAATTGTGTTTTAGGTTAACCAAGTGTAGTTATCCGTGAAAAAAAAAACCCTAATGTCCCAGGCTTTATCTAATTCCAAATATCCCTACCCTACACACAGAGAGAATATTAATTTTAAGGTTAGTACTTCTTATGGTGTTTCATAGTAAAAATTAATGCTTGATCACTTCACAAACATTGGTGTGCACACACAAACATGGTTCTGCAACACCCTTATTAATCAAGGGCATTGTAATCTCCAATTTGCAAATAGGAGAGCAGGGTAGAGGAAAAGGGTTAAATGTTTAAAGGTCAAAGTATCCATGGTACTTTAAGGTGCCCACTTGGGACATTTATTTAATTTTGCTGAGAAGCTGTCGTTATACAGTTCTTCATGTTTTTCAAGTTCAATAAGTTCAGTTGCAGTTCTGAGAGTAAAGAATTTCTCATAGGTGCTTATGTCTTATGCTGGACATGTAGGACATGAGGACATGCTATTAGCGATGACCTCAGAAAAGTCTGTTTGGAATGACTTGCTTAGCATCACACAGATGGGAAGAGAGAGGGAAGGAATGAAATTCCTCAGAACCATATTCAAAGATCTCAATGAGGAAATCCTCCCTTTTCTTTTTGATGTCCCATTTTAGTTACAAACAACCTCTTAATAATAAGGCCTGCTTTACTCTTTGACTGTGCCTCTCATGTACTGAATGAGCCAGGATTCCCGTGGAAATGGTCACATCACTAAAGACTACATCATAATGCACATGGGTAAGGAGGCTGAATTAATACTACTTGAATAATTTTATCCTGAATTTTGTAATTTCTGGGTCCTTTTAGTTTTGGGTTTATTTTTGTTCTTATATGTAAGTATGTATCTGTGTATATATTTCGTGTGTGCTGCACAGACACCTGCAACTTGAAAGTAGAGACACTCCATCTCAGGTTATCACAGTGCTTTCCCGGGTGTCCTGAATGATATAAGGGTCTTGAGTTAGAGAGACAGCAATTGCATGTTTTTATGCTCTGTGCACAAGAAATAAACGTAAATCTTTCCCACATAAATCATTTCTATCAACAGATAGAAGAAGAAATTTGCACTCTAGCAGAGGCTTCTCTGTTCATCCCAACCTTGACTCATCTTGCATTGTCCTCTCTAATCATCTCTTGCCATTTAACCATCCAAGGCCCTAGTTCCCTCCTGTTTTCCCTTTTACTCAGTCTTAGTCTCAACATGGCTGGTCTTCTCTCTCTGAGCCTTTTGAAATTCCTAAAATAACTAAAAAGCCACATCTTCTGTTTTGCTGTTCCTACCATCTCCTTTTCACAGACTGATTTTACAGTCAGTTTCCACAACACTTGGTTTGTTCCATTCTACTTAAGCTTTCTAAACTGTCCTAGTTCCACTTTGCTGTATTATGCTCCGGTTTTACTCTTTGCCTCAGAAAGTTATCTAATCTCATATTCTATTATCTAATTATCTAATCTATTATCTAATCTCAGTGGTCATTCTTTTCCAGTTGTTTTTTCCTCCACTGCTTCCTTGATTCATGTTATTTTTCTTGTCAGACCAATCTATAATCTGTCTCTTCCCTAGCTCATGGATGCAATCACCCGCACACCAGACTCCAGTCTCATTCTCCACAGCAAACCTCATACAGCTTTGTTTCCCTCAGGCATCCAGTCTCATGCTTGATTAGCCCAATTTTCTCTTTTCCGACTGTCAATCTTATTTCTCCTCCTCCCCAATTCTATTGTCACTTGTATTTATTCGTTAATACAATCTTATTCCTCCCTCACTCTCCTCCTTTGCATTTCTCTTTATACTGTTTGGGGAAAAGCCTGAGAGACGGCCAGGGGCAGATTATTCAGACTACAGGATGGACAGGTTTGCTGCCTGTGGTTGTGGTGGTAGGCTCGGTACTCCTGCTAATAGGTATGTCATTCCTATTCACATAGGTATGTTCATATATAGGTTTTCTAGAGCATTAGTCAAAGCAGGCCCTACAGAAGATAGATACAGGAGGCAGATGTACCATCTACACAAAAATGTGTTTATAAGTAGAGTCTGGTACAAGGTGAAAAGTCTTGTTTAATAGCAAAGGTAAAAGAAAAGGAGCAAAAGAAGACATATTTATGGATCATGGGTTCTCCCTAAGCTATGTGATAGTTAAGGTATATAAAAATCCAAATCAGGGTGCAAGTACAATGTCATATATAAGTATCCTAACTTCTGTAAAAAAACAATGTTAATAAAACAACTTGCAAGGTTTTATTGGTCTCAGAAATCCCTTGTGGTGGCATGTGAAGGCATGACAAGAGTGTACGTGAGTTACCATGTGTCTGTTAGAGAGTGAGCGTGTCAGAGCTCTGTGCCGAACACTTGTTTCGTCTGTAGACATTGTCTGAAAGAAAATAGTGCTGGAGTCCCTGGACAGCAGATTTGCCAGCCCCAAGGTCTCTCAGATTACAGCAGTGGCAAAAAGTTTGAACTAGCAAATGCTAAACAAATAGGTCCAAGCTTAGATAAAAGCAACTATTGTGTTTAATGGCTTTTTTGAGTTTTCACATTTGACCTGTTAAATCCAGACAGACTTAAATCCCAGACAAATCTGTGCAGCCTTTCCTGAGGATGGCAAAAGGCACATCCCTGATATAAAGGCTTTTTCCTTTTCTTTCAGATAACTTTTACATTCTTTCAAAGGAAAGATTTCTCTTGTTTAATATGAACAAAGCAATATATTTTTCTCAAGTTTTATTTTCAGAAATATCCAAATCATTATGACTTAAATTAAAATATATATAAAAATAATGTAATTCTGCCTAAGAAAGGCAACCAGCTTTTGAAATGTCAGCTCAATTATTTAAAATACAACAAAATTATAGGTGGCAGAATACAGCATTGTATTATGGGAACTTTAATAAAAGACACTGTTACCACTTCCGTCTCTAACACTGAAACTAATTTAGAGTACTCTTTTCCTAGAGGGTGTTTTACCTGTTTTGGAATTGTTTCTACTTTTGTTTGGTTTTCTAGCTTTTATCATCACTGAAGAAAAAAAACCAAACAAATAAACGGAAAACAGCTTACTGCTTAAATTCAGGTTATAAGGGAGAAAAAGGGTTGCAAAGTGGACCACAATTAGTGAAAGCTGATCTGAAGAAATATCCAACAGCCAGCAGCATCTGCCTGTCTGCATGGCTACAGAAAGAATCACCTTTTACAGAACAGATGAGTCTTGGTACTCTCTTCAAGTCAATCTACCCACCAAAAAAATTGAACAGCAGCAAGAATCTCCAGAATCAGCAAATGGACACTTTTCTTCTTCTTTTTTTTATATGGATTTTCAGTCAAAATGTTTCAATTTTGAGCTTAAAATATGTAGGCATTTCCAGTTCTCAGCCTGTATAGTAAATATTTGGGAATGGAGGATGTTTCAATTTCATTTTTTCTTCTAAAATAATTCTAAATGCTTCTGGAATCTCAATAATCCCTTTTCTAAGATCTTGTCTATAATGGGATTCACTCAATGGCATAGCTCTATCCCTTTCATAGGCTCACGTACGAGTATCACTATTGTGCCTCGCCCCAGCACAGCTGTATTCCAGCAAAACCACAGCTGTAAATCTCCTGCAAAACTTTTCAAAACACCATCTTGCCAGCATGCTGTTTCCATTATCATGCTCCTGTTCAAGCCTTGACATGTCCTGGGCTATGGGACCTGGTCAAACTCTAACAGCTGGATGTAAAACAGCTCAGCGGAGAGTGGAAAATCAAACAGTAGGAAAGATCTGAGGAACACTGGGAAGCTACAGGTGGCAGAGCTCTCACAAGCCAATAACCTTGGAAGGATCCTTATACTCTGTCTAAAACCTCTTTTATCAGTTTTGCTCAGGGATTAAATACTTTGTTTTGGAAAAATGAATCAAAATGAGATGGAAAATAAACTGATGTCATTTGGAAGATTAGGACGCATTTAAATGCTAGACTTTTTGTCTGCTTAATTTAAATACCTGCTTTCCTTCTCAAAATATATGTGTGTGTGTATACACATGAACATATATACATATATGTGTATGCATGTACTATTTTGTTTATATAAACCCTGATTTGCACACTGATAGCATAGTCAATTATTTCCAGTGAAAAGTATTTGAATTCTTTCTCTCCATTGTAACTATTTGCATATGATCTCAAACCTCACAATATTTAATCTAGTTATTTTCAAAACACTCCTTAAAGGGTGGGACTGCTCCTGTGGCTGGAGAACTAAAGCACAGAGGGCCACAGTCTAACTGACTTACAAGAGTAAAGTCTCAGATGGAATAGAAACTGAAATAGGATGAGCAAAGGCTTCAAACACTTCCTGTCTTTTGATATTAAAATAAAGACACAATGGAATGTATCTTTTAACTTAAATATGAGTAGATCTAATATAAAAGCGGATAGTCTATAAATTAAAATTCCTATGATTCAAAGTGACTCTTAAGGCCTCACATTTTTTTAAGACTTAAATCATAATAAATAAGTAGACATGTTTGCAAAAACCTCTGAAAAGTATATTAATCTTTTCAATAATCTTTTTGTTCTTTTGAAGACAGAATTTGGATAGATTTTTTCACAGTTGTATCCCCAGGTTCTCAAGCTCCTTCCAAATTCTGCTCCTCAGCACTTACATGCAAGTTTATTATTTTAAAACCTGGTCTCACTGTCTCTGTGCTAATCCATACCAATTACACTGTTCAAATTGCATTTCACTGATACTGAGATCAGATAAATAAATTAAACCTGGATATTGCTGAAAGGGGCAACAGCCGTAGCAAAAGCAGGAATAAAAAGGAAGCGAGGATAATATGGACTTTAAAAATAAGTTCCCAGATGTACACCTGGTTTATATATTCTTTCCTTTAATGAATGACTGGAAGTTTTAATCAGCTTACATCAGAGGTTATAGATGTTGTCCATTGTTACCTTTTTAAAAGCTCCAGAGACTTATATCTCAGCTCAGTTCTAGAGGGTCGTGTGTATTCTATATTACTGGCAGGCACCTATGGGCATTCTTCTATTCCATCATAAGGGACTACAGTCTGTACTGCTGTCTCTGAGAACATTTGCTGTGCTGTTTCAGAGGCTGCCTGAAAGGTCTTTACCCAGACTTCAGGCTTCTCACTTTGCTTTTTCACCAGAGGGGAACTCAAGTCCAGAGGGTCAAAGACAACCACGGCATTCTTAGAGACTGGGACGCAAATGCCCCCAGAGAGGGACCAGCCTGAAAATTAAAGTCTTTTGGTAACAGATGGTCTTTCGTGCAGTAGATGAAATATATGGATAAAGGAAGACGGAGAAGTTTAAAACACTGCTGCCTCTGTGGAATTATTTCTGAGGTACATAGAACACCTCGCTTTACATTGCTCTCAGAAGTATTAAAACACTTCCTGAAATAGGAAAAAAAAAGGAAAAAAAGGAAAAAATGCCACTGCACATTTGTTTTCCTTTTCTTTGACTTGTTTTTCTGTCACAATCAATTTTACCTGCACTTTTAATCTGCTACAAAAATAAATTGTTATGTTCTCTGCATATTTTTAGCAATTCTCTGCCCGTGCAAGATCTTTACACAGTGTTTATTTGATACTTTCTATTTATTGTATTCTGAATGAGTCAGCTCAAGAAGCCCTATTCTTTCATCCTACATAGATCAGACTAGTTAGTCTCAGCCAAACGCTCAACAGCCCAAAGGCCCAAAGTGAGGGTATCCATCTTATGTGAAGTTATGCAGATATCCATGCTGTCACCTGCCTTGTTCAGTGTGTACATGAGGTTGCCTGGGTAATTAGAATGAAAATCTGTGCTGCACTGACATAACACACAGATCAATGTTTCTTTCTCAGCAAACCAGCAAACCCAGATGGCACAATGTCTTTGCCTTCACAGTGTCTGGGTGCGATTGAAACTTGGCACTCAGTTCAGACAAAAGAGAGATTATCGAGGGGGAGGATGTGGGCAGCAAAAAAAGGAATGGGAGGAATTGTTTTTGCTTCTATAACCATAACTATATCTCATCCTTATCAAAGAAGTTCATAGCACAGATTTGTGTCATTTAACTAATTGTTCTTGGTTTGTCCGGCACTGTCTTTGGTAAAAACCACTCCTTTATATAGCATAGATTTTTGCAAGATAGAAAAACAAAATAAAACAAAACCAGCTTAGTTTTGTAGGAGCTTCAGCATGCAGCTCAACATGCTGATTCAAATCTGTACACCCTTGGGTTGTTGCTCCACGAGAGACAACCCTTTCCTGCATGTGTTAGGGCAGCAGTTCGTTTTAGATATATCACTCACAAGTGTGATGTCCAGATAGCAGACAAGCAAGCACTTGGTTTGGAAGCCATGGTAGGTGCTACCCACACGTCCTGTCACATCTCGAGGGTTGAGATGATGGATGAACACCATGATAATCAGCAGGCAATGTGTGTTGCACCTTTAATATAGCTCAGTATAAATTTCATAATGTGAAAGGCTTTATACAAGGTAAGCAAAATCTCTTGATTCTGAACTGAAAATAGCCTATGTAGACATAGCCTTATCTCACATGAAGTGATTTTGGAGAAACATGCTATCTAAAAAAAAGTGATCTCATTCCTCTGGCCATTCTGAAGTGACTAAAACCAGAGAAACTTCAGTTATCATGTCAAGGCGTTTGAACTACTAATCTTTCTTCCCAGCAGCACTTACTCATTCAGACTTGACACTGTTGTAAAGCCATCACATGGCTTGTATCCTGCTATCTTGGGACTGTCATAAGCACACAGGCTCCTGTCTGCTCGTATTCTAGTGTTTAGAAGTATCCCAAGAGAACCATTAGCTTGTGACACAGCCCATATCACCCTTACGCTGAGGCTTCAGTGGAGAGTTTTCATCTGTATCTTAAAGAAAAAGTCCTCAGGGAAAGGAGTCTGAAGCTAAACATTTCTGAAAGATTTAGTTGACTTTACTGAAACACTTTCTCCTGCACAAATTATGAACCAATTTTGAATCTCACCAATTCATATTCGATGTCATTAGTCACTAGACAAAATCTATGCAGTTGTTATTTATAGGGAAGACTAACAGCAAAAATGTAAGAAATGTGTTGATGCTATCACTCTCTGCTTGAAATACTTAAAAGAAGTATGGAATTACCCAAGACAGAGAGGCAAAATTAAAATATTTCAGTGTAAAATACTTCTTTTTAAAACTCCATGATCCTCTACCAGTTTTTTTTTCCTACATTTCCTTTCAGGTTTATTATTTGTCTCCTAGACCTTTAATAAACAAAAAGGGATAAACATTTACATCAGCATTTTTTTTCTGCTTTCTATGACTTTTAGTTAAACGTATGTTTATTATGTAGAAGCACTAGAGTATGCTAATTTCTCTTGGAAAAGATGACATTCAGAAACAAGAAAAAGACATGGATAATGATGTGTATATATCTGCTTATTAATGCTCTTCAGACAAGCATGCACAAGCAGTATTTCTGGTAGCCCTATGTGAAAGTTACTGTTGGTGCACACAAATCTGAGATACAGAGCACTTCCAATTTCAATAATTGACTACAAGGTCTAGTTCTCTGGTGTCTCATGGGAGTTCATGAGGACACACATCTGGCACAATGTTAATCATATTTGTTCTGACACACAGCAGTACACCAACTATTTCCCTTGGCAGATTACTTTCTATTACCCTATATAAAAATGGCTGACATCTTCAAAATGCTAATGAGAGATATATCAATTTTTATAAGAGCTTGGATGACTTCCAAATATTCTTAAACATACTCAACAGATTGTGAAATATACTCAGTATATGGTTATAAATGCAAGATGTTAACTTACTTTCTTATTGCATGCTTTATGATCTACACTGGTAGAGATTAAATATGAGCAGATGAACACATATCCCTAAAATATTGGTTTATTTTTACTTCTTTTGCCTAATTACTTGTTTTTCTTCAGCCCTTTCTTACACCTTAATTGAACAAAATATAATATCTTTACAGTTGGTACATCAGTTTACACCACTAAAAAGTCTGACCCGTTGCATTTTGAGCAAGAAAATGAAATTATGATGAGATTACAGAAAAAAAAAATCTCTAAATCGCTTGGAGTGTGGAAATATATTTTTCTTTCTTATTACACTATGATGAAAATCCTCTAAAATTATGCCTCTACCTATTCTCTTTTAAACATGCTCCTAACAAAATGGTTTCCAATTTAAGGGCATACTGGCCTTATCACAAGCTTTATCATAACTGAGACACCAATATTCTCAGCTGAGTATGAAGAGACATACAGTCATGTAAAGATTTACCTTCTATGATGAAGACTCTGGATTAGAGCTGTAACACGCTATTCCTTGAATAGCATTATCTATGGACACATAAAAATCACAAATGGAGATTTATTCTTTACTCATTCTAATCTGACTGAAGTTTAAAAAAAAGAAAAAGAAAAAAATGAAGCAAAATAATGTGAGGTGAGGAGAGAGGGAGGGAGGGAAGGAGGGAAAGAATGAGGGAAGGCAGGAGGGAAGGAAGAGAGGAGGGAAGAAAGAAGGGGTTAAGATAGTCAGGGAACAGAGAAGGAAGACCAAGCAGAGGACAGGTTGCTTCAGCATAAGTTGCTGATGTTTCAGCTGAAGCAACATCAGTGAGTTGTTGAAGTTTATGATAGTTATTTTTGAATTATGACCAATGAATAAGAAACTGCTTTAATGTTACAGTTAACTAATAGATTTGATATCTCTAAGTATTTCTGTTATTTATACACCAAAGACCTTAATGATTATAAGTAAAAAAAAATTAACTGAATAAATCCAGTGCTACCATTCAATATAGAACTAAGTATATTATTTCTCTGATATACTGTACACGTAATTGTTCCAAGGTAAGATCCAAAATTCATGAAACTAAATGGAAAAATTCTTTCTGATTTCAGACAGCCAAGCTTGTATTTTCAAGAGTTTCACTTCTCTTTTCCTTGGCTACGTGTAGGAAACAGAGATTCTGGGAGCACCCATCTAGCCAATGGAGAATACTGTGAACAGATCAAAACATTATGGTTTATATTGTTATGCGGAGGACCTGGCAAGACACACTACCTTTGTAACATGTCAAAAAATGTAATGGGATATTCCTTGTTGTGACATTAATTGTAGTGAGAAGCAGAATACTCTGCAACAAACTCTATCTTAAGAGCTGCAACATTGTCTTTTTTAAGCCTGATGAAATGAAGTATAATAATTCAGTAAAAATAACTTTCTGATAGGAGGTACTTGCACGATTTGCAAGACAGTCACTATGTTCGGAAAGTCTGTACCTTCCTGAATAAGCTTTAATTATTATAGACAACACTGGAAGTGTTTTATATTATATATTCTTTGTAATAAGCCACAATAGTAATGTTGAAAACATGACAAACTGTAGACTACAATGCATACATGGCAAAAGGTACAACATTGCTTTTAGCATAACACATGAAAGATAAATGCCAAAAATGCTTAGCCAAGGTAATTATTTTGAACACCATCAATAAAATAGTAATTGTGCCCACAAAAGTATGCAGTAAACTAAAGAATTCAGCACCTGAAAGTATCCTCTTCTTGACAGGACATAATTATTATATTGCACCCACAGTGGAATGCCAATATGTTGGACTGCTGTAAATAAAAACTATTTAATTTAATTTCTTTAAATTTATGCATGCACTCTGAAAGAGACTAGTTATATGCAAAACTATTTTGCTTTATTTCTAAAGGTTCAGCTGTAAATCTAAGGACACTGACTTACAAAGATTGCTGGATGTCAGTACAGAGTTGTGATGTTTCTACTCTCAGCCTTTTTTAAAGTCATCCAGATGTTTCTACATCAGTAACATCCTCAGAAAAATAAGATGGGTGTTGGCACCTTAGACATCATAGTTTATAACCCAGCACATTAACTCAAACTCAGTCCAGACACTAATGGGCTACTTTATCCCCAGAAACAAAAATAGAGCATGACCATATTTGAGAAAGACTGATAAAAATACATTGATTTGCAGTAGGTAATGACAAAACCTGCTATAAAGAATTTTTGATGTGCTCACATGGAGAGTAAATAACAATAGAAATAACCTGAGACTCCAGTTCATTCAGAAGAATGAAACAGATTTTGCTCTTCTTTCCAGTAATCTCCAGATTTTAGGCAAATATTCATACCCAGCCACTGAAGCAATTGTAAAATATCATTCAGAACACCAAGTTCTATGAAAAGCTGAAGCAATCTGAGGTTAAATTGAATAGGAAGCTCTCGAAGAAATGTTTTTCTTATGCTTTATAAAGTGTGATCCTGATCTGATATGCATCTTGGTGCTATTGTAATATAAGTAGTAAATAACAATAACAACAAAAACAACAACAACAACAAAAATAATAATAATAATAATAATAATGAGGTCTTACTTTATGTAACAATACAGAACTAATTGGTTTTAGTAATAGGATTATAACTGATCTTATGTATTAATTTTAGCTAATACAGAGCTTGAGTTTACTGTATAATTAATTTTTTTAATCCATTTTATTTATTTTTTTTCTGGACAAGTTAGGCCAGGCACACAAACCATTATAAAACCTTTATGATAAATATGACTTTGGCATTGCATTACACAGTTTTGGTGTGTAATGAAACCAAGCTTTAGCACACTTGGCAGAACTATGCCAAGAGGTGAGCAAATATAAACTTTGTAAAAGTAACAGTTAGCTGTTGACCCTCACTCTAAGTTCAATGAATTTCTGATAACTTGTTCTTAAACTCTGTACCTGCTGAATATAAACCATTGCCTTATTACAGCTGCGAGATAGACAAATTGCTGCAGAAAACCAAACAAAGTCTGATAAGGGAACTCAGCTGAATCAGAGGCCAGCTAATTACCTGTGATGGGACCTCTTCCAGTTGATAGCAGTATTGGCACATGGATGAAGCACTGAAGTACAAGAAATGGTTATCATGAGGGCTGGATGGACATTTTTTGCACTCAATATATTATTTAGCGAAGGCTCTTCTCTGAATTGAATAAAATGATTTAAAATAACTTGCTTCTATGTAAATGTACTTAATTAAATACCATTCATTAAGTAATGTATTTGAAGAGTATTAACAAGCATTAATTGAACAGTTTGCTAAGAATCATTTTTGCAAATATTTAAGCAGTTTTGGCTTTGGTCTTGCAAAAGCTACTCTCTACTGATGACACATATTTATGTGGAGTCCTATCAAAATTCATGAGGCTCTAGATTATACCTATGCTACTGTACTAAAATAAGACTACAACTGTTCTCTTGCACCAAGGCAATTAGGTATGAAATGGTCAATTTTCATGCTACCAAACCATAACAGGGAAGCCACATGCAAAGTACTATAGTCCTGGACTGTGCCACTTCATGCACATGCATCATGGCCAAGAAAGATTTGGATAAGAACCACAATATTGTATACATGGTCCATATAGCGTATGTGTTAATGACGGTGAATATTATGTGTGGATCTGTTGAAGACAGAGTATACTTCAAGATGTGTTTTTATTATATATCTGGAACACCACTAGTTTACAGGATTTGAAATACCTGTCATTTGACATATGTGCTGATGGAGACAAGTAGAGATATCAAAACACTATCTTTAGTCCTTTGACTGTAGTACAGGCATCTTCATCTTCTGTATTCTAGAGCATTCCACACTGTGTCAGTTTTCAAGGCCTCCATGGAGGAGGAATCCACGGCAGAATGCTTATAACCATGTTGATGAGCACGTGACATGATTGCAAATGAACCAGTGGGAAAAAAAAAAAACCAAAACATGAGGAATCTGTGGTTCTTCAATGGGTTTTACTCATGGTTTTGTGCCTGAGTGTCCTAGGGTGCCTAGGTGCCTAGGGACAACTCTAAATAAATAAATAGAATGCAAAGTTTAAGCAAAAGCTTAGACTAAAAACCCGGGCAGAACGAGGAGTTAATTCACCTCAGTTATTTCTTTTGTTTCCCTCAGTTTCAAAGATCTGGTGTTTTGTGGGGGAAATATATGGTCATTATACATAGGTATGGCAGGCTAACACAGTTTCCATGAAAACTGCTTAAGTGTAGGACACCTACAAATAATATATCAGAGTTGATAAATTTTGCAGAAATACAGTGTATTAAAAAAGAAATCACTAAACTGGAATACTCATCCAGTGATCTGAGCATACTCTGCAAAGGAGGCTGACATTATTCTCAGTTTTACAGTCTGAGAAGTTGAGACTCAAATATGTGAGTCCACTTGACCATCTGATGCTGCTAGCTGCCATTCTAACTTGAGAGCTGATTCAAATTTAAGATTCTTAACCCATTGGTTTATCTGAATTCTTATCAATATTTGTCAATGGATGTGTAGAAATTTTATTTCATATCTCATCTTTGCTTGACCCATTGCTTGAAAGAAATTAAAATCTCATTTGCAAAAGAGAGTGGCCAAATGCAAGAATTCTGATTTGTGGAATTTCTCTTATTTAAATTGCTCCACTCTCCATAAGTAATTGAATTCTTCAGGAGAATCTTCTAATCACTTTTTGTTTGCTGAAATTTCTGTGCCAATAGGAAGAGTTCAGAGAAAGTTCATGTCAAAACTTTTTTGACACAGTTAGTTACAATACATTTCAGACAGGAACTTCTGGTTCAGTGTCTGCTTCAGATCAAACAGGCTCTACATTTAAATCCAAATCTCCTATTTGCTAGGTACATACAAACTTTAATCATTCATCTATTTAGAAAGGATAGTGTCCTTAGACCGTAAAGAAACTGTTAACAATATCAGAGAAGAATGACTTCAACAATCTTGTTGTAAACAGGAAAAGTAGTTGGGTTTTCCTCCTAGAATCGGAAAATGTCAAATGGCACAAAGTCTACATTTGCAAGTAAAAAATAGGACCACTTATTATCCTGAGCTGTAATAAAAGCCACAGAATGAAACGGGTGAAAACAAATGCTGTGAGACTTGTTTGTGGGTTGTCACTGTTTCATTGTTTTAAAATTATTTATTTTGTTCTCATCTATTTAGATTAACCCATTAAATCACCACCAAGCTTAGATAATCCTTGATAAGGAAGAAAATACAGCTTTTTTGAACTTCTCAACTGACTTGTCACTATCCCACAATGTCTTTGTTAGTGTGACTCAGTAGGAGCCATCACTGATCACTCAATATTTCTTGGTCTTGCTGTTGCACTAGACATACTTTGCCACATGTTCCAGAATAAAATAATTGTAGTGTCCCTGAGAGTGTCAATTTTTATGTGTCACTTCTCTTCCTGAATCTGCTAGGGCTCATCTCAAGTTTTTGAAAGTTGGTCTGTCCACCTTTTTGTCTAAGTGGTTTCTGTCCTGTAGGAGACCCAAGAACAGAGGATATAACCCTTCAAAGAGTCGTGCATTTCAGGGTCATGCAGATGAAGAGAGGACATCCCTGAACAGATTTGTAGTCAAGAGACTATTTGCTATTTGCATTTTAATAGTGGCCAAAGGATTGTTAAGCACTTGATTCCATTAGTTACTGACTCATCCATTTTAGGATTTAGACCCCTGTACCTGAAGAATGCAGGGCAGGCCAAATGATAAATGTGCAAACTATCCTGGAAGGTCTCGAGACTGAACTGTAGATTTTGTTTCTGTTCTTCTCTGTTTTACTCAATACTTTCCCTTATATAACAGGCAAACTGAAAATCAATGTAATCTTGAAGACTGACACTAAGTTGTAAACTAAAGATTGTTCTGAATAAAACATTCTCATCAGAACAGATTCATGTCATGCCATTAACTAACATAATTTTGCTCATGATAAATTTTTCTCAGATTTCTGTATCTGACTTGCTGTGAATTCTATAGAGGACTGTAATATCATATTATATAGACATGCTCAATATGATGCCATAGATTTCATTTGGCATGTTATTTTCTCTGTTCCAAAGAATTTAAGAGAATCATAAACAAGGTAAGACAGCAATAGCTAGGAGATCACATTACTGAATAATAAAAAGGTCTAAGTGGGACAGAACTCAGAAATTTGAAATATATGAGGTATTAATAGTCAGGAAATTTGATTCTTAAGGACAAACATGAAAAAGAAAGAAAATAGAACTTCTGACACCACAACAAAAATAGAAAGTTACTGAATGGAATTTGCTTTAACAGAGTTTTAGAAGAAATTTTCATGTGGCCATTTGCAAAAGGAGGACCTCTTAGTAGTGGTGTAAAGATCTGCTAAGTGGAAAAAAATAAAGTGCCTGTATGATAAGCCTATAAGATAAGCTTTATTGTTATTGTATTTGAGAAGGGGTGGGAAGTGTTAGAAAAAGCTTTCCACTTACAGAACTGTTTATTCTCAACTTAGGTTTACTAATTTAAATGTCACAGTTGAAGGTTTATCTCTAGCTGTGTGAAAAGTGCAGGCGCATACTTCAGGCAGGCATTTCACTTAATCTTCAACTTGTTTCTATGTAATGATTAACCTGGGTAAAACTTTAAATAGTTATTGATCATTCCATTACCTAAGCAGCTGATAGAGCAGAGGTTAAGTTTATGGAAAAGTGACAAAGTTTTGCCTGGTTTTATCCTTTAAATTCTGTGCTCTGAATACTTGGGCCCAAACCTATGAAGTGTGTGTGAACTTGTTTAAGAGTGTAAATAGTGTCCCTGAAGTCAAGGATATTATTTGATTACTTATAATCAAACATATATTTTAAGAGTTGTGATAGATGAAGGTCATATCTGATGCAGCACAATCAAGCTTCAATGAAGTCAGTGTTAATCTTTACGTAAATGTATAGTACCTACACTAAAAGGAATTTTACTTTCACAACACAATATTTAGATAATTAAATCTGATTTTTTTTAATTATTCTTATTAGATTGTCTTGTTTTAACTCTTCAGTTTTCATCACGTACTTGTTTTAGTGAGTCAGATGATGGCTGAAAAGAAAACAGCATATGGGCTACATAAATCAAATAATTATGTTAGAAAAACTTAAAGACTTTTCTGCATCCTGAAGCTGTGAAGTTCTTTCCATTGCTGCAAAAACATTTGTTATTCCAAAGATGGGAACTCCTAGTCTCCTCTATGTTTACTGAAAAAGACTAGATTTTATTTACTTACAAAATTTTCTGTTGTCTTTTGCACCTGAGCAGGGTGAAAAAGTGTCATAGTAGGCCAGATGTATCTCAGCCTACCTTCAGACTTCAAGAAAAAAAAAAGATTTCTAAGAATATCTGCAAAATACCAGTTCCTTACCACATGTTAGAATAGGAAAGAAAGAGAATTATTTGCTCACATTTAATTATCTATATCACAGGCATGTAAAGCTGTACAGGATGTGTTCCATTCAAAACATCCCATAACCTTTCTAAAGTGATTATTTGTTTAATTATAAGTAACAGTGAAAGAGATAAAGCAGTTCTCAGTGCTCTTGCTGGAATATTTGAGCCAATATAATGCAGTTCTTCTACTAGTTCAGGTGACCAATGAGTCATTCCATTCCTGAAGAGAAGAACTAGAAGGTATGAAGATTTAACATGTGATGTGTTTTTTCTCTGAAAGCAGGGCTGCTAACATGCTGCTCCTGTTCAGGGCAAATTGTGAAATGTCAATCTAGTTAAAATGCAAATAGGACATATTTTAATCTCTCCTTTTTATAATCGATGTATTCAAAACACTTTCTAAGCTAATATTCTTAATGTTGGTATACAGTAATCACGTTTTACATAGGAACAGATAGAGCTGTAGCTATTAAGGTCCTCTGTCTCTCTGAAATTCCTACACAGCAAAACCTGCTTCACTGAGTAAAGATAACACGGTGGGATTGACACAGTGGGATACTGGGTTCCTTTCTATTTTTAGTAATGACCTTCCCCGTTACAGCATATGAAACAGCAGTATGGATAGGAAAATTTCAATTTAATGCTTTTTCTTACAAAGTCAACTTGGGAACTTCTTACAAAAATTTCTATGTGCCAATATTAATGTATATCTTCAGCATTTTGGCCCATTGTCACTAATCCCCTATATTTTACTTAGGTGTAAGACTGGGAGAATTGACTTAAAGAGATGCAATCCATGGATTAGTTCTATCCAAAAACTTTAGTAAAGTTTAACAGTACAAAAAGCATGCACATATCATTGTTTCTATCTTCCATCATTTAATCTCTCTCCATGCTTTATGTCAAACCAGGACAGCAGTGGAAGTACAGAATTGGAAAGAGTGACTGCTGTCTGTGATACAGTCCAAAAAGGAATAGCAATCCTAGATTTAAAATTGAATCAAAGTTTTCTAACAAGATATTTGAATAAATCAGTACTGCTAATTCAGGTATGTTCAAATCAGCATTCAGATTATCTGCAGTATTAGGAAGGTTTGTGTGAAGAGAGAAGACAAGACTCCTAACACCACAGCAGTATTCTAGAATAAGAAATGTATAGTACTGCATATAGCAGAACATCTGACATTATGTTTGCTCTACAAGGACCTGGAATTATAGTTCACCCATTACTGATTTCCTTGTAATCAGTGGACATTCTATCTGCATTAAAATTTAGATTAATACATTTCTCATTGTTTAATTGACTTGCAGGGTTTGAAAAATACTGCAAATTTCTAACTGCACTTTGTTAAGTGTAATGTGAGTCATGCCAGCATGTCGATACAGCAATGTTACTGTTAAAATTGCCAGTTCTTCTACTTTTAGAGGCAGAAGCTCACCTGATAATACACTGGAAATACCTTTCCTTTTTGATTCTAACTTGATATGGTAAAGACTAATTGTCAAAATATGCTTTGCTTACTAAGGATGAAAAAAAAAAACCCAACAAAAAAGAAAGAAAGCTGTTGCTGTTTTTGGGGGGTTGAGTTTTGGTTTTTTTCCTTAGCTTAAGCCACTTATAAATCTTATAATGATGACACTAAATATAAGAAAAAAAAAATTATAGAAAATTCAAGCATCTCATCTATTCCAAAAACCTGTATTTACTTTCTCCTTCTTACTGCCTGCTGGTTGCATGCATCAGTTAGATCTTTTAGGCAGTAAAGGCTTTGGAGCAAGAACTCTGTTGTACTCTGCCTTATGGTGCCTAGCTCAATGCAACACCTGCTTGATTTAATCTCACTTACTTCTATCTCCACTTGCTAATAGTAAAGTTCAGGTGTAATGAACAGTTGACTAGGGTAATTTTTATTTTACACACAGCTTTGGGAAAGAGATACAATTATCCAGTTTGTGACAGCTCAGCACAGTATTTAGATGACACTTGCTTCTCATTTTGAGAAAAGCATTGATAGGTAAATTGTTAGGGATTCATTAATGGATCAAGCAAACTATGTGCACCAGATAGTCTGACTACTGATCAAGTATATTTCATGAAGCTGTTCCAGGTATAAGGTGACAAGAGCACATAGTAATGTTGTCACCACCCCTGCAGCCCCAGCTCAAATATTTGCTCTTGTAAGCACCAGCTGAGCACTGGATCTATAAAGCAATCTGAGCTTGGTTTTCCTCTCACTACAAACTTCTTAGCTTCTAAAAATTTTCTCCTCTCCTGATATAGGAAGCAGATTTAGATTTCCCCCTCTTTATGACCCTGCATAGCAATAAGAGAGTTTTGTTTCTTCCATTGGGATGGAATGGGGTTTTTTCCCAGTTCTCATCGAACCTTTATCAATGAAGCAAGTTCTACAACTTGGTGGGACAACTTATATGCCTGAAGTACTGAAATGTTTTGCAGAACGAAGAGACATTGTGAATTTACTTTTTTCTTTTTCCTTCTTCTTCTTTTTGCACTACAGAAGTTGAACTAGTTATGGAACACATATTCTTTCAGCTATCAGATCTCAAAGGTCCTGTTTTCTTGTATGAGCCATTTCCAGATACGTGTTTCACCTGAGGTACCACTAGACCTGAAGCACTAAAATTTTTGGCACATGTTACCACTTACTTACAATAAATTTAGAAAATATGTACTATATCCTGTGCATAGTTTTAAAGACAGTAGTAACATTTTCAACCCTGTGGATTCCATCAAGAATTAACTCCATGTGCAATGAGTTATGTTACAATCTCTAATTCTATGCTGATGAACCCATAGGTGTTTATGATCAGATTTCTCTAGAATACTACTTTGCTGATGTCTGTCCTATGGAAATTTAATTAATTACCATGAGAGCTTAAGGATTTTGGATGCATACATAAATTACTTTGGAATTAAAACAAACAACAAGATTTGCATTTCTCTATCTGGTCACACCCACAGAAGCAGCAATTTATTCTTTAAAGCCATTAACAGAATACTCAAATCAAGGCAAAACAATGGCACCACCTTTGACATTAGCTACTTATTTTTGGAAAGTAAGCACAAGATTGCTCATTTAACTCAAAACAAAGTCTAGCACAGGTGTGATGCTTGACTTAAGTAAAACAGCAAAACTATATGGCTCAATCAGTTGAATATATATGCAAAGTTAATGGTGTGTGAAGCAACAAATAGTCTTGATTATTTGGCTGCTACATGCCAAGAGGCCATGTTGAACACCTTGATCATTCTTTTTTTTCCCTCAAAGTAATGCCAAACTGCTTCCTGTTCATGATAAGTCTCTGAAAGACAGAGAAAATGGGCAAAGGGTAGTCTTAATTTACATATGTCAACATTGTATACCAGCTGTTGAATACAACTATTTTCTGTCATTAGTCTGTATGGATGTTTGTGACAACTGAACAAAAGGAATAGGAAAACTGGACATATTCTCTTTCTGTCTCATTCTTTCACACAACACCTACCAAATGAACTGATCATAGTGATGAATTGGATGGCACGTACTCCTGTCAGGTTTGCAGATGGCATCAAATGGAGGGGAACTGCCAGTAAACTCGAGGGCATGGTTTGCCATCCAGAGGGGCCTAGGCCTTGTGGAGGAATGAGCTCAGAGTAACCTTATGAAATTCAAGGAAAAATGCCAAACCTGTCACCTTCTCTGTCAAGGAAGAGCCCCGTGCAACAATACAGGTTGGGACAGGGGACAGCTCTGCAGGAGAGCCCTTGGAGATCTTGGCAGACATCAAGTTCAACCTGAGACAGCAGAGTCCCCTGGCAGCAAAGAAGGCCAACAGCATCCCAGACTTCTGTGCCATGGCCTGCCCATCAGGGAAGTGATTATCTGCCTGACTCAGCACTCGTGTCGTGTCTTGAGTACTGAGTGTCTGCCCAGTTTGGGCCTTCCAGTACTGGGAAGACACCAATAAACTGGTCTGAGTTCAGCAAAGGGCCACCATGTTGATTGGCAACTGCAGTATTTGCCTAGTCAGGTGAGGCTGAGGGAGCTGGGCTTGTTCATTCTGGAGTAAGGATGGCTTTAGGGGGACAAAGCAGCAGCCCTTCAGCACCTACAGGGAGAGCATCCAGAAGATGGAGCCAGGCCTCACACAGTGGAGCATGGGGGGACAAGAAACAACAGGCCAGATATAAGAATAAAGTGTTTCAGAATGAGGACATGCCCAAGGAGGATATACAGTCTCCCTGGTCATTGATCGTCAAGACCAAATTGATTGAATTCCTAAGTAATCTGTGTGGTCTCACAGCTCACTCTGCTCCGAGGAGGAGATTGAACTAGAGACCTCCTGAGGTCCCTTCCAACCTGTACTGTCCTATGAACAGCTTGAACCAGTGGGTCTTACACAGCTGATAACTGTTCTCACCAAGGGAAGACTTCATGGACTTTGGAAGACAACCAGCGTGTACCATTTTTCTGTTGGTGGTGTTGCTTGCTTTTTTTTCCCCAAATCATATGTTTGTGTTTCTTTTCTATGGAAAACAGAAGTTTGCCAACATAAAGGGAAACACTGTGCCCCCAGCATGCAGATGAAAGGTATCCATGGCAAGCCCCAAAACCCAGGAGCTGGAAAGTGCTCCAAAGACCAAAATTTAACACACTGACACAGGAAGTAGAAAGGTGTGGCATACAAGTTTTTAAACTTGGACGATAACCTTAATGCAGTGGAGCACAGTAACTGCATTTCAAACAATTTTAATGACTAGTGGAGAGACGTGCAAGATGCACATAAAGGATTTAGGGACATAAGTCCTGTTGCCATTGCAAATTGCACACCCATCCACAGCATAAACATATTTTTTAATTTTGAACCATAACTGAATTTCCATTGTATTCCTTAGGTATACTGTCACTGAGTTTTGAGTAGTTCCTTATCAATAGCATGATTTTGGTTTTGAAGAAGAATTTTATTCCTTCTATTTTTCTCCTTATGGGGCAGAGAGTGGTGACTGGTATAAATCAGGCAAGAAACTGCTTACTCAACAAAATACATTACAATATAAGTATTTTTCTTATTATAACACTTAGGTAAGCTGGCTTTTTACAGGTAAAGCTAATCCAGTAACCTATATTATGCTACTTGTGTGAAACGTAGACACACAAGCTTAAAGTAAGTGCAGGTAAGTTTGATTACATAGGGAATTTAATACCTATCACTTCTGTGCAGTGACTTGATTGGCTCACAGAACTAGAAGGACAGATTTACAATTGGCAAAGATGTTAAGTTGTTTATTACTGCATATGTACCTGAAACATACAAAACACAATTCTGGAAAGCTGAAAGTGAAAACTATTTTTTTTTCCAAATGCAGCAGCACTGAATTACAAAGAGAAACTGACTTGCATATATAGAGGAGTTAATCAGACGGGTGTATCCTCGAATGCCATCAGCATTGGGTTGTGCATCATACGCAAAATAATTAAATGATGCCTGTAAGTAAATGAAGTAATACATAATAGGTTAGCAGAGACAATGTAATGACTGACCTAATAATATTGGTGTAGACGTGGAGGTAAGTCAGAATGCATTTGGAGGTGGTGTGCCACATGATGGCATTATTAGCAGTCATTTGCAAGTTTTATTAGACTTTTTTCCAGAAGCTACTCTTAAGCTTAAACAAAAATTTGAGTCTGATGCAAAAATGTCTGGGTAAATATATAATCTGTATTATACAAGTGGTCAGATTACTTCGTTAGAATGGTCCCTTCTAGCCTGAAAACCTGCAATGTTACAAATGTATTGTAACTAACATAATGACTTGCTTGGTGTGTACATCGTAGTACAAAGCCCAGATACGTGTGAGGATGCAGAGAGCTGATGACCGTAATGGTGTGTTACCTTCACAAATTGCTGGGTCTGGAGATTACTGCATCGTGGCATAATAACAAGTGACAGTCTGTGAGCTGTGATGCCAGTATTTCTAATCCACTCAAGCTCTTATCATTTGAACCTGCAGATGTGGTGGGCTCCCACAATTTATAACGAAGTCAGTGGGAGTTACAGATATTTAGCAGATATGAAAATCATACTCATAAAAGTTGGCAGGTATCAATTTCCAGAGATAAAGTTGAATGACAATCTCGTAATTAAATTAAGAATCCCATCCAGAGTAGGTCTATTTTATGGTAATATAAAATTTAATGGAACATTAAGCAATAGGCCTATTTTATTTAGTGCTGCTGGATATGTTATATAAAGAATTTGTGAATTTGGAGATATTTATGGCTAAGCAAATTACTAATGCACTTAGACAGCATGCAGACTTTAGCCACTAGTTTGTTCTCATTTATTCTTGTAATGGCCTCATGCAGTGGGTTAAAAAGACAAGCTTATATTTCATTGCAGGTTGTCGACAGGTAAGGTGATCACACGATCTGAACATTTTTCTTAGGTTCAGATAAGAATACTCTGTCTGTTATATCTTAATTCCTGAAGTAAGCTGTACTAAGAGCTAATCAGATGAGAATAGTATAGGAAAACCTAATGTTTCTTCCCTGTTTTAGAAAACATCTGATATCTAGTGAAATATTTAAGCAGATTAATTAAATAAAACACATGCTTAACTTGGAGCACATGTCTAAATTGGAGGATTCTTTTATTTAAGGAGCTGTTTTCAGTGAATAAATTAGAATAATCATTGTTATTTTATTTTAATATTTGAAATAGGCACTTTTGAAACATGATTTCTCATTTTTTGCAGTTTGACCAGAGTGTTAAAATTTGGTTTTTGCCTTAAAACTTATCTGAAGTAAACATGGCTCAACAAGAAACGTACTTATTTATTTATGGCAGTTTACAGTATTTTGATTGCTGTGAAACTTAAATAATCCTTACTGGGTTTTACTGCCTGACAGTAATTTCTATTATTAATTGCAGTTAATAATTGCACTTTCTTCTTCATATCCCTGTGTTCTTTAAATTGACCTGTGGACTGAAGTTTTCCCAGTTGTATGAAGCACAGGGTAATACTTGGCTGATGATTTCCAGGCAGTTGATGTGGGCATGGAGGCAGAGGGGAAGACTCAAAGAAGGAAAAGGTTCTGACTGAGCAGAACATTTAAGTAGTTGCTTAAAGTTAATTCTCATTTTAAGCAGCTTATCTAGAAGTTATCAGCTTAAGTATATGATTCAAGATAAGCTTTTTCATGTGTGCTGAGCTGAATCAGTGTTTTGAGGACTTGGAACTGCATTTGTCAGTACATCATAAACACATAGCTTAATGTATTTTTGCAATATACACTTACCCAGTAAATGAGAGCAGCTGAACTGTAAGTAAATGGTATCCTGTATTGCCATGCCAGATATGAAAAGACAGAATCATAAATAAGTCACAGAACAATATTATGTTCCTGAAAGATACTCGCATTTTATCCTGTGCTTCTTGAACTCTCCATTTTGGAAAGAAACTCAGTTTCCTATAACAAGGAAGTTAATTCTCTAGGTAAAGGGAGGACAAGTATCATTCCTAAAGGAAATTATTTTAAACACAAATTTACTATCTGATATATAACTCTAAAGTGCCTGGGGCATTAACATTTTGGGAGCTGAAAGACAGTTCTGAAAGGCCACAACTCAGTAACAGTGATTAAAATCTTTTTTTTTTTTTAATTAATAGCTATAATGCAAAATATAGGGTAGTCGTATCCTTTAGACTTCATTCTAATCCTGTAACAGATTAATATGGTGCTGCTTTAACGAAGTCAGAGGATTTCTTTTTCATTTACACAATGGAAGGAGACAAGAATTAAATCCTGCAATGTAACACCTGGAACCTTAAATTTAATATTTTCTTTTTACTTCTGAATGCTTAAGCATATTACTACTTCCTTCTCTTTCTTCTCCAGCATCTAGTTCATGTGAGTATGACTGAAAAGTTTTTCCTCCAGGATTCTGTCATAGCAGGAAATCAAGGAGTTTTGCAAGCACAGAGAATATGACTGAGTTGCTAAACATTACATACTTCCAAGTAAGATTAAATGGATCCCCCATTGTTTCACAGGTTGCTAATATCATGCTACAGTCTTGATCAGAAAGGCATGAGAAACACTCATTGATTTTTCCTGCAGGACTGTAATTACTGCTAGTCTGCTTTTTGTATTCTGCAGGATGTTGTGGTAATGATTTCATTGCACACAGCCCATTCATTCCTAATGCCTTCTTCATTTAAGATTTAAACATTTTCAACTATATTCTTTTATTATTTTTTTTGCATGATCTTAAAATAATATGCAACATAAGGCAAACATAATCTATATTTTAAAATTTAAATGACAATTCCTAGATAACCTTTGAGATATCTGCCGGATCAACCCACTCTATTTCTATTTTCCCAACCTTGCTAAGTGCAAGCAGTCACATAATATTTTGTCACCAAAGAAATAGGTCAGCACTCACCTCTGAAAACAGGATACAACCTTATATTTATTTTAGACTGGATGGCTGGAAGTGATTTTACATGGGGTGGTAATCTTGTGCTACATAATAGTATGTGAAAACGTGCTCTGGACTCTGAACTTGTGTCTCCCTTAACAGGTGCCCCACTGAATTCTGTCATATTTAGTATCTCAAGGACATATTGTTGGCTTTGCTGAGAGAAAATAATATCCTAGTCTGTGAGCTGTCCCCTTCATACCTGTAGAACTGCTATTGAGTAAGGTATTTCTGAACAGGAGTGAAGGTGACAGGAGCTGAATATGTCAGTGAAACCCCCTTATATTCAATGATCCTAATTTATTTCTCCATTAAGGATTACACTAAAAATAACATGGGGCCTTTTTTTTCCGAAAGGGCCTCCTAGTTCCAAACCAAACAGTAAGTGGTAACTTAATGACTAAAAAATGCTGATTGATAAGATTTTTCACTATATCTGGGCAAATTACTGCACAGAGCACCCCTTAGCACATCTACAACAGGAAAAAAAAAAAGTTACAATTCCATAATACAAGCAATTCTTCATATCAAGGACAATAAAATGAGTAGATTTAACTCAAGTTGGCTACTTGGCCTGAAGGCTGGAGTTACAGTAATGATCACCTTGGCTAGCAAACTCACAGTAAGACTACAGTTTGCCCTTTCTATGCCAAGAGTGGACTTACAACTCCTGTCCCAACTCATATACACCAAGCAAAAGGGCTGAAGTCCAAGAAGAATCCCTAAGTTCTTTATTTCAGCCAGGACTGTGCAGGGCATAATTTTTCATGGGAGTTGTGTAGCATGCGTTGCTGCTCCAAAGGTTACTTCAGAGCATCCTGGTCAGCCTTCTGATCCAGTTTATCCTTGATGGAGTCACCTGTCTTCCCACAGGATCATAGGTGACCTTCTAGCTAACTGAGGCCTCTAAGCTAAAGGCATAACGCTATATAACACAAATATTCCCCCACACCCCCTCATGCCCTTACATGACCCATAAATTCTAGTCTGATCATATGGAGACAGAATAGAAATCTGATGTAGTGTTAACCACCATGTCATAAAACCTGCACCTTTTTATTCATCACACTCCTGTTCTTTTCTGTTCTAGTTTTGTCTAGTCTATTCTACTCCATTCCAATTATGTTTCTTATATATATTATACATATTAGTATATAAGAAATGCATATTTTATATATCTCTTTATGTAAATATTTATAACTATGTATTATATAGTTATATTCTTATATTTGCAATATATTCTGCAAACACACACTCCCTGCTATATACATTGGGCTGGAAGTGCCAGTCTTCATGGAGATATCTGTAGAATTAGATTTCAGTTGTCTAATTTCACCCCTACTTCCATTGAGAAGAGACGTTACAGCAGAATGGGTAGGTAGAAAAACAATGTGACTTCAAGAGGAAAAACGTCTTATTCTTCTCATGACCTCTTATAATACAGATAGCTGTATATACAGAAAAGATTTACTAAAATTTCCCTTACAGGCAAATTTGGAGGATAAGGGAGAGAATCAGGATCAGGGGAAAAGAAATTATATCATATATATGTGATGCTCAATTCCTTTTAAACTGCATTTGTTATTACCGGATGAGAAGGTAGAAGACAGCATCCAATTGAGAAATGAAGCTCCAAAAGGCAAAGTGAAAAGAATATTTGACAATAAACAAAGAACAGAGGGAGGAAGTGAATGAAGCATTAATGAAAATAATGCTAAGGCAAATGGATGCCCCATTAGTGATGATGCTTACAGATGTAATCTCTCAAGATGACATTCTCCAGAGAAAGCTTTCCTCCAGTAATAACAGGCAGACAGTTCTTAGCAGAACTGCCCTTCTTTATCAAGGCCTTAGATTTTCCTGAGCTTTCTTTGTGTAGTAAAGCGGTTATAAAATGGGCATGTGATGGACAGACCTCTTTTTGTTTCCAAGACAGAAGGTATTAAAGAGATCTGTGTGTTTTGTGGCTGAGAATCACAAGGAGGAAGTGTATAAAAGTGAAACAATGATGTTGCTGTTGAATGTTCAAGCAGTCCAAGTGTCCCTCATATCAGTGTGAGAAGAACAATAAGCCAGACCAAGAAAATGGGAAAAGTTAAGCCAAATTATTAGTTGGCTAGAGAGACAGCTGTTCAGTACCTGAGGGAGAGTAAATGACCAATAAAACTTCTCAGCACAGATTGCAAATGTTTTGCTTGACAGACTTGAAAGCATGTCCTGGATTTTTAGTTACCCCAGTGTTTTTTAAATATGAGGGCTGCAAAAGGAAATAAATTATTTCAAAAGAAAGTAAACCTCAAAACCTTATAAACTGCAATGAGTAGATACTGTCTTCAACCCAGAGTTCATTTCTACACTTCCTGTTCTTCTTTAGGAAAACTACCAGAGAGTTTCTCAATTGCTTAATTAAGAAATGTAATGAAGAGGAAAATGACACAGTTTGGTTTATTTGTTCACAGATTGCTTTGAAAGTACTTCTATTTCCAAAGTTCTATGGTGCAAGAGGAGAAAAAGCAGTATGGTTGGTTTTTTTAAAGATTACATCCAGTGTGTCCAGACTTCCATTTATATTTTATAGGTCAATCTCAAAGCTAAGCTACACTAACCACATTCTACTTCAAGGAAATGCGGATTCTGTGCAAATGATGTGACCTTCTTCAGCTCCAGACTCACAAACTGTGATCTAACAACTATAATGATCTCTGGAAAGTAGAAAGTTGTTGGTGCTGGCTTCTTGAAAATTTCATATGCCCTCAGGCTTTGCCTTGAGGTAAGCCCTTGGGTGAGTTACAATCACTAACAATCACTTCCTTCTCTTCCTTCCTTCTTGGTCAAAGCCATGTTTCTTGGTTGCATTTATCAATTTGTACATCTGACTGACAGGCCACAGATCTATATTTTTAATGAGATTTCAAATTTATTCTGCTTTCAGAGGTGAACTTCGAACTCTTGTTATGAACTTCAATTCTGTAAATACTCACACATATGAATAGTCTTCAGGCATGAATGGTCCCATGGAACTGGAAAGAGACCTCTCAGATGGATGAAGCTAATCACATGTGTAAGTATTTTTAGAACTGACCTAACATGAGCTACTGCTTCTAAGAGCAAGTATCCCTTGGTACACCTTCCACACATAAAACCAGAGATTCTACTATTCCCATATATTGTAAAGATATTAACAAGGTATCTCAGAAAGATGCTTACTCCAGTCACATACCATACTGAAGCAGAACTCTACTCTGCATTGCAATGCCTAGTGGTCTTGGGACTACTCGGAAAATATTTACCTGTAATATTATAGACACTATGAGGTATAACCACCATGCTCTGAGCAGCCGTGAACTCACATCTTGTGAGTTTCATGCAAATTAAAATCTATGTACCTGCTGACAGTGGAATGCTGCACTTGCTTGAACCTTTCACAGAGAGAGGGCTCAGGACTGGTGTTGTATGAATGCAGCCACACAGCTTTTGAATCAGGGCCAGCCTGAGTCCAGCTGCCTTGGAGACCAAGTGCAAACACATTATAGATATAGCTCTAAAGGTACTATGGGGCACCTCTAGGCATTTTGCCAATGCTCTACACCAGCGCTAAGTGCAACAGACCACCATTGACTTTCCTTATCCTTCCTGACCTGCTGTGCCTCTTCCCCACCTGTTCTTAGCTCTACATAGGAATGCAGAGCCAAAGATTAAGAGATATACCTTCAAAGGGAATTCCCCTTAATCAGGAAACTTCCTTTCACTCAGTACCTTTCTATGACAAGGTTATACCCTACACTGTACTTCTACACTGAAGGTTAAGCTAAGTTTGACACATACTTCAGAGACTTGCTGAAATCAAGCATTTTGTGGAGAAAGGTGAACTAAACTGTTTGTATTATTCTTCTGCTTAATTAGAAAGAAAATTATTGTTGTCATGCATCAACAAATTAATATAATAAAAATATTACATACTGTTCCTGCGCCCATTCAACAAAAACAAACTACATTCAGCTAACATTAAACATGCAAATACTAAAAATGAACATCTGAGTTACTCAGAGAAGTTCCCTTTGCAATGACAAGATACAAATAAGACCCTCCAGAGCACAATTAATTTAATCGTAAAATATGTAACTTTGATATATGTAATGATTCTTCATTGACTCTAAAGTGTCAATATAATTATTGACTGGCTATGGCTATATGCTGGCTAATGTTGTGTTACCTAGCTAACTTTTAAAGATTTGAATTATAGCAGATGCATTGGTGTTAGACTTCAATAACATAGAAATTTTTAAGTTTAGAATGACCTGTTATGACCAAGTCTTACTTCCTCCACAACACAGGATGGATCAGATAGTGAATATCAGATAGAATCAAAAAAGTTTGTTAATATGAAACAATCAAAATATCAAAATAATACTCCCAATTATCTGAAGGTTTTCTTAATGTCTTTTCTATAGAGTGGTACTTTTTATTTTACAGGCTAATACTAATAAACCCAAAGAACCTGATTGATTTTTTTTAATCCTTAATGCAAGAACAGGGAAGATAAAGCCTCCTATTTCATTGGCTGTCCACCTTACTGCTTTAATTTCACACACACAGGGCCCAAAGAAGGTTAACACTGAAAGGCAGCCTGCCTTCCACATCTGTCTTCTGCACTGGCCAGTGAAGATGAGTAAGTCCAAAGTAGACTTCTAATGGAGTACATGCATGCTTCCCTTAGAAATTGTGATGAAACACAGAAAAATCCGTAATCTAGATTTATGCATTCACCCTGTAGGATATTAATCATTCAAGTCCTGTACGAACAGCATGAAAAGGAGGTAAGAGCTCCCAGGTTTGAGCCTTCTGGAACAGGCCTTCTCAGCTGAGATGTCTGCCTGGTGTCGGCTCCGTGACAACATGACAAATGACAGTAGGAGGTCATGTAAAGGGGCAAAACCTGTCACTGGTAACCTGCAGGGTGGTATATGTTTTAGTCTGTGCAAAGGCATGTAAGAGCCTATAATTTTTCTTGGTGTGCTATTGATTCAGGACAGACTTGTGTCAGAATAGTGAAGATGTGAAGAAAGTTTGAGCTTGAATCTGGGATTCAGCCTTCTCCATATAGCTTTAACTGGAGTGGCTAAGACTGTCTGTATTCCCATAAATTGGATCAGATGCTCTCCTTTCCTAAACATGAAACATTTAGCAGTTGCTGTCACTGTTGATGACCTCAAAATAATGCTAAGCAAATAAGATGCTAATAATGCTAAGAAATATTAGCAAAACATTTAGTTTTCTTCCTTTTTTTTCCCCTTTTAAATATACACGTATTTTCTGAAACACTTCCAGATAGGCAGTTCTAAAAGGTAGCTTAGATCTGTAGACACGGGTGTGTACAGGGGTAATGCAAGATTCTTCACACATATTTGGAAATCCACCTATGACAAAATGAAAGTGCCCATGCTGCTCAGTCATAAACATATGTTGCCAAAGTATGCCAGTCAGCACAATGTTAGCCTTTTTTTCACATGAATGTGTTTCTCCATGGACCTTTTCTGTGACCACCAGTTTTTTTCCATCAGGAACAGCTGATGCCCAGAAAGAGGGATTTTGGGGACTTCTGCTACATTTTAAACACTGTCTCAGGTTATCACACATTTCCATTGTTATTTTACAGTCATGCGTTCAAGACTTGCTTTTTCACTGCTGCTTGTAAGCAGAAATTTGACCCTTATTTGATGGTCCTCAGTAGGACTCTGATATATGTATAAAAAAAAGCCTCAGGTGGGTATTTTAGCAACTGCAAATTACTATTCTAGGACACTGTTTTTGACATATAAGATAACAATGGAGGTTAACGTTATTTTCTTCAGTATAAGGCAATGTGAGAAATTAATTTTTCAGAGTAAAATTTCACCATTTTCTAATAAACACATTTTTTTTTCATTTTAAATGCTAACTTCCCAGCTACAAATTTATCACGCTCTGTGGTTTTTTTATTAATATCATGGTTGATTTCATGTAACAAATATTTATCTTCTTTTAACCACTTCGGGCTGGGACCTTGACAAGGTGAGGCATTTTAACAACAATCTTGACCCCCTTGTGAAACAAGGTTTCTCTCAGTATGACGCAAATCTTTGCCTCTTGTAAAACAGTTGACTCATATACCTGACTCTTCCCATACTTGTTCCTCCTAAGATCTCAAGTTTCATTCTCCCAAATGAAGGTCAAGGTAAAATAAAACAAAACAAAAGCCCTCATGCTCCAGTAAGAAGACAGCTTGCAAAGAGCAGAGTGCAGCCTGGAGCTTCTCTGATTTCTCTGAATTGCTGATATACTCTGTTTTCATTCAGTTTACTTGAAGAGTTTTTTCACACTGGTTGCTTTGTTGAAGTATTTCTAGCACTCAAACTAATTCCAAGAATTCTGCCATAGATAACCTATAGTTTTTGCTGAAAATATTTCTGCCATCAATGCTTGGCCCTCTTGCAAGTGTATGATATGGTCTGAATACATTCAGTTTGCCCACATGGTTGCCAAGCCTGGGATCATTTAGTAGCCTTCCTCACAAAGAGTAAAAAGTTTAAAAATTAATGCTGAAAAGTCGTATCACTTTCCAGCAGGACCTGGGGGAATCCACCTACACACAAGGTAATTCCTTCTTTCACTCCCATTCATTTTCACTGTTCAGGCTAGCAGGATTCCCTCATTTAACCTCAGGTTGATTTCAGTTATTATTTTTTTCAGGGTGGAGCAGTACCATGATTATTTTCTGTAAACCGCTGTAGAGTGGGATTGTGAAAGAGAGGGTGAGAGAGCTCAGCTGTGTAATTCTGGCACAGTGAACAGTTTCAAGGGATCAGGATCTTTGTTATGATTTAGGGTGAGTCACTTTGGAAAGTATCCCAATTTACAAAGACATCTTCCCCCCCCTCCCCCCCCTCCTTTGACATACACCCTTTGACATAAACACTATTATCATTTTCTGTTCCCTGGCTACTGTTCATTGAAGTTCAGGGTCTTACCTATAAGTGAATGGAAAACAGCTCAAGGAGCAGGGTCCTGTCTGCAACCCCTTTTCCCTGAGAACAGGAAATAATATTTCTCGGACATTTAGAATGGTATAAGTTAATGAACTGATTTCCTAAAGATCTGAACCTCACTTCAAAGTCTAAATTAATCCAGTATAACCACAAAGTACTGCTGCTTCACAGAGTAGATACTATGCTGGGGTGTATTCCTTAATAGGTACCTACAAACACTTGCGCAAGTTTTTTTTTTTAAAGTGTTTTCACTTTTTATTTCACTCATTCAAAAATCACATGAATTCCCACTAATCACAGTTTGGGGCAGCTACATACCACCCCAGTATCTTGTGGGATAGTGTCATGACAAATAAAAATATGACACGTGAACTGCAGTAGGTTGCCTGCAATAGAAAGCAAGCAGATGATATTAAAGCCCAGGAAGAAATGCATATCTCTAGGGAAAAAAAAAAAAAAGTAAGGTACAGGAAGGTTTTATAGAATAGCCATTTAAAAGTTCAAATTGTAACTGGCTGATAAACTGATCATCATTTTTGAGAAGCCGAACCACTGCACTACAAAGAAAAATACAGGACACCTATTCATATTATTGAGAATAATGGCCATTTGACCTGGTAGCTCCTTAAGTGGGGAAAAAAAAAAAAAGAAATTATATTGGGACAGAGTGTGCTGTCCTATTACACACCTGTGAGTAGTTGATCATTAGGTACACCAACTTCAGTGCTATTATTTATGGTACCAGTGCAGCCAGGTACTTAACCTGCTGTGTAACTTTAATACTAAGAGACATGACTGTGGACAGCTTTGTGAATTACACAATCGTTATTTCAAGGATGTTATTAAACAGTGTTTTGTATTCTTAATATTCGCTGGCCAGTTACAATCACTTTCTGCCTTGACTGCTTTTGCAAACAAAATAACACTTTTTTCAAAGAAGTCTTGTAAAAAGGGGTTCCTACCCAAAAGCCACTGTAATTAAGATAAACAAATGTCAGTTTTCTCTATCAGAGAAAATGTTCCACTTTAGGCAACCCTTTTCTATTTTCACTTAGAATCACATGCTAATCAAGTGTGCCTGTAGTTCAGCACTTCAACTGATTGCATTCTCAGTATTTAAACCAGCTCTTCCACCTGCCAGCTTGTTTAGCTGAATGATTTGTTCATATTATTGCACTGCTTGTACTTACTCTTTTGTGGAGAGTTTGCTGTTGATCAGCACAAACTTCATATTATCATATATCACTGTCACCTTCAGAAGCAATTTAAATAAATGTATGCAGCCATGGTGAGGATTGCATTGTGCACCCAGCCTGGTTATAGAACAATTAAACTCACTCTGGAAGAAAATCAATAATGATTTGATTAACTTACAGTAGCAGATATCCATCAGTATTTCAGCTTGAAGTAGAGAAAATACCTGGATTTCATTTAAAAGACCAAAACCACAGTCGTCCCAACAAGCTGCAGTTAAATTTAAATTTATAAACAAATATTTTCTAGTTACTGATGTAAGAAATTTTCAGAATAATTAAGATGGCCTAGGGTTTATATCATTTTACTGTAAATGTTGCATTTAATTATTTTTTTTCAAAAACATTTCCACTTGTACAAGCTTCAGTTATTTCAAAGGAGTGTGTTTATGTTGTTGACAGTACATTTTTTACTTTGACTGACACGTGAAATTCTTTTTTTTGCAAAAACTAAAGTTCCACTTTGTGGTGAAGTAAACTTTATCCATATGAAAGTATATAAAATCACTTTCAGAAAATCCTACAGTTTTTGTTGGACTGCATGCCTGAGTCCTGCAGGCTACATCATTTTCCAACAGTAGGGACTCCAGTCTGTCAGGATCCCTAGATCTTTCTTCCTTGCAGAGTTCAGAAGACTAGACCAGTCTTACAGAAAGTAATCATGGTTACTTTCCACAAGATCCTCTTGGCTTATGCTCTGTAGATGTCTCTCTACAAAGAAGAGAACTATGAACTTTATTCGGGCAATCCAATATAGGAGTAACTATGATGAAAAGAACATGAAAATTAAAAGAAAAAAGAAAGATCAATGAGCAAATCAGACTGGTTACTTGACAGGGCTGCCAGTCTTAAGCAGTTGCTGAAGAGAAGGTGCCATGATGTCTATTAGACCTGTCCATTGTAGACAGTGTATTTAATTAACCATTGCAGTGTTTGTATACCTCCTGCTTTCATTCTGTTCCATGTTCCAGACTTCTTAGAGAGATATTTCCCATTATTTAACACAGTGAAGGATACCTATGGTCGTTTGCAGCAATTCAGTAAGAGTTATCATGCAAGGCCAGGCTACAAAGGCAATTGAGCAGAAACTGGGCATTAAGGCTTTAACTGCAACTTGCACAAGTCACCATGGAAAACAGAATCCTCTGTTCCCAGTAGAAGGTTTTGGAGTTTGGTACTTTTTTCATATATTTGCAAATTCTTATAAGAAAAAAGTCTGAATTTATAAACTGTCCTACTGAGACTCGGAAAGAGGGAGAGAGAAAAAAAAGTGAGTGCTTCTTTTACTGAAGGGGTTCAGGCTGGAACTTGAGTCACATTCTTCCTCATCTCCAGAAGGCTTGAATGCTAAAAAAAAAAAACAAAACAAAACAAAACAAAAAAAAAAAAAACAAACCTGCCAGAAATAAAAGGGAAAAAAACCTAAAAATGCACCATTTGTTTAAAAATAGCTGCTATCTACTGTCATCTTTCAACAATTTTCTCTCATGTAGCACATTTCATAAACATTGATTTTTTTTGACATTTCACTAGTACAATTGGATTTTCTTCTTCTTACCTCACATGCACACACATACGTATACACACACGTGCACAAATCTGTATCAAAACATAGTAAGGTAACATTGATTTCAACAAAAATTAGATGAAGTGAGATAATGCAAAAATAGTAGCTCTTGAGGTAGAATTTACCTGTGGTCACTAATAAAAAAGATATTTAAAAAAAGATATTTGCTGAGTATTTATTTAATAACTACAATCCACTCGTACTCAGAAATAAAACAGCAGGTATTCATATGCTGCAGTGTTTTACTGAAATAGTCATGTGCCTGGCTTTTAGTACTTTCATAGACCTGCATAGCAAAGCTTCACATCCCACTTCATATTCCAAGTTAAATGATCACAGTTCTTTATGATGTCTTACGATGCTGAGTGAAATCACACGTTTCCACATCTGAAAGCCTTTGACGGGCAAATCAATTCACAGGCCAGTTATTTTATGTCATCAGTGTAATCAGTGTTGCATAATAAGACGTAGTATTAGACAAAAGGTTGCCCAAATATGCGGAGCTTTAATCCACTGAAATGTTAACCTGATGAAAAGTGTCAAAAGAAGGCATTCACTGTAGAGAAGGATGAGTGATGTTCCACATTGAGGTGTTCGGTACAAAAAGAGCATTAAGTGTAACGCTGCAAGAAATCTAAATGACGAAATCAACAAGGGTCTTTCCCAGATTCCCAGAAGTTGTCTTTCAGGCCCATACTGACTGGATCATCTAATGTAATTGACAAATTAACATATATGCTGTACATATCTCCACTGTCCACAACAAAGAGCCCATGATTTTCAGGTGAATTATAATGTTTACATCTTCCCACTAAGGGTTTGTACATTCTGTACCCAGTTTCATTTATTCTGACCTGGGAATTTCTGTGAACTGAGAGGAGGAGAACAATTAAAGCATTAACTGCCAAATCACTTTAAGCTATCACTTAAAGCTGTTCCAGAGGTCAGGTCTACCATCGTGCCCTGGCAGTGGTGGAGGCTAACAGCATTCTGGGCTGCATCAACAGGAGTGTAGCCAATAGATGAAGGAAAGTGATTATCCCACTTTACTTGGCACTTGTCAGACCATCCACATCTGGATTCTTGCAGCCAGTTTTAGGTCCCCAAGACAGCAAGGATGCTGATAAACTAGAGCAAGTTCAGCATAGGCCCACTGTGATGGCTGGGGCTGGAGCACTTGGCCTGTTAGGGGAGGTGGAAGGAGCTGGGCTTGGGAAGCCTGGGTCAGGGTTGGCTTCCATGAGACTGACCGGCAGCTCCCTGTGCCCACAGCCATCAGGGAGATGGAGTCAAACCCTGCACAAGTGGGACATAGATAAGACACAATAGACATAGACCAAATCAAGAGAGGTTCCAGCAGTATATAGAGAAAGGATTTCCACTGTGAGGATAACTAGGCATTGAAACAGGTTGCGCAGAAAGGCCAAGGAATCTTCTCCTTTGATGGAGCCACTAAAGTCCTGGGCAGCCTGGTCCACATTCAGTGTTGACTCTGTCTTAAGTGAAAGCCCTCCAAGGTCCCTTCCAACCTGAATGACTCTATCATTAGGCATTCAGAATCAGAGAAATACAGTGGGTTGAGTAAGAATGACAGCGCATACAGCAAATGAGAGATGGACGGACAGAAACAGGCAGATTCAAAATACATTATTGCTATGTGCTGTACTTTTATAGTTCTTTGTTTCTCATTGTTTTTATTCATTCCTAACGAATGACCATAGAATTAAAGGTCAGCTATTCACTTCTTCAGGAGAGGTTTTGGGGGCTGGGGTGGTTTGTAGTAGGAGTTTAAAGTTATTCAGAAATATTAATTTGCAAGGATAACTTGGATTTAAAGATGTTCAAGTAGAGCCACAGGATAATATAGAACGAATTCCCTCTGTTTCATTTTAAATGGTTTAACAAGGACAGGATTAAAAACAGCAGACAACTAAAATGGAAGAGGTGTAGTTATCTATTTTACTTTTCAAGCTAAAATTTTGGTGATACTTGATACAGTCCAAGTTTTAAATTAACATGTAGTATTACACCCTCTGCCCTTCTTCTGCAGGACTGTAAGACGCAACTTTTCTATGGTTTATTTTGCATTGGCATATTTCTCACTAGCTCATTTCTTCCTGGTTTAATTAGACTTCCTAGTCCATAGTTCCCAAGTCATCTGTATTTATAGAAGATCATCATTTTAAGTGTTGTATCCTCTGGTCTTCAAGCTGCTAAATTCCTTCCCTCCTACCCCCAAAGGAAAAAAAAATAAATTATGAGGATATATTATTTTGTACCAGAGATAATAATCAGTGACTACAGACATGATAGGTAGGATGACTGGAGGGCTACAGTGACACTGAATCTAGATTAGCTTAGAAATGACTGAAAAGTCCACCTTGTCTGGAAGAGGTGGTAAAATTCATCAGTTTAACAGATAGGTGGGATCTATGTAAATGTGTGTAAACATAACATGCTTGTACTGCAATTTTAGAACAAGTTATTTCACATCTGTATGTAGTTTTTTGATCCTAGGTAGATGAAGCCATAATGGTTATTTGGTACCAAGTACAAAAACTATTTTAATTACAGTCCAAATCCTCTGGCCAGATCATGAAGCAACTAACATAGTACTAATTGGCAACTAGGGTATATGCACACATCAAAACAAAAGTGCAATAAGCTTTGCCACTTTAGATGCAATGGCCAAATAAGATAAAAATAGAACTGACAGCACTATGGCATAAATACCTGCATGGGATACAAATCTGAGCATACAACCATGAAACTCCACTGCATGGTTTCATAATATGCTAAAATTCTGCACCTTCAGCCTGATCAGAAACGTGTGGCAACAACTCTCAGCTGCTATTGTTATCTTATTCCAGCTATATTCAAGAAAGCACAGTCAGACTTTGGCTTGGATATAATAGCCATACCCTGTTTCAGTTTCAGTAGAGACAGAATACTGTTTGCATAGTGGAAACTATTCTCACCTGCTGAGACTGGAACAGAGGAACACTGGGAAGCAGAACTGGAGGAGGGAAGCACTTGTGCAATACTAAAAGCAGAGGAGGTGGGAACTTCACAGGACATTTTGGCTTTAAGTTTTCATAGTAGTATAAGTATATGGTATATCCTACAGCGCAGTTACGAGACCATCTGGTATACAAACCAACAGTTTTTATGAACACTGAATTAAAAGAAAAGTAAGAGAGGCCACATCTTTGACAGGATTTTTTCTTAGATGTAATGAAACAACAGAAGTTACAAAGTATGTAATTATGAAGGAAAACTCACCCATGAGTCATTTTAAAGACAGCAAAGAATATTTTGATGTTACTGAGGAAGAAAGAACGTTTCATGCTTTTTCATATCAGTGATACCCAGAATATTCACTTGTAACACTTACTGTTGCTACTCTGATTTGAGACCTGTGCAGAACTGAGACAAGTTTAAAACCTGACAAATTTTGCTGCTGGTTGTAGGATTTTTCCTTATTGCCTGCCATGAGTTTTATTGCCAAGTGAGCTCTTTTGTCAGGATCTCTCAGCCCCATTTAACAGGCTTCTGCATGTTCCAGAAGTTGAAAGACGCACCCAACATATCATCAGTGTTCCCATCACTGGTCATGTTGACACTGGCTTCCTCCCAAATCAAACTTGAATGTATTTTTTTCCTCTTCTCTTTTTTTTTAAAGTTTCTGTAAAAGAGATTAGTCAGTAGTGTATGAAAAAAAAAAAATTACCTCCCCTAAAAACTGAAACAATAAACCACAAAAAAAACAAACAAAACCCCCAGTTTAAAATGATACGTAACATACATTATTCACATCTTAAGTATTCAAAGTGCCCAAAGGAATAAAAATCTAAAAGGAACGAGTAGGAGACTCATCAGAAATAGTGCAATGTGTGTTTTAGGATAATAGTTTAAACCAAATAAAGGCATGTGGTTCAGATCACTGATACTGATTAAATGTATTGGGGTTACTCAGAAATGTCTTCTTATTGGCCCCAATTCAGCAAAGCACTACACATGACTAATTAGGAATACAAGCATGGAACCAGGATTTAAGGTTTAGAACAACCATATGGGCGCTTAGAGCATCTTACTAAATAAGGGCTTGGAGCCTTAGTTAGAAACTTTATTCATGTAGGGTTTTACACTCAGATTGCTGGAGATGTCATCCCATCAATCTCATGATTTTTTTTCCTCTTGTATTGCACATGGCAGTGTTTCCATTTCCCCATATACGGGGGTAATTTGAGGGAAGAAGCCAATCAAGATGTATTTGGTTCATTTCTATGCTTACATTTGACACACATAGAAATAGTCTATTTCTTTGTTTATATAATTCAGTTATGTCTCACAGAGTTTGGTAGCCCAGCAAAATAAAGCATTGCAAATGCCCATTTATGAATGCCTCAATACCAGATTTGAGGGCTAGAAATAAGAAAAACAGTGTTGTGCAGCAATGGACTTCTGAGAAAAAAAGTACTCTGCAGTAAAATGGCATCATATAGTTGTTTATTGTTTCTAAACAATTTCCAGATGAAATGTACAAACAGGGAGATGGTTTTCCTAGCTGCCAGCTCTGCAAACACAATGCGGGAGAGACAAGCAAGAGTTATATAACTAATTAAAAACAAATTAATTTAATCAAAACCATTAGGCACTCCTTACCCATGCAGTTGCGTTATCTTTTCAGTTTTACCTTTATCCTGTCTGCTATATTGGTTTCTTGTCTGAAATTAAATAGTTCTTTTGGGCAAGGAAATATATCTTTGCATGTGCTGACACATCACCTGTCTTGGTCTAGATCGGGCACAATTGTAATGCAAATAAAAACATCAGTGGAAAAAGGCAAATATAAACAAAGTACATAGGTAACTTGCTATTTTTTTTACATTATTCAAGGCAACTAAGACCCAGTCACTAATTCAGTAGACAAATACTTTCCTAGCAGTTGTGGTCAGTCATAGTTTCTCTCCATGCAAAGAAAGCAGTTTTTAGGATGACATAAGTTTACAACTCAAACAGGTGAGTAAAGATATTTTATTCAGCCAAGTAATCAGCTTCTGAAATCGGACACCTTCGAAACTGGGTGAGGTTTTTTAAGGAGCATTGGGAAACTTCATATTGCTTCAGAACTTTGAAGATTAGTTTTATTGCAATGAAAGCCAGAGGGTTTACAAGTGAACATTAAAAACAGACAACGTTTAATATAAAGAATAAATCTTGCAGACGCTGTACATAATTTCTACTTTGGGATTATTATTTAATGACATGATGGAATGAAAGTCTTTGCTTTTATTTGTATGATATTCTCTCTTAGAACGGATGCTGAAGGCAAAATCCTGGCTTGCAATGTAAGGTGTGCCAAGTAGGGAAAAGAACACAGGCAGTCTCTTCCTTTTCCTCATGCACCTGTACAGGTCTGGGGCAGGATGACGCCACGTGTACTGGGAGAGTTGGGGAGCAGAGTGAAAGGGTGGTCTACAGTGCCTAAGTGAAATTAAAGATGTGGTTTACCGTACTGTTTTGCAGAAAAGGCCCCCTCCCTCCCTCTGCATAAGCCTGTGGGAGTCTGCCTAAGGCCATGTCTACACCACACAATAGAGCGCCATGATAGAAACCTCAAACTGAGAGACCTCAACTAAATGCACATCAGGCCACGCCAGGTTTTGTGGGCCTGGAGACACTACAGGTACAACAGTTTATGCTGTATCCAAAGCTTTAAGTATTGCCAGAAGACTTTCTCCAAAGAAATGACTAAGATCTAATTTCTGCCATCACAAAGATGCTAAATCTAGAACTGGAAGCATGGAGCCGGGGAACATGGAGCAAGGATGCCTGATTTGGCTGTGTGCAAACTTGCATATTGGAGAGAGAAGAGCTGACAGCTAAGAGAGACAGATTCAGCCATATCTCTTTGTGTATATGCTTTTCCAGACCCAAGCTTGCTTTCATGCAGCCAGCTCAGAAGTCTTTGCATGATATTTCCAAAAACTTCAGGACACTTTGGAAAGGATGGAGATAGATTTTTGTCTGTGCCACCACCAATGTTATTACATATAAAATTGCTGAAGCCTAAGGCAATGTCTGGTGCTGGTTTGGGCACTTCAGAGTCTCTTGCCATGCATTAGCTTAGGCACTGTAGCATATCTGTATCAGGCTGACTAAAATGATACGAGATACTTAGGAGTTCCTGGGGTCCTCTAGAGCAGTAATTTACACTGCTCTTACACTAGGGCTTACTCTGGTTACCTGTGTTAAGGTGACTGAATCCTTCATTACCTCTATAAAGGCTATATAGCCTCTAGTCAAGGAAGAGAGACAGGGATGTCCATAATATAGTTCGTCTTACTGAAAGGGAAGTTTCTAAAATGGATGGAAAAATAATTTTTAAGGTACCTATCTCTCTCCCTAGATAAAAAAAAAATAAGAGCCCAGATAGACCCATGTACAAAATTTTTAGATAACTGAAGCTAATGGAGATTAATCTCACAATACTAGTTTGTAAATCCCTGCTTTTCTTGATAAACCAGAATAGAAACCTCAGCATTTCACCTTATTTAATTCTTGTTTTCTTTTTTATTATCTTTCTTTAATGTAAAGACATGACAAGTTTTTAAAAAATTATTTAGAGGTGATTATCAATTTAATGGTGTCAGTAATAATGAACTAGTATTGGTTTCATGAGAAAACTAATCCTTATAAGAGATTTCACTACTAGAAAAAAAAATAAGAAAAGGAGAACAAAATTATTTAATATGTAAAGAACACCTTGACCATTATTGTTAGTATTTACTTAGTGAACAAGAAACTTAAAGTCTGGATTCATTATGAACAAAAATAATAGGACTCTCTGTGAAGAACAAACACAATTATGTTACAGAAAGAGCAGCCTGAACTTCTGCTTTATTTACTCAATTTTTTCTGCAACACTTTTCTGTGCATTTGATAGACACAAACATTAACCTTAATGTGATTAGAATTACTGAAATGAATGTTGTGTCTGAGATATAGCACAATCCCTGCTCCACCCGATCAGAAGACCTCCAGTTCAGAAAACTTTCATACCAAGGTCTGAAAAATTGTAAAAAAAAAAACTTAAGTGAAAGCTGAGGCTTACCTGTGTAATAAAGCTCACAAAGACATTGTGGATATTCTGACAAGGTACAGAATGAGTAAAAAAGCATGAATAGCAGGACATCCTTACTCACCTCAATACCTGTTAGGAATAAGAGAATATAAGGCTTATATTTGTCAATGGATTTTGTAACTCAAAAGTATGTGTCCATACTCACAGTGTCTCCAGTGTCTCACCACCCTCACAGCAAATAATTTCTTCCTAATTGCCCTTGGTGAAGCTGTGCTGGCTGTCTCAAATTACCTCCCTGTCCTCTATGCCTTAGCATAGCTTCTAGGAGGATCTGTTCCATGATCTTCCCAGGCCCAGAGGTGAATCTGACAGGTGAGTGGTTTCCAGGGTCCTCCTTTCTACCCTTTTTTTACCCTTGCAATGTTTACCTTTTTCCAGTCACCGGGGACTTCACCTGACTGCAATGACTTTTTTAATATCTCATGGAGAGTGGCTTGGCAATTACATCAGCCAGTTACCTCAGGACTCTGGGGTGCATCTCATCAGGTCCCATAGACTTATGAATGTTCAGGTTCCTCAAGTGGTCACGAACTGCTCTTACGGTGGGAAGGAATTGGCTCCCTGAGTCCCTGTCTTGTGGTCCATCCACTCAAGAGGTGTGGGAAGAGAGATTGCAAGTGAAAACTGAGGCAGAAAAGTTGTTGAGTACACAGAGAATACACAGAAAGGAGCACAAGGTCTTTGAGCTTTTATGAACCAAGCTGCAATAATTACCGAAATATGGCCTCAATCATCATATTAAAGAGAAACACACTGAAAATCATTACACTCCCACCTACAAAACATATGCTAGTGGATATTTGTACGTTTAATTTGAAATGACTGCACCCTCTCCAAATTTTATTGAATTGAATCATTTACAACTATCATCTTACTTCATAGATTCACTACCTATCACAAATGAGGAAGTACTTTCCTTATCTGTTCTTAATTTCTTCATCACAAAATGTCATAAGTTTGCTCTTATAATCATAGAATCATTTAGGTTGGAAAAGACCCTTGGGATCATCGAGTCCAACTATCTACCCTACTCCACAATGTTCTCCGCTACAACATATCCCCCAACACCACATCTAAACGACTCATAAACACATTCAGGGATAGTGACTCAACCACAACCTGGGCAGCCTATTCCAATGCCTGACCACTCTTGCTGTGAAAAATTCTTTCCTAATGTTCAGTTTAAACCTACCCTGTTGGAGCTTGAAGTCATTCCCTCTTGTTCTGTCACTAGTTACCTGCGAGAAGAGACCAGCACCAACCTCTCTACAGTGTCAAATCAAACCTATTAAAAAAAAAAAAAAAAAGAAAGGAGGGAAAGAGCATTAGAGAGTACTTATAATTCTTACTTTCCTTTTTCTTTCTTTTATTGGGAAGAGGGGAAATCATTCATTTCACAGAAAGAAATCACTTTATGTTAATATGTCTATACAAGTGTACAACTGGTATGAGCAAAAAGACAATCTGGCCCTATAAATCAAGAAAAGTAGATTATTTATTAACCTTATTTGGTTGGAACTCTTTCAGAGTGCTTTTCAGAGTGCTTCCTTAGCGCTCAAGAAAAGTGGGCTTTACTGTGAGAAGGAAAATGAAAATTAGTCCAGAAGTGATATTTGAGCAACAGCAAAATGTCCAAATGGGAAGTTTGAACTTACAGTGTGTTTACCCAGATTTTATTTGATAATTTCTATGCTAGTGAGTAGTAGCAAAATATCAAAAAATAGAAAGCTAATGGGGCAGTATTCCCCAAGTGGCTCAGATGGAAGACAATCACTAACCACAAGCATTGTTGCTGGCACCAGTGGTAGATCTGTGGCTAACATAACTCACTAAACTAAATCACAGCTGAAAACTGGACCATACTACTCTTTGTGAAAAAAATAAAGTTCCCTTTTTTTTTTTTTTTTTGTGGAAACATTGCAAACATTGCAATGGATCAAGCAGAGACATGAACTGAAAGATTATTACTCTCAACTCCCAATCTAAGCATATAAGGGAGTATAACTGGTCAGTGATATTTCCCTCATGATTGATATGCCAGCATACATACACAATGTTTTACACTTCCCATATGCTTTACTAAGTCCACATTACAATAAAACTGTGATGATCTTTTTCTGTAGAGAGAAAAGAAAAAGAACTTTGGGGAAATAAATCTTGTGCAGGAGCAGTGAAAGCAACAGATAGAAATGCTGTCAGGGCCTATGGCTTATCTCATGGATCTTGCCTCTGAACACATAACATCTTCATGGAACTAGGAAAATGGAATACAGCAGAAAATTCTCTTCACTCCTGGAACTGAACTTCCTGATTTCAGCTGTCAATATATCTTTAGGATCTGCAAAGCAAATAATGTCACCTAAGATCAGGCTCATGTAGTGATATTCACATATGGCCCATGGAAATACACTTGACAGTGTTTGTGATGACTATGAAATGCAGTAGTTTATGAGTTCCTTTCCCTTCTTCTACGCCCCACACTCTATTTAGCCTATCACTGCCCTGCTGTATCGTGTGTATTATACAAGAGATAGGAAAAACAATAGAAAATAAAGAAACAGGAACAGAGTATGTCTACGCATGCTATGTTGGCTGACATTATGAAGCATTCTCCAGTGTAACCGAGACAGTGTAATCTTATTACCTTCTTTGGCTTCTAGAAGCTTGAAAATGACAAGTCTGCAAGACACCCATAATAACTTTCATGAAAGTAAATTACAGCTGTTCCTTTGATATTTTTACCTTTATCAAATATCACAAAGTTTCAAAGCAAAACTGTTGGGATCTCCCTCCACTACTGATTATTCCAGGAAACTGCAAGTTGAGTTTTACAACTTTCTTTTGTTGGTATGAAAATTAACATGATAAACAAATTTGCGAGCTTTTGGTGCACTAACTCATGTCAACTCTGCCCATATTTATATTTTTTTATCATCTAATGGAACTGTTCCTTTCATCCAAAGTCTCTTGAAGGGCCCAAGTCAGAGTTTAAAATATCAGTGAGAACATTTCCCCTGACTGTGGGTAAGAATCTAGTTCTCCATACTGCTTTTTCTGCTATTTCAGAAAGCTGACAGTGGTTCTTCTCCTTTTAATCTTTTAACGCTACTCTTCTTTTTAACTATCATAGAAGAAAATTAAAATCCCCAAATAATTTACTCAATACTTTAAATTTATTGAATACTTCAAAAACAAACACTGGTCAAACATATGGACCACCTAACTTATAAAATCTCTCATTTTTCATCTTATTAAAAACTATTGCAGAGGCTCTCTTCCCTCAGAATGTAATTGCTTAAGACCTGGTTTTGACAGATCATGTTTAACAAATGAGTATTGTTTTTCATATATAGCAGAAGAAAACTTAAACAAAGATATATAAAATATATTTATATTATGGAAGAACATTATAATATATAGACAGGCCCTTAGGCATGTACCTTTAAGTGTATTCACAGATGCGTATATTGGCCTGAGTCAAAAACCAGAGCTGATCTGGATGCAGGTTCACACTTCCTGTCAGGGAAATTACCATGGCAAAGCAAGTCTCCTAGGACAGGACGAAAGACAGAAGATATATGGAGCAGAAGGAATACTTATGTGGAAATCATGATGTGGAAATGGACTTGAAGCACCCTTAGACGAATACATCTTCTGAAGGGCTGCAGCGTCCTGGTTTTATTTTAACACAAACTTTTTGCAGGGTAGTGAGGATGATGTGCACTGCCAATGGTAGTGTTAAATGTCTGTCCCACCACCCTGGCTGATTTGTCACCTGTCCCCTGCTCACCTCAGATCTGCTGGTGGAGCTGTTTCCTGACTGCCTCCTGTGCTGCTGCAGTCCCACAGACTGGGCTTGCAAACCTCTCATTTAGCGTAAGAGTGATGATACTCACTATGACCGAAGACCACTGTAGCAAACCCTCTTTAGCACAGGCTACTGGCACATAAGAAATGGAGTGTGACTGCAGGGGTTGTTCCTGGGGCAGCCTCGTGGTTTCTAGCTGCTTACACTTCTCAGGCTTCCTGCGCTGGTTATTGTAACCAAGCTATGTTGTTTAATGTTAATCCATCCACCATAATAACCACTTTTCAAAACTGTTTATACCTCTGGTATATACAACAGTCTGCAACAGTGGGTATCATCATTTAAGCAGGGGGAAAATGTTTCCTTTTTTGTTTTGTTTTTGAGACTTCTTGCTCACTAAATCCTGGTCAATTGATCCTGGTTAATTAATCCTGGTTAACTAAATCTAGCTTATCAAACTGTTGGTAAATGGGAGCCTTCTGAGAGAGGGAGAACTGAAAGTGGCTGCTATCATAAGCATAGCAAGATTTCAGGAGGTCCATTCATGCTCTGACATTTTTTCGAATCCATTTTTGGGAGCTTAACTACGGCAGAAAGAATCCATATGGAAAACCTGTACCATAAAACTTTCTGAGCTTTCCATTTATACCAATTTCCATTTATTCCAATTTTCATTTTGGAAATTACTTTCTGTTTATATCATCTTCACAATTTGTCAGAGTTTGTACCTGAATGAAACAAACTTTACAGTAAAGGGTATTTTTGTTGCTGTATCTATGTTACTCTTATTCAACTAGGATAGCAATGTTGCTAGTGCTGTGATTTTTAATGGACCTAATTTACTTAGCTATGCTGGCAGAAATTTAGCATATAGAGTAAGCTTTGCTTTTGTTTCTTTCTTCTTTTGTTTTGCGTCATTTAGCTCAAATTTCCCCTTAATTTACCTAAACCAAACTAAAATAAGCCTTATGTACTCTGAAAAAAAAATTTCTCCTGGTTTAATTAACTGGTTTCAAAAGCAAACACTAAATTAAACAAGGATATGAAGGATATGTCTTTGTAAAGTACACAGCAGAACATCCAAAAAATAATTACAATAAGGATAACTTTGTAAAATGTGGCATCAACAGGATACAGAACCACTGTAACACTGAGCTTTGAAGAAATATGGACACTCAGTGTTATGGGAGGCTGTTTGTTCTCATTAGAAGCTAAGCACATGAAAGAAATCTAAAAATTGTAGCACCGCAGTGAGTCAGGTCTGGAGACGTGCTGACGTTGGACGCCAGGACTGCAGGCTGTATGTCCAGCGTGCTGCTCACAGAGAGGATGAGGGGAACAGGACACGACACTGGGGAGGGCTGGTGCTTGACAAACAGAATATCTCTCTTCTTGCATATGAATCAGTGGTACTTTTTTGAACTAGTTTTTGATGAGTTTACAGAGATATACCCTTAGCACACATACCATTATCCGTCTTAAAGACTCTTCTCCATTCCCTCTGTTTCCTTCTTCAATGCTGGACTTGCTGCTGTAATTACTGTTAACAACTGTCTGTGTCACAGACACTTTCTGTAAGTTTGCATAGCATTTAGCCAAAATGGAGCTCTGATACTTCTTGAGGTCATTAATATAATACAAGCAAAGAACATAGTTAAATATTTATGTTACTCTTCCTTGCCATGTTGGATACATATTGTTTTATTTTTTAATGAGATCTTTGAGCCTCAGTTTACAGCTTTAACAAGATCACTTCGACATCTTCCTGGAGGGTAACAGTATTTTGACCTCTTCTGAAAGGCAACTGGGGAGAAAACAGTATTTCACTCAGAGAGCACTGACTATGACGGTAGACCAGAGGAGTATGTGAAGAACTGGTTGACTACAAGTATTGACAAAATTAGAGAAAAATTATATTTATGTATCTTAAGGGCTTTTTACATAGTACACATTATTACACTATGGGAAAACCAAGCTCTGCAGTATTGTAGAGATTTTTAATAATAAGCACCTTGTTCTTGTTTCTTGTTCTTCAAGAATAGTTGCTCAGACCTCTATCACAAACTGTTCCTATAACATCTATTCAGTAAAAACACAGGGCTTTTCAGGGGCATCAGAGATTTGGGAAGTTTCTATGAACATTAGGAACTATATTTCCATAGTAAAATTATCTACCTCTTTAATTAACAAAACCCATTAAAACCAAATACCTACACTTTTGCCTTGCAAAAGTACTTCTATGGTTATTTCCTTACTCTCTGAGTTAGCTGCTATCTTTCCATGAGTTAATGACTTACTTTTGCTATTACAGCAACTGAATTACTTGCCCTTCAACTACCTTGAAGTATACAACTAGCAATTAGCTTGTATTAGTCATTGGCAGCTCACCCTTTTGGGGCTTTTGTGCTGCACTGAAATAGATCTATTGGGAAATTATTATAAGCTTTGAATTCTTCTAATTTATGTCATTCTGCAGAAACTGGAGACTTGCAATACCTCAGTTACCATGTATATTTGGTAACTCTTGGCTTTCATGACTCAATGAAAATAGAGAAAGAAAGCCAATTTGTATTTCCAAACATATGAAAACTGTGCTGTGTTTCCACAATATTAAGCATATACAAGGACTTCTGTGAGTGCGCAGCTGCTAACACTGTAGGAGTTGTAGGGCACATGTGCTTTGCTGCTCCCTGTCCTTCCCTGTCCCTGTCCTTCCCTGTCCCCTGTCCTTGATTCAAGAGGCACTGAGGCACACAGTGTGCCATAGGTCAGTACCTGAATGTTAAACACCTATTTTTAAGTACATTGTCGGTTCTCAAAGTGGTTCTCAGACCCTATAGGAAATGTAGGGAAGGGGTTTTCACTTCTCAGTTTCCTTTCTTCTGCCTCTGAAGCTTTGAAGCTTTTTCAAAACCCATAGCTCCTTTTGCCAGTTCGCAGGATCTCTGCTGTGCTTTTATTGTCAGAAACGTAGAACTGTGTAATTAATACAGTTCTTTTGTTCTTTTTGTTGGAGTGCATGGTTCTTCCATATTTGCAGAATATCAACGCCCATCTTACTGACCTGCAGTACTACAATAAAGATGAATAAACTAAAGAAAAAAGCAATGAAAATGAGTATATGCTGTAAGCATTCACAAACCACTTATACATAGGGGTCCTGTTATCCCTGGTCCAGGAGATGAGGAAATACCTGCTACTGCATTTTTTATTTTTTATTTTTTTGTTCTTGAAAACCATGTTCCCCATTTACTTGGTTTATATATAGTTTTCCATTTTTTATTACTTATTTATTTTAGGGATGTAGAATTGAAAGATATCTCTCCACTCACTGAATCCTGTCCTCACCTCTTGCAAACCATTTAATATCTTCCCTGTTGCAAATTAGTCAAATTCTAGAATTTCTCTGATTTCCAACCTCAGCTACATTATACACCCTGTATACATCTTTCTTTTACTTTTCTCTTTTTTTAGATAATAGTTATAATGAAATATTGACCACATTATTTTTAAGTGTGGGGAGGTTTGGGGTTTGGTTTGTTTGGTTTGGGTTTTTTTCTACTACTTAAAGTTTGTTTCACTTGTATTTCATGGGATCAACAGTCTTCCTATCTCAAGGTTAGTTTGGTCAAGCTAAGCAACTGACAGTCTGCATTTCCTGCTTTAGGGTAGACACAAAATCACTTAATAATTCTGGTGGCTAGCTGTAATATGAATATTTCATTCTTGAATATGTATAACAAAAGAGACATACAACTCACTGCTTCCTGTCTCAAATGTAAAGAATTATTTGCCTGCAGTTTTCAAAAGCAATTGCAGTTGCTTTTTCAGTCTCAGTTCTAAAAAGGCTGAGGTTTAGTTTGTTCTTTATATGTGGTACTGACTCCTAGTTCTATACAGACTACCACCTCATTAAGATTCCTGTAACCCTTGCACTCTTTTTTTTTTTCATATCGTGGACTACTATTTCACCATATACTAGCTTTATAATATAGTTTTACTGACTATTATTCTGCTCAAGACTTGCATTACCTTTCTCAACTGTAAATATTTATTACTATTTTTGTAGTGTGTGTGTGTCAATTTGCTCCATTATGATTTATTTTATTTTGCTAAACCTAGTAAATGTATCACAGCTTCATAACATTCTTTTATTGGATAGCAAAACAATGAGCAACTGTGTTTAAACTAATGCATTTTGACATGTATCACCACTTACAAAAACATTGTTATTGAACCTCAATTATGTTCATTAAAAAGGCATAGCAACAACTTCTAGCACTGATTATATGCCATTACATTTATAGTCATAGCACTTGTGTTTCTCTGCAGCCATGTTTAATGTGGTAGAGACAGGAATGTAGGTGATTCTGGCATCTCACCAGGGGAAGCAAGGTGCTATGTAGTTGCATGTGTTTATATATGTAGGATGAAAAGCACCTCAGAGTTTTACATAGTGCCATTCTGAAATATTCATTTGCATAACCTCATGATGCCTTTCTGGACGTAGTCTTTCATTTCCTTTGTCTTCAGTTAAGCAATTGCTCTTATCCCCTTTCTCATTCCCAGCAGCCTCTTCAGACTGGAAAACCTATGAAAACTTGTTCTCCTTTGGGTGTTACTAATGACCAGCTTTGGCAAGAATGTGTTTTTGAAGAACACTTGAAGCCAATTGTTTATGTATTTATTTACATACTTTCAGCGATTGTAAGAAAATAAAAGATGGTTCTGAACTGTCTAAAACTTTTCTAATAGAGCATGCAACCTGCTAAGGTTCCTTCAAACCTTAAGTTAGCTAAAGTTTACCGAAAGTTAGCTTTGGAGTGTGTAGTCTTGAAACTAGCATTAGCCTACTGGGAAAGTCTTCAGACATAAGCAGGGAGAACTGGCCTGTTGGGCCTCCTGTAGTATAAAAGTAATACACTGTCAAACTGATTAGAAGCAATAGAAGTTATAGATGATACACCTGCTCAGCTTGGTGAGTAACCTCATAAGGACAGGACACAAAGGTGTTTAACCACTCCTAAGCTTTTATGCTACTCTTCCTCATAGGTTACTAAGAAAAAATATACTCTCCAAGGGGAAGGGAAATCACCAGCTCTTCCTAAAATGTTGTCAGAAAAGTGTGAAGCACATCTTCTATAATTTTTTTTCAATAACGTTACTAAGTACAGACAAGACACTTGTTGTTCTAGGGGATGAAAAATAAATAAAAGGGAAAAGAAGCTTTGCAAAAAAAGATTTGTTACCAAATCCTGATTCTGAAAGTTGAAGAAAAGTGCAATAATATGAGCAAATAATGTTTTACTGGTTTTGTTCTGTCTAAGCTGAACAGGGCATGCTTTATTTTAAACTGTGTTGATCAACACTGATAACTGGGGTACCATTTTTCATAATTTTTACAGCACATGTAAATTAATATTTGGAGACAATGTAAGTATTTTTACTGATATCACTCCAATCAGTACAGCTAAAGAAATTAGACAAGCTTTCACATTTTAGGTCCTTTTTGGGGGCTCCATCACATGATTTTTCCAGGCTTCTAGTCAGACGTGCTTTTGTAGCAGACGTTTCCTGTTTGTCTAAGTAATCCACATTCATACTTGTGTCTACCTCCTCAACTAGCTTCTCTTTCATATTTCTCACTCTGGATCTAACCACATACCCATTTTGAAGAAAGAACAGGATTTACCAGGAAATATGGCTTAGATATAAAATGTATTTGGTAGTCTGATATGTTTTAATTTTCACTTGACATCTGCAAGAAATTTTCAGAAACTCTCCAAACAATTTATTATGTACTTCCTTCCTCTCTACAGTGTGCTGGTAAGTGACCTCAGTCCTACCATCAGTACCACCTAAGAAGATGTAGGGTTTCTTTTGTTCCCTTGCACATCAACTCTGCATTGGAAAATTAAATCTTTCTGCTCATCAAGGTCATGAGCTTGCAACTGTGAGGAAACAGAAATTATACCCTTATCCAAACATTACTATATGGCTTAAAGAAATGTACAAAACAATACTTCTTGTTGTACTTTTTTGTCTGTTTTTTTTTCGTAGAAAGGATGAGGCATCTAAGTACAGCTTCTGACTGCCAGTGGCCATGAAAGACATATTCCAACCAGAATAGCTGCAGGGTTGGCCTACTACTTGATCACGGAAAGGAAAAGTGTTGGAGGGTTTCAATGGACTAAAACAGCTTGGGTTGTTCTGTTTGGGAAATTTGCAGGTGCCACTGCTCTATGTAAATACAGCAGGGTACATTTTATGAGTGGAAAGAACTTTCTGAACTAAAAGATAATGTTACTACAAAAAGAGAAGGGATAAATGGGAAAAGAAATGTAGATCCTGAGAGACCTGAGACAGGGTTCCTACCTTCCATCAGAGATTCTTGAACACCTTCCCAGTAGGTTTTTTTAGGTGCAGATCACCAGCCTTTAAAATAGAGTGTGATATTCTTCCTACAGAGTTTATAACACTTAGCTGTCTGAAGCATCAGGAAATTATATTCAATGACTCTGAATGGGGTGTTCCAGTCACGTGCATGGAATTAATCTCATTTTCCTGAAGTTTAACAGAACGTAGGTATATACATTAACTCAGATTATCTAGACTCTACCTAAAGTTAGTATAAAAGGTTGGAGATTTTAGGGGGTGATTCATCCCATCCTAAACTGTGTATCTCTTACAGGAATGATTTTTCTCTAAGGGTGCCTATGATTTCCTGTTAACTGTAGGGACCACCTGAAGATTAGTTTAAATTAGCCAGCTTTAAATGGCTAAAATTACATGATAGGAATGCTGTTATGTTTCCCATCACATTAGAATTCAGTAAAAGTTTCACCATCAGACTATTTTAGTCAGTTCTTAGATTTGAATCTGACTTACTATTGATATTATGTTTAAGTATATCTTACAAACTCTACTTGCAATTTGCTGAATAACTGAGTGAGGAGAAAAAAAAAAAGAAATCTCTGTTTTTGCAACCCAGTTTGGTTTGTGTATTAAAAAGCACTAATTTAAATACAGTAAGTAATTTTAGGCAATATTACTCTGGGAAAATGAAACAAAGTGGATGAAAAAGTAAACATGAAGTACAGACAGTCCTGTAAATTGGCACATCTGCATAGAAATGCAGATAGGTCAATGTCCTCGTATCAGCCATTTATGTGGTATTTTCACCCAAAGTTGTAACTCAAAGCTGGACATTCAGTACATTCAGTACAAGGCTGGCTACATTCAGTAGCCATGGAGGACAGAGAAGGAATGTTAAGCATACTACAGCATACTACTTCTGTTTACTACTGTGCAGGAAGAGAAGTAAATGCTATGAGACCACTGCCTCCTGCCCACAGACAGAAGAGAGGGAGAAAGGCAGGAGGAATATGTTGAGCATAATGTCAGCCAGTTCAGAACGTGCACTGAAATGTGTGTAGATATTGGAGGTTTTGCTGCCTCACAAGAAATAATAACAGGCTAAAAAATTGGAGAGAGCTAAATTGCTTTTAGCCTCCCTCTATGTCTGCTATAGTGATAAAGTCATACAGCCATAGAATAAGTTAAGTTAAGTTGGAGGAGTCCTCTGAGTCACTTAGTCCAACTTCTTGCTAAAAGCAGGTTTAGTTAGAGCGGTTTGCTCAGAGTCTTGTTCAATTAAATTTTAAATATCTCCAAGCATGGAGCAAATGGTGTTTGATCATCTTCATGGTTTTGGCTTTCTATCTCACCAAAATTTGTTACATTCCATTGTTTCATTGTTACATACTCATTGTTTCTTGTACTATCACTTCCCACTCACAAGCCCAGTTCTCTGAACCTGTATGCTATATGTTCCTGGTCACCTTGGAGGCTTTTCACTATATGCACTCCAGTATGTCCTTCTTCAAATCTTGTACTGGGGGTTCCCAAACACAAGCCAGTACTCTGGATGTGGTATCACTGACGTCACATGGTGCAAAATAACTACTTCCCTGAACCTGCTGGCTGAATTCCTGTGAATTCAGGCCAATAAGCAGCCGGCCACCTTCTTTGCAAGAAGGGCACACTGCTTAATCAAGTTCAACTTCTTGTCTGCCTTGCTGCCAGCAATCACGGATAAAGAGAACTTCTGAATGAATTCAAATGCAAAACTAAGTATAAAGGAAGTAGAAGCAGTGACGGTTTGCTGTGAAATTCCCTGGTCTGCTTGATACCTTTAAGCAAATTCAGCTTAGCTTTGACTTGTGTATTTCTCTTACCACAAATGAAGAATTTCAAGTTTGTTTGTTGCTCTAGTTCTTTAAAGTATTTTAGTGTTGGTTAGCAGCTGTAAAGCGCACCCTGTTCTGCATGCCAATCCTCCTCCTTTTATTTCAATGTTTATTTTTTCTCCTACATTCTTGCAACATATTCCTGAAACATTTGACTAGGAATACCCCGAGAACATCTGTTTTGATAGTATTGGGAAAAGGAAGAAATAATTTTTTTCATATATGAACCACAAGGTCTGCAGTTTTCTAGAGAGACATGGAAAAATAGAATTAGTAGTTGAAAAGCTCTGATGTACTTGCTTCCGCTTACTTTTTAGAGTGTTATAATTTTTAAGAACACTTTAAGTACATTGAAAGCAAATGATTGTTTCAAATCACTGAGATCAAGTATATTGAATTGCCTTTTTTTCTTTGCACTTCTCAAAAAATTACCTCAAAGTGACATGCTGGTTTTGGTTAACCAGCATGTGCCTCTTTGGATGGGAAAAAAATAAAAACAAAAAATTGTCAAAAAACATGAGTAAACTACACATTTGGCAGGAAAACTACCAGAATTTCTGAGCTTCTGAGAAAGTGAGAATTTTGCTTCAAGTATCCATTAGTTAAGTAAAGATGTTGGGCATCAGGAGTGAGGACTGACTATATCGAAATTAATTATTCCTCTTCCCTTGATCAAAGCTCCCCGTAGAAAAGAAATGTCTTGCATTGTTTGTTCTTAAGAAATGAGAATACAAGGAAATTCCTGTCCTAAGGAAGGAATGCAAGGTAATACAAAACTTTTGTCAGTGCAGTTTAAAGATTCCATTTATCTGGGATAATGAAATTATATTAATTTCAGCTTTGATAAATGTGAATTGTGATAGAATGATGATGTGGATGTCTTGCTCATCATCTATAGGTACCTAAATATCTCTGTGGTTTTGGAAGAAATGATGTACTACATCCCTCTCTCATTGAATTCACAGGAGAAATCTTCACCATGTGGAAAACATCCCCATAGCATCTGAAAAGAAATTCTTGCATAAAATTCCACCCAGTTCCAAATATTTCTTCATAAGAAAGCGTGACCGATCTCAATGTTTACAAAATCATTTTTCATGTGCTTGTAAAATCAGTGTGTGAATAATATTTTGGTGCAGGTAGGACATATTTAGGACAAAGTTTGTAAATAGACCAGCAAGTGTTATACTTCATTAATCAACACGTACAGATCAAAACTTTGACAAGATTTCAGACACCAGTCATACTTCAAACTCAGAAAATGACCTCAGAAAGGACTTGTGTACCTGAAGTTTTCCTTTTTTTTCTATTACGCTAAGTAGTCTTATACAAGATATTATTTCTATTTACAAGCCTTTCTGTGTTTTGTCTTTGAGTGAGACAACTTGTGTAAGTACTTAATCATGTATTGTTACTACAAAGTTAAATGCAGTTTAAAGAAATGAATCTTATCCATTTTGTCAGAAAATTTTTTAATGATATCTACTCTTCACTCTTCTTCTCAGAAACTAAGCAGAAAAAAGAAATCACATATTAGTGCCTTAGGAGATAAATAGAATATTTACTTATTTCACCTTCTTATAACAGGGTCATTTATGATAGCACAATCTGTCATTTAAGAAAAATAAAGTAAATGATTGTATAGAAGGCTATAGTTCAGTACCTTGCAGTTTTCACTCCATGTTTTTATTCTTTATAATTGTTTGTACACTGATACCATGTTAGCATTTTTATATAAATCACACCACTTTTTCTATAAATTGCACAACTTTATATATATATTACAGAACTTTATACAAAGTTGACTTGAAGTATGACTTGTGTCAAAGTTGTGTACAGAAATGTTCAGGGAAAATTTTTTGCAGCTTCATTCCAGTATGTAACAGTGTGTCAGCAGATGCAGATACAACTATACTTATACCGAGGTTCTTGCAGATCCAGTAAAGAGCAGCTCTGCTCTTCTCCCCTGTGTATTTACATTGTTCAGTGGATTGGGGTTGGGGTGCTCAGTGCCTAATAGCATTGGCAGTTAGAAATCTTTGAGATGAACAAAGTTCCTTTCTAATTTGCAATGTATATGACTGTAGAACAGAAAACTAGAACAAAATAGGTATAGTACATTTGAGGAAAGATGGAGAGATCCAACAGGCTGCAGCTTATTAGTATTCTCTTCAGGCAACCAAAGGTCAGCTGAACTCTGACCATAACCAGGACAATATCATAACCTGGGCTATTGGGTTCAGATCTCCCCCAAAATCAACAAAAACTTTCATAATTCTTTTGAAGAAGTTCTGCAAGTGGAGGCCAAAGTACACGCACAAGGAGAAAACTTGAAGCCAACTGGGCTTTGATAAAACATGGCTAATTTAATCAGCTTATTTTTATCTTCTTCATTCTGTTATAGCAATCATTAAAAATATGGATATTGAGACTAAAACAATCTAATTCTTTGGCTGTAAGGTCTAAGGTTAACATTTTTACCTGAATTTTTTGTAATTTTTGTGTGTGGGTGTTAAATTGTGTACATTTGATAATATCATAAAATGACCCAAACAAAAAATGACATGTAATTGAACACAGATTGTGAAGGAATCTTGCAGGCTACTGATTTCAGAGCACTATCATACACAAGTATGTTAAACTAGTAGATTTCAATTGTGGGATTAAGTAACACTTCGCACATCCCAGGTCAGTCAGCTTTCTCCTTACCTCACAGTGGGGCAAGACTTTGGAAATCCACATTTCTTCCTAATCTCAAAAATGTGTTGGTCTCTAGGGGAAAGAGACATGGGTATAGGAGCTAGAGGGAAACTTGGACATGCATTGTTTGTTATGGATCATGGGAGGTCCAGAACACTGGATTTCTTATGGAAGAACACACGTCCCACAATTTAGACTTGATTAATGTGCCTACCACAAGTTACAATGCATGTAGAAGGCTTATAACTAAAAACCCATACTAGAATTTATCAGGAAAAGGAAAGGACTGCTAATCATTTATATTGTGTTTAGAAAATAAAATCAGTGAGTGACATACGAAATGTTTTGGGATCTTTTTGTTTTGCACGTTGGTCTATGTAGGGAAGAGTGAAGAAAGGATTAAGCAAGCTATTACCCTTCTATGAGTACCATTCAGAGTACCATAAATACAGTTTTCTCACATGATACAGCAAAAATTCAGTGCTGTGTAGGATCTTCTCTTCCTCTCTCCCAGTATGACAGATGCTATAAACTAGTTGTCATCTAGGTCTTATCAAACAACAGTTATTTGATCTTTCTTTGCCTGGTTATCTTTAGATAGAACTTGGCTTTGTTTTTATCATTTTGTGATAAAAGAGTGGAAACCCATAGAGAATTAAATATATCAATATTTCCAATGGACTATAAATAGAAAAACCTTTCGAAATATCTTCAAGCTGTGGAGTTCATATTCTACTGTGGAATCTCACCATATTTGGAAAATACCTTTGCTATTTCAAAAGAATAAATATATTTGCAGCTTTTGACATTGTAACACCCAAATAAATTTGTTTAAATATAAGTATATAACATAATTTTCATCATGCAGACACCTGCAATTTTCCTGAACAGATAGTATCTTGACATTTTGTACAATAATAAAAGTGGAGAAATAGCAGGATGAGCTAGCCCTATTCAAGTTCCAAAGTCACACAGAAACAGAAAATTTAGATCAACTTATTATCATTTTATATACATAGCTGTCATGTTATGTCACCACACTTCAAAATAATAAATCACCAAAGCATATTATGTCAGATCTTGAAAACTATAATACATCGCTTTTGAGACACTAGACCCTTAAGGCAATATCAAAATCTGCACTTTCCAGTACAGATATTTACTCTGCAACAAAACAGAAATAGTGAAAGCTCTCAAGGCCTCATACTTTTTGGCTTCCTGGAATTTGGCAGGCTGTTCACCCACCTGACACAATTAATCCCAACAATTAGAAAATATAACAAAAGAAACATATGAACTTTTTCTGAGAACCACTTTATCATATGTTGCATAAAAATATTTGAAGGCTGGGGAATGGTCAGACTGAAAGTTCAGTTCACGATTATTTACAATACAGCACACGTTAGTCTAAACGGAGTCTATGAACAGCTTTGCCATCTGTTGTTTAAAAAAAACAACAGAAAGAAGGAAGAGAAAAATGAGCTCCATTTGCTTCAGACAGCTATGGGGTGGTCAAGCTAGAATACTTGGCACAGAATATGTTTAGAGTTGAAAAAAAGTTTACATTTGGGCTGTGCTCTTTAACTCATCTGTAGCTGCCTTTGTTATTCCAAGTACTAAAATATATTTCTATGAGTCCTTCTATGGGCTCACTGTAGCTAATCCTGACTACCAAGAGAGGGACTGAGGCTGCCCTGGCCCCTCCATGGCTTTGTCAGGCAGTCCAGGGCAGGATTTTCTGTAAGCAAGGCTTCCCCTGCAGACACAGTCTGCCAGAGCTGGCACGGCTGCCAAGAAGGCAGTCATTTCTCCCAGGAAAAATGACATCAGGGAGTAGGACTCCTGCATGCTAAGTAGTAACCAAGCTCTTGAGCCAAAGGCTCTTCTTTGCCTCACAGGGCTACAACCTGGCAGCCTAGGATGGCATTTGGATTTTCAACAGAAGAAATTTTTGGGACTAATACACTAGAAGAAATTGAGCTGTAGTCACCATCATCATCAAAATTGTTTATCTTGTAGGGGGGACCAGCAAATAGGAGACCAGCGGACACCACAGCTGGGGAGGATTCAGCAACGGTGGAGCCCTCCACACGAACCTCACAGAGGCGATTTGGACTCATCAGTGCGGGTAAGAGATCATTTGCATTTGTACTGGAACAAAACCCGGAACTGGAAGACATAGTGCAACCAAGATGGATATTTTAGACTCATGAAATACCACTCCTGTTCAAATCTCCATGTGAAAGGCCTTTTAGAACTATGGATTTTCAAGGATTTTCAGAGATATTTGTGTTACCTACACCTGAGAAAAGCCAGTACTGCATGTCTTCCCTTGTGTTTTATTATTATTATGCTATCAAAGAATATGATGAGGATTCAATATCTTATATAAATTCACTAGACTACACAATACACAAACCTTCTTGCAAAGTTAATGAAAAGCTCTCTGGCTACCTTTAAATTTACCTGGCCTTCAACTAACTCAGAAGCGTAAAAAAATCAAAGATTCATTGAAATAAAACATGCTTGAGACACTTCCTGAAGACATATAAATCATCACACTCTTCCTTACAGACATTTTTCCTCTGGTGATAGGTAAAATAAAGACAACAATACTCCTTTATCAAATAATTCAAGTGTAATGTAATAAAAGTGACTACTAAGTTTAAACTTTTCCTTATATTATTTTACAGAAGAAATCAGGATACTGACAAAAAAACAGTAAATATTTTGAACCTTTGGCCCATTATTGAACTGTTGCTATACAGAAGTTTCTAGAGATGAAAACTAAGTTTAGTAACTTTCCTCCCTTTTCCCTCCCTCTCCCTCTCCTTTTTTTTATTCACTTGCTGACCAGCTTGGCTGTGGTCTGAACTAAAAATAAAATGAAACAATGCATGGAGATACAAGAAAAAATTCTAGATCAAATTTTGCAGAATCATAGAAACAGTTTCTCATTGCATCTGTATGCTGGATAGTATCTATAACTATGTAAAGTGTTCCACACATTTTTAAGGGCTTTCCTATTTATTTGAAATACTCCATTCTTTTCATATATCATTTCAGTCCATTTTGACAGTTTAAGTAGGGCTGGTAGGATGACTTAGCCTCATATGGAAAATCTTTGTTGAAAAATCTGTTGAACAATTAGGAGATACACAGCACTTTGTTTTTCACATGGTGTAAAAAGGCATGATTCAGTTACAGCCATTTCAGATATCTGGTGTTAAGAGTGAATTGAAATATCTGTCCTAACTTGAAAAAAATTAATTTAGTGTGGCTTTGTTTTAAAACATGCTGTTCATTTAAAGTTGTTATATATGCCTCTACCAAAACCAGAAATATTTAAACATCTGGCATTCTTTTTCTATTTTCCCATATCTTTTCTAGGAAGATGAATTCCTCAAATCATTGTGTAACCTATGTAACATCTATTACACTTAATCGATACCTACTACAATGCTTTCGCTGCAACACGTCTCACAGTTTAGATGAGGGGATGGCCAACTACACACATAATGTGAGTAGGTGTGCCAGATCTGAAGTGACCTCAGGTCTCCAACATATGTTTTACATTTCCTAGTCAGATTGGGGATTGTCTTGGATATTTAATTTTTTGCTTTCCAACTGGAACAGATAGTCACAAGATAGACTTTATGTGTGGCTCTCTAGAAAGTGATTGTTGTTAAAACATATCTTTTTAAGACTTTCATCTAGTTTTTGAATTCATTCATGTGATAGAGTTTTCACATTCATCTTCTCAAGATTTTTCTATGCCCTGGTATTTGAGCATGAAAATTACTTTTATATTCAACCCCCCTCTTTTTTTTTTATATTTCCACCTAATTCCTAAATCTTTATTCTGTAATCACATGTACTTATACAGCTCATACAGCTCTACTTCTTTTCATGCTTACTAAGAGAAATGAAACGTTGTGCTTTTCAGATATCAGTTTGTCTCAGAGTTTTCCTAGTTTTCTGTGGAATTTGCAGTCAATGTATTTCTGACAACAGCTCCATCATTGAATGGATTAATGAAGTAATTCAAATGTAGTGGTCCAAGTAGGGTAAGATGATGCTGTCCTATCATATGAAACCTGTGCTTCTACAAAGTTCCTATGTTTTGCAGAATCATAAAATAAGGATAAGGAAGTAGTTAGAAAGGTCATCTGGTCCATCTACCTGTCTCAAGTCTTGATCTGCTTATAACTACGGCAATCCTAGCAGATGTTTGTCTAACCTTTTTGTATAGGTATCCATTGACATTGACAATAAATAGTTCTTTATTTCACAAATGCAAGTGTATGTCCATTTTCAAGCATGAGCACACACGAAGGGGTGCCTGGTGAAACTTCAGACCTCTACATCATTTATATTTTAAATAGCTAATTTTTACAAACTCTTTTATATGAAAGCAATAGCACTTTAAAAATCACACTTTTAACAGATAATAATTTTTCCTGTGTGAAGAAAACAGTGGTTCATAGTTATATGTTAGTGAAAAAATTAATAAAACAAAATGAAAAGAGAAAATAAGTCTCCAAAAGCAGGTAAACGTGGAAGGCAACTAGGGGTTCAAAATTGCCAAGAAAGACCTTTTTTTCATTAGATTACTAACTAATTAGTGATGGCTGTGCTGACTAGATAGACTAGATAGAATATGTCAGATTCTCATTTGGATTATTGGTCAATACAGTTAAGATTATTCATATAACTGGCTCAAAATTTAGTTCCACATATAAAGAGGAAAATAAGCTTGATATAGTATGTCTGGCAGATCTCATTTAAAAATATTTTTCTTTGAAATTCAACATATTAATTTACAAAGATGAGCAGTATACATTATCATAATAAGTACTGCATTCTTTACATTATCTCTTTGGAAAAAATGACTGATAGGGAAATACCAGGCAAACTCAGCAGAGGAAGAGCACCAATAAAAGCAATTATTCCTGTCAGAGCAAGTGGGATTGTTTCCAGTTATTCATAGTTTAGATTCAATCAGTGCATGTCTAATTTAGACTCAGAGCTTTCCATTCTGCACTGTGCTTCTGGACTCTGATTCCCTCTATCCTCTGTGGTCATGACAGTGTAAAGAAATGTAAGATCATGTCTTACTTAAAAGACATTTAGTTCTGATTTGTGTTTGCTTACCACTCTGCAAAAGTGACCACTCACAGAAATTTCTCAAGGGAAATGCAATGCAGTTTTAGCTCAAGGCACTTATCTCACATTAAGCCAAGAGACTTAAATCAAAAATGTTTAATAGAAGAGAAAGGAAATCTTTGCCATTGAAAAGCTGCACACTGTTAGTCTTGCTTTGACACTCTGTGACTGCTCTGTGACTTTTCAACAAATGCTTTTCATTTCTGATGTCAATGACATCTGATAGTAAAATACTATGTATGACAAGAGCTTAATGCTTTATAGAAAATACATTTACAAGCCCATCTAAAAAAAAAATTACTTTTATTCCTATGTATCACAAATCTAGTCAATTGAAGCCTGCAGAAATTTCCTGTTAATTTGGAAATATACTTAACCAGAATATAATTGTGGGTAATGCAAAGCTGGGTGGCTGTGGCTGGCCTAAAATTTGTTGTCAGCAGGAAGAAGATTAATTTCATTTACTCTCTTTGTCATGTCTCACTGGCTTCCTGTCTTTTTTGCTTGTTATCTCCAGTGAGCTGCTGCTGTCACTCTCAATTCACTTTCTACTCAGTTATTCGTTATCTGACGGATCTGTCTACACATTTTCCCAATATGACATTTTTCCCCTCCTGAACCAGAGCTCTTATCACAAAGCCTACAGTAGGGGAGAAGGTCTACACTGAAAAGGAAAAAAAAGAATAAGATTTATACAATTCCATAACAATGCTGCTGTCCAAGTACTCTGGCTGCCTGAGGAAAACAGCTTTTTTTCTTGTATTTTTTCCACATAAATAAAAGAAGCAGTGATAAGGTATGAAAGCACGTGTTTATAGGCTCCAGGCCTTACGTCTCAGTCCTTGCATCTGTGGGAAAGCCCAAGAATAACAGGAGTACTCCACTGTGTTCAGAATAATATGGTACATAGATGAGGAATTTTTTAGGACATGTTTGGCACATTTTACTGTATGAGCCAGTTTGCAAAATGTTCCTGAATCATAGGATGCGGTGTGTCCTGCCTGCAGTGCTGGATTCTCACAGGATTACCCACCATAAGGGGACACACACGTTTCAAAATGTTTATCATATGTGTATACACATGTACATGTGGTCATGCTGTTTCAATTACATTATCTCCACCTGACCTGACATAACAGATCATTCTGTCATACGGCTCTGCAGACGTTTATGGACAAAATGAGAGGACCAGGGTCAGACAGCCTTGTTCCTTCCCCAGGGGAGCAAAGGAAAAGCTATCCCACCGTTTTATATGTATATCCTCTGGATACACATAAGATATGTTTAAGTGTTTTACTAAATTGACTTTAATAGTTGGGATAAATGAATGAGTATACAGTGCCAAGTGAGTGACAAAAAAGCTATCCTTGGTGAATATTCCTACAATATGCATGGGTCTTAACTCCATGATTTTTCCCAAGGCTAAGAAAATTTCAGCATTAAGGGTGACCTTTTAGTGTGATTAAACCATACAGATTTTGTTATAAAAGTAGCTTCTCAGAAATACACCAGAACAAAAAGTGTGTTATCAGAGGTGTCCTTGCCTTCTTGCTCCCTGCTTTAGTGTCGGACAGTGGCTGTTCACCAAGGCCAGCTTTGATGAAGACCTCAACTCTATAGGTTCCTTTTATTGCCAGGAGAGATAGATGTCCCAAACAGGCAACCTTGAGGACCCCAGCTGGGCTCCTATCCTATCTGAAATTGCCTCCAGGGGAAGTCTTGCTCTCACTATTGACTACGGAGGGAACCAAAGGAAACCTTGCTTCTGTTGACAACATTGGTCTCTGCTAATTTTCCACAAAGCTTTAAGTGTCTCAAGTGCTCTTCAGCAATGCCTTGTTAGTTTCAGGTGTGTTAGACACTACATTTATTTCAGATTGTCAGAACATGAGAAATAGCTGTTCAACCATATGAGGTCTAAACCTGGACAGGAGACAATAGCAGAGTGAGAATATAGAGACTGAGTAGGGATATAATAATGTTTTCCCAGAATCTGCCACCTGAGCTTCAAGTGATTCATGGTTCAGGGAAACACAAAATAGTGAACATTTTACACTTCTTTAAAGATCAGCCCTGGAAAATAATGTGATGATAGTCCACTCTGATCTGCCAGCTTCCCTGTTAACAGCTTAAAGTTCACTTTTGGAGGTGCACCTGCACATACACCTTGGCTGGATGGAAAAAGATAACTGAGATAACTTGATCTATCATGGATGCAAGCTCAATGCATCGCCTGCTTTGCAGGAAGCAATAAAAAGTTATCATTAAAGGGAAGAATTCAAATCATACCTTTGGCTGTCATATGGGAAGCTCAGCCTCCAAACTTAGTCATGACCTGTGGTAAGCAGTGTGCTATGTCAAGAGCATCTCTAAAGGGAAAGTTACTTATCACAGCTAAAATGCAATGGAAAGTTCTCTCCCCATGCCTGGAGTGAGCTGGGGTGACAGTGAGGAAAGTCCTTATGCTGCTTCTGGAATGATTAGCTGACAAGACATTGCCGCTTACAGACAGCTGTGGCAATGCCCCCTCCAGCAGTAGTCTCATCAATTTTTGCTGTTGCCTAAGTCAGCTGGAAATTTTCTGTCTGAAAGTTGATTTTACCATTCTTTAAAAACAAATAAAAAAAAAAATCTTATATCTCTTCAAATAAAAGACATGTTTTCTATTGCAAGGAAGTGGTAGCTTTACTACCTTAAAAGAATGGTAGCTTACTTTTTTCAAAACACTATATACATTTATCAGTAAGAAACAGACAGTACAACCATTCTTTTTACAGTTTGCTCTGTAGGTCAGATTTGGTCCATATAGTGCCTCTTCCAACATATGTCAAACACATAAGCAAACTCTCAAGGTATCCTGGAAGCTTACTGTGGCTAACAGCACCAAACAAATGGAAAAGGAGATAATTTTTCAAGCAGAAAGAATACAGAGGGAGCTATAAAAAATAAAGCATTATTTTTTAAACTAAAGCAGGGAAGCAACATAGGGAAAGAGCATCATTTGAAATTATCTGACAAATAAATGTGTATAGCTGAAGATTGTAATAAATTGTGAAATCAGGGTGTGCCGTTTTCTTTCCATTTCTCAATACAAAGGAGTCGATGTTGATAATATTACAGAATGTTACAGTGTGACCAGAACTAACATTTCTGAGCTTTAATGTACTATTCAATTTCACTTTTGTAATCTGTGTAATGACTTTAGGTGCCATTCATGCTGTTAACCCACACACAAACCAACCACAATATTTTTTCAAATTATGATCGACAGACTGTCTTTGTTTTGCAACGTTTAAGCAAGCAAGCAAAACTCATAGCTTTCCAGGATTTTTCCACAACTGTCTATTCATTTGTTTGCTATTTTCACTTGCCATCAACAACATCATTGTTTAGTGGAGTAGACTGGGGACAGGGTGGTAGCTGAATTCCTGAAACAGCATTTTCATCACACAGAGAAAGGTCTGATCCCATACAGCTGATGGTCTAATGATCAACAATCATCTAATTCTAGTTTAAGTCCCTCAATAAAACATAATCTTTTTCTTTTTTCCCCCTATATTTACTACATCAAGAAGAGATGAAATAAAGCATCCTTGTAGAAAAACTTTTGCTGAATTTATACTGTTTGACATATGAGAAAAATGTATCTTGAAGTAACAGAGAATTACTTTTAAAATAACTGTTACATGATAGGAAGGAAAAATCTACAATATATATAATGACATCAAAAGACAGGAGTGAATTTAATGTATTACACATACATTTCCCATATGAAAATTAATTCAGTCAGATTCTGAGAAACACTTATGAAGGGATTGATCTCAGTTGAATGGCTAGGATTATGTTCATACAGGGAGTCACACATGTACATTATATATTTATATATCTGTATATAAATCATTTGGAGCAGGCTCCATTGCCTTCCAACTGGAGACCTAAATTACTGCCAATTAAACATTACAGTAGACCACTACTATATGAGTGGTAAACACCACCTTTATTACAAAAAAACACTTCAGAATACTTTAAAGCATCAGCATTTTTATTGTGACTGCTTGCTGTAGCCTTCTGTCTATAAAAGCAATTTCCCTAGATACCATCAGACCCATTTCTAAAAGTGTCATTGGATACTATGAAAACCTATTAAAAATTATTTTTAATTTCTTCAATTCTAAAATTTTGTGGGTTTAATATCTGGTATTGCTGGGACATTCCAATGCTAGAGGTGAATATAAAATCCCACTGGGAACCTAGAAATCTCGTCTTTCCCAGGAAGGGAATCTGTACTGACAGAGTAAAGAGACAGAACATGTTTTTTTTCCTTTGGTTGCTCAAGGATAGTACATCACTAATATGTGGTTTGGGGCTGTCGCAATTTAAGGGAGTAAGGGGTAGATATTTCTTGCCAACACATTTAAAAATATGCATGTCCAATTACAAATTTGGGAAGTTATTTACAATCACATCAAAGATTAATAAAGGAAGACTGTGGATGCAGAAAGTGTTGGGTAGAATAACAAGAAAGGTATATTTAGCATAATACCAAGTTTTATGATACTTTTATCATCAACATAAAATTGTATAAAAGTGTTACTACAGATTTTTTTGTTATTAGACTGATTTTTATCACATCAGAAATGTCTAAATTATATAAAAATAATAGAAATTTGCATTTCAAGTTGTTGGTTTTTTTAAATATTAGGATGCATAGACATTAATATATTAGTAAAAAAATAAGTTGAAAAGTTCAGTGTAGGACAATTCAGAAATAGCAAAACATTATTTTCTATATCTCTGTTTTTCCCATTTTGCACATCATGAGGGCATTGAATAGGACATTATTCTGGAAGCTAGGAACACATTTCTTATCTTGATGTTGACTCCAAGTTTGGCCTTGGGCAAGTCAGTCAACATCTCTGTACTTCAGTATACCCAACAGTAGAACAGAGACAATAAAGCTGTATATACACTGTAAATCCCTGAGAGCTGGATTAGAGCATCCTAAAGAAATACTTTTGTAAGGGATTAAAAAGCTCTGTAATGTTCTCCAAAGTTTTCTACCTTACAGCTCCCCTATAGGATACAGCACTTACATTTCTCAAGTATTTCAAGAAGCCGCAGTTAATTGCAAGTGCTGTGCCTCAGAGCTGGCTGTAAGACCTCAGTGCAGTGCCTAGTTGTAAGGTTTTAACCATGGTACCAAGAAAAAAAGTTAAGACCTTCCCACTGAGCTATAAAAAGTGTAGTGATGTCTCTGACTTGAGTACATGCAGCTTAGCCTGGTTCCCCATGTTTCCACTTTCTGCATCTGTCCTCACACAAGAACCCTGGGATCAAGTGGATGTTCCATAACCTTGGGATCCTCCCACCTGCACCTCTCCCCCAGTCTTCCAGCTCTTCCTTTAGCCTTACCTCTCAATAGTCCATTTTCTTTGAGGATCTCAAGACCAGCCGACAGGGCAGTGCAGAGCCATCCTGCCAAAACTAAGGGTCATCTTCTTATCTGAGCCTTGGAATACACTTATTTCCTTTATGAATTTTGCATGAATAACTTAACAGAAATGCAAAATACCTTCTCTCACTAGAGTGCTGTGAGTACTAAATAGTTAATGACTATTAGTCTTTGTTAAGTATCATTTTGCAATTTGGATTTCTCAATTCTAAAGTATTATTCTAGTAGGCACTGCATCTAATTATCAGTCCCCCCCCGTCTGGAGCAAAGATCATACTTTTAGCTGAACTAGGATTGCAGAATCTCCTTTATCTCACAGCAAAGCTGTTACCTAATTTGGGATGAAACAATTTATCACTGAATGTCCTTTTCAGGTCCATTTACAGACTTCATTCTTTGAATCAAGTCTTTTTGGCATGGGATTCCTTTACAAATATGTTGTTTGAACTTCTAATGAACTTCAGGAAGTTATGTGATCGGTAACAGACTGGTACTGCTACCACCGTGACGTCAGTTCAGTTCTCTTTCCTAAGAACTTAAGCTTTATTCTGAGGAACTGTAAAGTGTTTAACTAAGGAGGTGTATATTAAAGGTGGTTACAATATCTGGCAGAAGCAGAAAAGTATTTACTTTTACTGCTTATGTCAATGAACCAATATTATTTGTAACTTTTATCTTTTTTATCGGATGAAAAAAATCCTCGCAGCCTTGCTTGGACTTTTTCATCACTTAAAATTTTATTATTGAAAGCAAAGCTTGACCCTCCTTACATAATATAAATTAAGGCCAAGATAAGGCTTGGAAATATCTTGAAAAGATCAAGTGTCTACGTCACAGAACTACACAAACAGAGAATTTATTCACAAAACTGTAAACTTCAAAATAAAAGTTTGGATTCTCTGCATCTTAGTGTATTGCAGGAATTAGACAACTAAATTACATACTAGGGAATATATTTAACAAGTTAATGAAGAAAAAAAAGAAAAAAACAATGAATATGAGAAGACGGTGTAGCCTAATAATTATCATACTATAAACTAATTGTAAAATAATCTGACCTAAAAGAATTAGGAAAACTGTATAAAAGCTCTTCTTTAATATTGAATTACTCAGCTAACTAAAATTATTTCTCACTTAGTCTATATAACATTTTTTCTCTCTGAGTTTAAGGAGTAGTTTATTTTCAAAATGTGATTTCTGAATTTAAAATTTTTCTTGGTAGGTGTATGTGTCATATTTACTCAATCACTATTTTCAGATTTTTTCATGGACACTGTTTGCAAATAGCTTAGTGCAATTTCACTTTAAAAAGTGTCATCCCCAAAAAATATTTCTATATGTATGTAAAAATATTTCTCCTTGTAAATATACTGATAATTCAAAATACTTTTCAGGTGGAAGAATGATCAAGGAAAAACACCTAAGAACCTAGAGAATTAAGTCACTGATTGACAGAAATCAAGAAGGGCTTGAATTAATCCGCAGTGAGAACTTTTCATTCTCCTATGAAGCAGACCAGTTCCAGATCTGAACCTGGCTTTTAAAGTAATCTCCCACTTTTATACTGGGCCAAATAAAAGAATTCAGGTGAATGCTATCCATAAACATTTATGGCAAATCTTCATTGAATCACGGAGCCTTTTGCAAAGATCTGTGACCTGGATGCAATAGGGTTCACTCTCAAAATGCGAATAGTATGGATATCTCAGCCAAAACCAGGCTTGTTTGCTGGGTCTTAGCAGTGGACTAATCCAACTTTATTGTTTTCAGGACCTCAGCTCAGAGTGATGAGCTGTGTGGTTTGGAGGGACAAGTCCCTCTGGAGTTCTGTGAGAACACTTAGTAACATGTTGCCCAGAGTGGTATAGACATTCTCTCACGCATTTCACAGGTAGGTTGGGTGGAGCCCTCACCTTAAAAACTTCACTGCATCTGGATCTTGGATCATAGTCTGATCTGCAATTCATAAAAAGTACAATCAAAAGATAGGAATGCTGCATCTCATTTCCATTTATATTCATTTTCATGCCATTTCCACTCCAGATTCTTAGAAATCCCAGACAGATGTTTTAGTTCAGAATAAAAAGGCATGCAAAATCTAAAACTCAGTGTGTTTTTAAGAAGAATATAGAGAACTGTGTTGACCTAGTATTTCAAGTTTGCTTTCATACACTGTACAGCTGTCATTCCATGAGTAATTTATTTTAAAAAGTCATCACATGGAACTCCTCAAATCAAGACAACAACACTATCCATAAAAATAACAATGACTAACTTGTGGTATTTAAACACTGTTTGTCCTCTTCAAAGTATTTTACAAATATTAATTCATGATCAGCCAAAGAATAAGAAAATTTTGGATGGAATATTTTAATGCATAAGCCTTTGATAAATAAATATTTATCAGTTTTATCCTTGGCAGGATTCGGTGGATTTACTTGGAATTTTCCTGAAAATATTTTGGTCCACTTTATTTGCCTGCCTTTCTGGGAGGTATTGGTACAAATCTGAAACATTAATATCTGAAATAGCATCACTTTTTGTGCAGAGTTTTTCATTTTTATCTCTTGGATGCAATGTTTTGCAGATTTTGGACAGACAACTGAAAGCAGTAACATACAAATGCAACTTGGGCCATTTAAAAATTATCCTTTGCATAACTCATCAGCAACACTATGGGAGATGGGGCCTTACCCTCTGCAGGTCTCCAGAGACCACAGCAACAGTAAACTGCGAACACGAGTAGGGGGTGAGTGCAGATGGGAAGTATGTGTAGAAAGAGTTCACAAGGAAAATTTCTATCTTCAGAAGCGCCAAGGAAATTATGGAGCCATAGAATGGGGTGTAGTCTTCAATGATCACCTGGAAACACAACGGGGAAAATATTACTGGAAAGATGTTATTGCTTGCTATAGCTATTTTATGCTATTCTTGACAGAGAGTTGCTGCAGAAAGGTCCTGGGAAAATCAGAAAAACACTTTGGTGTGGATAACAGCCGAGAGCTGTTATCGATAGCCGATAACAGCTGTTGCTTCAGGAGCTCCCAGGAATACCCAGGAGCATAAGCCAAGTAGGCCCCCAAAAAACGTCAAAAGCTCCTGCTCTCAGGGAGGTTGAATACTCCTAGGGCTGACTTATATTTCCTTTCTTGTATTATATTTTGTGAAGATAGATTGACTAGATGAGCAAGTGCTTTGATATCTTTTCTATCCACTCAAAGATCTTCTCTTTTCTTTGGCATTCCTTTCTGTCATTGAATATATCCCCTTTAAGAATAGACAGTGAACTGGGGAAACATTAGTTCATTTTAACTTCCATCTGCCTGTACTAAGATAGCCAATGTATATTTCTACCTCTTTGCATTCCCTATCTGCTTTGTTTAATTTTTTTTCCATGTTATGGCCTTGATGATTGCTTTAGAGACCATATGAAGTCAGTTGATTCATAACTTCAGAGTAACCGCCATTAAGGACCTGAGAAAGAGGTAGGGGTTTTTTCTAAGTAGAGCTGCGCTGCATCTCAAATGTTTTTTAGTGATTTGTGGAATTCTAGGTAAATGATTCTTCTAAATAGAAGTTGTGTTATCCTGGCTTATTCATTCTGACAAAATCCAGTATTTTAATGCAGAATTTTCACTTATGTAGTGTACCTCTGGCTTTCTATAAGGTGGCTTGGTATTGCACAGCATCTTCTAAAACATTTTGCTATTCCCAGTAATGAAAACAGTCACCTGGCAACCGAAAGGAGGACAGAGTTCAAAAATAAGATGCCAGGTCGGAGGCATTAGTAGCTTCACGAACACATATAAAGACTTCAGATTTCCTTAGGAATTAACACAGATCCTCTATTTTCTTTGGCATTTGGTCATAGTGACCTTATAAGCATACATAGTGATATGGGGAAGTGTCCGTTCGATGTAATTTCTGCCAAACCATTTCAGGATTTTCATTTGTTCAGGTTTGTTCAAAAACCAGTGTGGAACGTACTAGCACAACAGTACAGAGGACCAAAATCATAAAAATAAAGATTCTGTGAGTATTACTCAACAGTTTTAACAGTATATGAAACAATTTTCCCTACTACATTTTGCAAGCACTTGATTAATTAACAGAATATAAGATAAGCAATTTCTAAGTAAATACTATGTTTCAGTATCTCAGTAAATCTTCCTTCAGATGAAGCATTGCCTGCTTAACACTTCTGCAGAATCTGGTATACATTGTTTTTTCCAGCTTCTGCTCTCAGATCACAAAATCATGTGGGGGCCTCCTTCAGCAAGTTTTAAAAAACAGGCATAGTCTTTTTCTGAAAACTTTCAACCACAACTGAACATCAAGCAAGGGACAGGCAGTTGTTAGAGCAGCACCATTTTCCTGGCTCTTCTAGTGAATTAACTGGAAATTTCACAATGCCTTCAGTTGCCAAATTAGAGCACAGAGATTCCTTTTCTTTGTGGTTGTTACTGGTTTAGTAACCATTGCAAAAGATTTATACCTGTACTTATCCTGGATACATCTGTTGCTCTATTCCAAGTATGCAATACTTATGTTGTTTCTTATACTAATCTTTTTTTTATGCCTCCCTGTTAACTGCTCAATCTAATCAAATTGGTAGAATATTATCTTTTTTTTTTTTTCATCAGCTGAGTGTCTTTCTCCTCACTCTTTCACATAACTGAGACAACAGGTAACCATTAGCAACCTTCAAAAAAACATCTCTTAACTAATAAAATTTTTGAATATCTGCCAGCTACTGTTAGTTCCAACAAAGGCAATTATTCTTTTATGGCACAGAAAAACTAATGTCCAAATCTTAGCTATACTGCAGATAATAAGTTTATAAATAACTCTTTGTAGTTCCAAAGATCAAATAGATTTTTAAAGTTTCATGGCTGAACATTTAATTGAAGTTTGGCTAACAAGTTTGTGGTTTCATCTGAATATTTGTTCTAATCTTGAGTATTCATCATACATATGTATTTAGGAGACATAAGGCAAATAACTATATGTAAGGGCTTTGTGCTCTTTCTTCGTTGGTACAGTCTGGCAACAGTCCTGTTCCTGCAGCAAGATACTGCAGCTGATCCTCTTGTCAATAAATCTACAGTACTTCAGACACAGAATCATTTCTTTTGCATCACATATTTGATGGTACAAAAATGTCAGAGGCCCATCTGTGGAATGAAAAAAAGAGAACTTAGTAGATGAAGACGAAAGTAGAGAGAAGGAAGAGAGCTTGTACCCAGATTTGACTGAAATTTAGATAAAGAAGTACCTACAAAGAGTAAGTTTTCCCTGTGGGAAGTTAGTAACTCTGAAGTGTTCTCTCAGTACTGTCTACAGAGAGAGCTGATGACAACAGTAGCTTTAATTTAACCATCTTGTTCAGGTGGCTAAAATCAAGTATGATGAATTAGGGCTGTGGAACTGACAATTTTCTATTGCTCACGTTACAAAGCAAGTTTTGGAAACACAGCAGGACTTCTCTCCTTTGACAAGATACATAGGGTCAGACCTGCAGAAGAGCTTAGGTCTCAGGTTCTAACTGCTCCCAAACAGCATTTTTCAAGCTTTTCAAAGATTTTCCATGTGAGGATTTTCAACATGTCAACCAGTTCTATGCTGAACTTTCCTCCAAAAAAAATTATTCCCTCTAGGTTATGAACATGATTTGAGTCCCTCGGGAAACATTGTCCTGATTCTAAGCAGTAAAAACACGACCCTTAAGATCTATATCCCTCAACTGATTTGTTTGTACTATAAGAAATGCTCCTAAGGCACCTGAATACAAGTTAGAGGTCCATACATGCATATAAAATTTTATTTTAGGTAACAAAGCTTTGTATTCTTATTAGAATTTTCCCATCTGCACTAGTCTTTGAAAAAAAAATCATCTGGAATGTTTATTTTCTAAAAAAAACCCAGAGACTACCCTCCCTCACTGCAGCAGTCTGTCTACAGATATTGTTATAATCCAACATAACCTTTTAGATCATTAAAATTACGGAGTTGTCTTAAGAAAGATCACAGTGTTCCTTACCTCAAACACCTTGGCGATGTTGCTTGTAGAGCTCAACACTCCGTTCTGCATCCGGGAAGAGAGCGTAACAGAGGAGCTGCCATCATTCACCAGCGTGCAGGCAGGGTGTACCTGCTACAGGCACCTGCTTGGACACAAACAATAGCTCGGTAACCCTGTTTACTGTGTTCTTCATATATACACACACTCTAAAAAAATAGAAACGCTAGCTTTCGTGCCAGACCAGATGTGTATTTCTAAAGGTCAGTTTAATTCATCAGAAGAAGTTGAAAATATGCCAGTTCAAAAGATGCCTTTCCACTGGGTCTTTTTGCTCTTGTGAACAAATGTTTCTTAATGTTGAATACCTACCTAAAGGGCAAGTTCTTCCTGCAGAACTGATTACTGGTACTGGGCTCACACTCCACATATAGACTTTTCCACTGCACAGAAAAAGATTAAACTCAATACACTTCATGAGGGACTGGGGACACATGTCCCTTTTTTTTCATAACATAAACATGGCAGTAAACAGTGCTGTTACCTCTTGTACCGTGATTTAATGCTAGCATTTTAGCAACTTCCATAAAATCAGCAGTCTGTCCTGCTCTCCAGTAAATACATGTTATAGAGGTACAAAGGGGATTGGGAGACCCAGGATGAGCGCCAGATGGTGAGGTGTTACGTAAAGGAGGACACAATTTGGAGCACCTCATTTTGATTCAAGCTTCACGTTGATGCACTAAAGATATGCCTGTGTATGAGAATACACCAAAGGCATGGAGACAAAACAAGTGCAAACTATCAGCAGTGAAAATATGGAACTTGGTAATCTCATCTGCTTGGTATATATGAGAAATGAGCAAGCTGCAGGCTGTCCAAGGCTCTGGTTAACTCAGAGGAAGAAGCCAGAGTGACTGTTTCTGGGCAAAACATGACAGTGATGATATCAACAATAATATGAAAAAGAACTATATATTTATTGGCACATTCTTATATACATTGGATGCCAATGCATTATAAAACACATTAATTCATAAAGAAAAGGGATTTTATTAATTGTTGTGAATATACTTAATGTAATCTTTTAAAGAATCAACATTTTCTGCATGATTTTTCTATAGATCTTTTTTAAAAACGTAGAACATTCAATTAAAAAAACTAAGGAAAATTAATCTTTAATAAAAAAATATTCTTTATTTTCATTGGGTTATTAAATTTTGGCAGTTACTAGAGCTTTATAAGTAGATACACAGGTGTCAGAACAAGCGAAATAACTGTGCTAATATGAATACCTCCAAATCTAACAGTTAGGTATGAAAGGGTTAAGAAGTTCACACTGAACGACTGCCATTTTTCCAATGGGTAATAAATAAATATGGCAACAGAATATCAACTACAGAAAACAGGTGCCATTAGGTTTAACTACACAGTTCTTCATATCAAAGGCTAAAATGGGCTCCACATTGCATAAGAATCTAGTTTTAATGTGAAACTCTTAGAAGTAGCAGCATATCTCTAATTAAACTTACATAACAGTGAAAGCAAGCACTAACAAATTACATAGAAAATAATATTCATATTAAACTATTTACAAATGTAATCATGGATTCTCAGGTATCATGGCTGATGGGCAGAGGATTGGGTTGAGATATATTAAAATATTGCTTTGCTGATTGAGTTTAAAACTAATCATGACTGAGAATAATACTGAAAGGGTATTATTCCATAGTTCCAAATTTTGGGAGGAAAGGACTAGAATGAACATTGTTTTGTATGAAGTGATGTAACAGCCACTAAGGAGTATCTCTTCTAAAGTTTTAGCTATCTTCTTTGCACATTGCATGACTACATCAGACCATTGCAATCTACAAAGGTTGGAACCTATTTCTTAGGCAGGACTAGAGACTTTTAAAAGGAGCAGATTGGGTTCATCACTGAGCTGAGGTCTCGTTCTCACTAGAACAGTTTTAAACACATTATGAAGTAGATATTCAAGCCAGGCCAAGGCATTTAAGTGGATAAGGAGCAATAAAACCAATGGCACTTACACCTGTGTATAACTGAACTACTTTTGAAACTGTTTGTAGAGAAATAACATATTTTTATGTCATGTGCATGCATGTTAAATATATACATATTTACTGTGTGCAAGTAACTATTGCCTTAATGACTGAAAATGGCATGACAGCAAACCAAGCATGCTTCATGCACTGTGACAAGTTGAGTGAGGATCGCAAGATGAATGAGATGGGTGTCTTGGTGGTGGAAGATACAGAGAAGGCGGAGCTGCTGAATGCCTTCTTTGCTTCCGTCTTCACTGCCAAAGCTGCCCCTCATGAATCCCAGACGCTGGAGACAAGGGGGATGGTCTGGAGAGAGGAAGACTTTCCCTCTGTTGGGGAGGATTGGGTTAGAGACCACTTGGCCAAACTAGACATCCATAAGTCTATGGGCCCTGATGAGATGCACCTACGAGTGATGAGAGAGCTGGGAGATGTTATTGCTGAGCCACTCTCCATCATTTATGAGAGGTCCTGGGGAACAGAAGAAGTGCCTGAGGACTGGAGGAAAGCAAATATCACACGAGTCTACAAAAAAGGGCAAGAAGGAGGACCCAGGGAACTACAGGCCAATTAGTCTCACCTCTGTCCCTGTGAAAGTAATGGAATGACTTGTTCTGGATGTCATCTCTAAACACATTGACGATCATGAAGTTATCGATATCGGTCAACAAGGATTTACCAAGGGTAAATCGTGCTTGACCAATCTGATAGCCTTCTATGAAGTTATAACTAGATGGCTGGATGAGGGGAGAGCAGCAGATGTCATCTACCTTGACTTCAGCAAGGCTTTTGACACTGT
>JAOQGH010000001.1:20495235-20506203 GCA_025769975.1 Gallinago jamesoni | reverse complement strand
TTTACGAGGAAGTGCAGCGACAGGACAAGGGGCAATGGTTTTAAACTGGAAGGGGGGAGATTTAGATTAGATATTAGACAGAAATTCTTTACAGTGAGGGTGGTGAGGCACTGGAACGGGTTGCCCAAGGAGGTCGTGGATGCCCCATCCCTGGAGGTGTTCAAGGCCAGGCTGGATGGGGCTTTGAGCAACCTACTCTAGTGGGAGATGTCCCTGCCACTAGCATGGGGGGGTTGGAACTCGATGATCTTTAAGGTCCCTTTCCAACCCAAATGGTTCTATGATTCTATGATTCTATGATTCTAATCTTTCAAAATTTTTATTTTTGTTTTCTTTTTCTCCAAGTGAATTGGGCTAACTATATTCAACTTTCACCTTTTTTCTTTAAGGAGTAAGTTACAGTTTATTTCCTGTTCCATGGCCAAAGTAGGAAGGAATAACACAGAAGCTCTTTTTCATAAATAATTTTTATTTGTTTTATTTATTTGTATATGTTCCCTCTCTTCTGAAAAAGCACATTTACTTCAATTAAACCTTAATGAAGGTACAATCACTTCACCTGAAATCATGTTGAAATCAGGAAATTGTGGCTTTCTTGTTGTCACACGCAATAAAAAAAAAATCACCTTTAATATTTGTCTATGGGACACAATGAGCACACAAAAGCCAAGCATGTACTAACGTTGCTCAACAGTGAAGTTTCCAAGTATTAATAAAAGTCTCGTACAGGTTTGGCTCTCAAAGTACAATAAATATGAGATGTCTTCTTCTTCTCAGGTAACACTGTCATTACAGATGACAAATGGCATGAATGAAACAGAATGTTCTTCCTCACTTGGACAAATTCCCTATTTACATTTTGTGTTACCAAACTTTTTTTCTGCATTGCATGCTTCCACTTTTAAAAGTGGAGAAAGCTAAGGTTTTGGTATTTATGTACTACAAGAAAACAAGAAGGATCTATTTGATAAGTACTTGCCTCTTGACAGGCTTGATCTATATATGCTTGCAGCCAGAGAAAGCACTTTTATGGTCTTCAACAAGGTTTCGACTCCAATACATTTCTTAAGCTAGACTTTACAAGAACAAGTAATGTTCCTTTATTATATTTTTCTGACTGATTTCAATAATTTCATATGGCTTCTGTCACCAGAACCATATTCTTTTCCACAGTTTTTTAACCATTATCAACCAAGTGCCATTAAGCAAAGGATCTAATATTAGATCAGGCATTCTAAATTAGGCAGTACCAAAGCCAGTTCATAGTACTGAACCTTAGTTAGTTTTACCGTTTGTCAAGGTATTTTGTGTTCCTTAACAAGGTCATCTACTTTGTGTACAAAAAGACATATATTCTAGCAGAAATTCTTGACAACTGTAAATACCCCCAAACTTCTGAAGAGAAGGGGAAGATTTTTTTAATAGATTACATGTAAAAATAAAAGCATGGTCATATATTAAAGGTTTTAAAATATTTTCTGTTTTAAGAGGTAGTGACATTTTTTTAATGATCTAAAGTATCAGTGTGGAAGAGAAGTTGGGAGCTGGGTAAGGGATTAATGGGGTACTTCAGAAGTTCAACATGTCCCTGCATCAGCCAGGGACAAAGGCTGAAGTCAATGATTCTCAGCCTTTTATCTTTATTATTATTCTCAAGGTGATGAATGTCCCATAGCAGTATAGTTCAGTGAATATGTGTAGTTCCCCACCACTTCTAAAACACCACAGCAGTCCTGTCTTGGCACTTGATGAAGACTTTCTTCCTTTAATTTCAAAACTCTCAGCACTTTGCTTGGAGCCATAGCTGAAAATTTTCACTCCTACAAGTAATAACATTGTACAAAAGGGCTCATGAATGGGAAAAAAAAAAAAAAAAAAAAGAGAAAGCAGCCTAAAGTTATTAATCTACACATATTTTTCTAACTGATAATCACACAAGAAAGTGATGCATGTTAAAAAATTATTCCAGGCAACTATAAATTACACACTTGTCCTGCATGCAGTAAGAAATTCTTTAACTTCTTATTATCATAGATCAGCCTTTCCTAACCATAAACAGTAGTCATATGCTACTTCATTGATACATCAATACATTGCGTGGTTCAGACTGTGCTAGTACCATTGGTCTGAACAATTATTCATGCTTCAAAACAGGAGAAAGAAGATTCTACATTCACTTAATCCATCAATGAATACTGCATATTATAATCTACCCCTCCACTTAGCAATATAACTGCAGCTTATTTGAAATAAGTAAGCAGAAAAACATTCAAAATTATCTTAAGGAGATTATTTAAACAGGTTACATGCTATCATATGCATGGCAAAAGTTAGGGAAAAAAATATGTTCACTTTTGATAACTGAGGATGCTGCTGGAACACTGCAAGAGCAGCAACAAAGAACATCTGTGGTGGATGTAGGTAGACCTGGGGTTCCGTGCATCCCTCCCACAGCCACTCTGGTCAAAGCATGGCTGAAATTCTACCATTTACAGTAACACTTACATGCAATGTTCAAAGGCTTTTTTAAACCACAATGTTTTCTGTCTAAAAAACAGAACTTCTGGCACCTATGCTGGGCAATGCCATCTGAAAGAACCCTTGCTGTGGGCCAGACCATCAGTGCCATTCACCAGTTGGTGCCATTCACCAGCTCTGTAATGTCTAGGTATTTCCTAACCCTTATATTCCCCAAAACTTCATTTCATTTCAGCCTAGCCAGCTTTCAGAAGACATTTCACTGTGCTAGAGTCAAAACCAAACTACGGTTTTCATCCTTTTGCTCAAAATAATGAGAGTAAAGAAATTTATATTTAAAACTGTGTTTCACCTAGGGATTTAAAAATAATAATTTGGAGGAAGAGTTACATGTGATGAAGGCATTCTATAGCAAAATGGACATTAGTATATTTATTTATTAGATTTCTGAAGCCAATTCCAGGCAGGCTGATGAAAAATAATGAGCCCAAGAAATGCTGGGGGACATCTTTTGGCTCCTTTGTGTGGTACAGCTGCATATGAGTAAAAGAGTAAAGTACTGGAGCACTCTAAATAGCGGAACTGAAAAGGAGGACATAGAGGCTGGATGAAAGGTAAAGGAGTTTGATAGATAAACTTATAACAAAGACATTCTTCCACTGTAACGTAAGCAGTAGGTCTGATGAATCCTACAAACACATCATTTATTTTAGCCATAGTCAATGACCACACGGGTTAGACCATTGTTGTCTGCTCTTTCTGAAGATGTCACTGAGGCCATTTCATCACAGGAACCTCATGACAAAGAGTCATGAAAAATAAGGTCATGTTAGTTTGTATAGTGCATATAGCCATGCACACCTGGTTCAGCAGTCAGATAGAAAACCCCATGAGTGTCATAACCCTTTCCTTAGGTCTATAGTGCAGTGCTTCCACCATCCTCTTCACACATAAAAGTTTTCACAAACAGACTAACTTTCCAATACTGGCTCTGAAAGGATTTTGATATTAGAAAACATGGGGAATGTTAAAACAAACAAACAAACAAACAAACAAATGGCCAGCTCATTTCAAATACATTTTTTACACAGCTCAGGCACACTAAAAGAGCTAACATGCTGACATTTCCTGAAAGTAAAAAATCAGATATGTGTCATGTTTCATGGAGATTCTGCATCCATGGATGCGTGATTACCTATATGACAAGAACTCCAGTGCACAGGACTGAGCTCAAAGCATACTGGCATTTTAGGCCCTCTGCCAATGACCAGGAAATTAAGAAATCAGCAGGAGAAATAACATGTATAATCACATCAATAAGCCAGAAGATTTCACTGCATTTCTATGTTCTGTACGGAAAAGGGATTCCTGAAGTGGTAAATCCACAATGATATATGCTATCCCAAATCAAAACAGAAGGTATGAAGCCAATGCTGTACAAATGGAAAATAATGACTCAGCTATGTAAATTATTAAAGTCCTTTTAGTAATTCAGATGAACAATCAATGGTATACTACAGAAGGTCTCTCTAATAATGCGTATAGTAAGGCAAAGAGTAGTCAAAAAGAGCGGAGCAAAAGCAGTTCAAAGCAATATCCAGAGAATGATGTTTGTGCTGTAACACATGACAAGATTATATACACAGCAGGATACTTTAAAAACATACCAGAATCCTAAGAATGTTCTGGTGAGAGAATTGTTTGCCTATTTGGTATTTAATGACTGATTATGACTATTAAAACCTAGAAAGAAATTGCAAAATTATAAATCTAATATATTATCTAATTATATTTCCTAAAAATATAATACAAGTGGGTGAACAAGAATTTATTTGATAGCAGAAATTCCCTAAAACTCCCTGAAATGTGAGATTCCTGCTCTTTGGTCCCTTTAGGAGACATCTACTATGCACTGCTTGTCTATTTATACTTCACTGGAGCAGGATGGAAAACATGGCCACTTTGGTCTACAGTGCAACAGAAGCCTAGACAGCTCAGCTTGCAACCAGCCCTCAAGCTGCAGAACACAGGGTTCACTTTTATATTAATTTGCATGCACCCCCTTACCTATACTAACTTTTAGAAAATTTTGTTCTTCTCATGATAATTATAAATGGGTGTAAAGAAGAGTAGGTGTTCTTCAATTTATTCTGTCACTGCATTATGCTTTTTGTCTTATTACTCCATTTGCTACCATCTTTCGTACATTGAATGAATCCAGAAAAAAAATGAAACTTGTTGAAAGGCACCTGCAGTCAGCTGTAACTGGAAGCAGTGCTTGCTTTAGCCTTGAGTCGATATCTATAAGCACAGAGATTGTGTTGTTAGGATAAAGTACAAAATATAGGCACTGTGAACAGTTAGCTTCTGCTTATTTCTGCCCTAAAAGTCTTGCTTTTACATTATTACACCTTTTTGGGGTCATTACTTCTGTATTAAATACAAGTGGAGACAGAGCACTGCTGGTTATTCAGGAAGATTTCAGGTATAGAATAGATTTTGACTTTGCCCTTTAATTAAGGATCACCTCTGTGTTTTCTCATCCAGCATTTTACACTGAGACAGACAACGCATATCTCAATACACTTTTATGGGGTGTTGGTAGTTGATATCTCAATATCCCTGGTATCTCAATACCTCTTCATTACCCTTTTAATCCATACCTTTGTAGCTAAAGAGTTCCGTGAATATCATACGCACTACTGTATCAATTCTGGAAAGGAAAAACAGCAAATAACAGGTTCTGAAGTCTTGTTAATGAAGATACTCCATAATAATCAGTAAAAAAATCAGTAGTATTCCCACAAATCATAAGATACTAGACATTAGCTTCAGAAATCTCATCTATGTGGATGAGAAGACATCTGAATTAAGGCACATGTAACTATGGCTAGCCCAGTCATTAGCACTCTCAGATTTGTTCCTTCACCTTCCCCAAACAATTCCTAATGTGTCACTTGTAATGATCTGTTTTCTTCAGTTACAATTGTTTACTATCTTACTGGTTAAATCTGCTTATTTCTTGAACTGATAAACATTCATCATTTCTGAAGGCTTGATTTGATTTGATTTGATCATTTCTTGATCTGTTCAACTGATGCCTTCTTCAATATCCCACTTTTCATTTACAACTAGTCTTCCTGTAAAGCTGTTGATGACTGCTTATCCAACAGAGACAAAACTCGTGGTGGTGTAATCAAATGTAATATACAGGTTGTCGTCCATTTCATAGGTTAAGATAGGATAAGCAGCTCCAAGGCAGTGCAGCATCTCCTATTAGAGCTCACCATCACCTAAAAGGAGAAAAAAATCAACGTACATAGAACAAAGTTATATCTTAAATCTCCTTTTCAATGAATCAGGCATTATCACAGTTTGTGAATTGATGTTTAAATATATATAGTAAGAAGAAAATTAGTAGCTGCAAAAGATTAGTCCCTCTGATTTTGTGCACCTTTAAGATCCTGAAAACACACTCTCTGCTGCTATAAACATTGGTCTACAAAGGCTTTCAGGTTTTCTTTGAGAGGATTTTTTGCGCTTTTTTTGCCATTCTGCTGTGAGAAGAAAACCAATGCCTGAATTCTGTCTGTTTTAGACAGAATTTAGACCGCGAAGCTGCAACGCACCTGATTAGTGGCATACTGCAAGTACTTATTTTTCCGGTATTGAAAAACTCCTAGTTAAGTCATTCCACTGTGTGACACCCGTTTATGTTGCTCCTGGGCCTGTTCTGTCATGTGTAGGGGTATGTCGAACTAGTAACATTAAGATGATTTAAGCAATGATAATATAAATCATGCTGTGTTACAGTAACTGGATATTTTCTATGCTTATTGCTGTATCTTGTCCCAATATAACCTTTATCCTGAAAAATCTCAAATATCTCATCTATAACCACAGAAGACAAGCTGAACTTTCCCACTGAGAGAGATTTTTCAGGACAGCCTGCAAAGAATGCACCATATATTCCAAGAATGCATTCCCTTGCCTCTGCTATTTTAAGTGCACCTTAGGAAGCTATGATAATTACTGTGCTCATCAGCTGTAGTAATTGTAGGGAAGAATGTTCATATCAGAGTTCTCATTGCTATGGTAACACAGCCAGTAATAACAGTGTGGACCATTTTAGAACAGGGATCCCCAGTTAGAGATCTGAAGCACCTGCAGGTGCAAAGGATTTTTCCATCCTACTCCCGCCTTGAAAAATCTGTGCCAAAACAAAGTCCTCTTCTTACACCAGAAAAGTCAACAATTTTGGGGAAAAAAACAAACAAACACAAAAACAATGAAACCCCCAAACAAACAGCCTATTCTAACATAACACTGCTTGCTGTTAGAGAACCACTGCTGTAGCCAGAATAATTTACAAATAAAATAGCCTGTGACTGATAATGAAGGCCTCTTTTCACCTTTCTGGCAGTGCAATGTAGCCTGAAACTGGGTGTAAATTATAATGGAATGTGGGTGCTAAATTTAATCACATTCACACCCACTTTAAGGATCTTTCATGTTAACGGAGCTATGAAAGAAACTTAGGCTTATCTACTTTTAGAAGTTATTTCAAAATAAATGAGAGTGCCACTTTTAAAGTGCAGTGGCTATTTTGAAGTAGCTGCCTATATGGGAACTCTTAATCTGCAGAGTGCTTCCTCTGTCCCTCTTTCAAATTTAATGTAATACACTTGAGATAACCAGAAAAAAAGGCTCTCATTGCAAGCTATTCCAGTCAATTTTCCAGTGTAGCTTTTTACTGTAAGTGCAATCAAACCTAGTGACTTAAAGTACTGGTTTTAATGGTCTATTCTAATGCTAGGACTTCCAGGAATAATGGAAATTGCAATTATGAGCAATACCATAGAAATAACAAAAGTTCATTTTCAGAGACAGGCAGCCATTTTTTGCTCATTTGAGAATGTATTCCACAGCGTGATTTCATTTCAGAAAAGTTCTCCCTTGATGCAAATTGTCTGTCGCGGATATTTTTAGCGAGTGCCAAAAGTGTGGTTATTTATTGGAAAACCTTTTGCAGCAATCGATTAATGAGATACCATCCTTGCCCACACCTGGACTTTTATTTCCACTCTCGCCCTACGGCTGCCGTTTCATCAGTTTTGCTCATCTGGCCATTTATACAGCCATGCTCTGCAACAAAACTGTAATAACAGCAATTTAAATATACACATATTTAGGTTAGGCTGTTTTTTCTTTAGTGGACTATTTTATTGGTCTGGTTTAGATCACAGCCCACAAACAGGCTGAATTTGTAAAACTGGGTAGCTGGTAACCTTGGCCAAGATGGATGTGTGAGGACCATGGGAACTAACTACTGTTGACAGGAACCTACTAAGGTTTCCCCAAGGAAAACTGTACTGTTAGTGAGAAGCCAACCACAGAGTATAAGCAGAGAAACTTGTCCGACAGATTGAGACTAGAAAGGTTTGCCTTCTGTGTTTGCACCTAAATGCCATTCTGTCACCCAAATCTAAGCAAGGAAAGTGATCGTAGTGATCAAGTGATCATGCCCTTAGGAAGTGGGCACAAACCCAAGGTATTGCAAAAATAACTGGCTTTCTCTTTTTTTGGTTTCAAGTTTTAGTTCATCTAAATTTTATGAACACAAAGTTAGGGCCAGGAGCACTCAGGGCATTTTGGATACGGGTTCCACAGCTGACCGTTCGTGCCAGCAGAGCTCTGGGAAAGCCACAGCCCTGGCTGAGCTTCTGAACGGCATTTTACAGGCATAGGCTTCACCCAGGCGCCTGTAACAAGTCAATAGTTTCTCCTGATGTTGTGTAACTTACAAACAAGTGGGATTTTTACCCACTACTTTTTTGTAGTCATCTGTTACTGCAAAAGCCCTGGACCACAGAAAATTAGCCATGTTTCCGTGTTGTTTGGATTTTAGCAGTATTATGGATCAACAGAAGAGGATTAACCCCACTCTGACTTCCCAGTCTGTGAATTCAGTATCAAATTTGTGTCCGGTTTTTGGTGAATTACCACAGGATGAGAACTGAGTGTTAAATTCTTAATTTCACTGAAGACATAAAATATCAAATTTTACTACTTTCTGGGTCAGATTGTACCTCTGTATTCTGATGATGCAAAGCAATGTGCCTCTCTTTCCAATGCAGATTTCCCACTGTAGAGAAATCCCAAGTGGGAGAGTAGGACTGGCTGTACCTATACTAGATATACATATGCTACCTGAGCATTCCAGCACAGTGGGTATTTTGGGGAAGGCATACAGCTAGACATATTGTCCATCTTCGGTCCTTGAAGTTTGATATGACAAAAAGTTCAAAGCACTCTGTAAATTGCTCAAATCCATGTCACAACAGATATAGAAATGGTCTTTATCACCATTAAGGATGAAAAGTCTGCAAACATATCTCTTTTGGTCACCAAACAGGAGAAGACAGAGAGAACACACCATCAGGCCCATCTTGTCCAGGGTAACTGGAAATCCTTTAACAGTCTCTAGGAGAAAAATTATAATTGGGGAGAAAAAATAATTCTATTCTATAATACTAGATTATTTTAATCATGGTAACGTAATTACTATTCTGGTATTGATTCAGTTCCTACACTGAATTTTAAAGTTTAGCTTTTGTTTCACATTGTTCTTTAGACTGAAAGAGATACAGATGGTTGAATTCAGTCTCAGTCTAAGCAGGCAAAAGTCCCTGCATTTACAGATGATCTGAGGGGAGTCACAAAGGACTCAATATGACATGCCATTACTTTATTTCAGGCAAAAAAGAGCCAGGTCTACTTGTATTTATACCTATATTCTCAAATTAAGAATAACATAAACTGAACCATAAGCACACTGTAAACTTTGAAAAGTCAAATTGAACACTGAGCATTCTTTTGTTTCTAATTACCAGTAATTTGACCTTGCTTATTGCTCATAACAAATCTTTTATAACTTTCTTCCATTATAATAAAATAATGTACCTTTTATAAAGATAAGATATAAACAAATTCTGTAAGAAATCAGATAACATTAGGATTTTCCTCTTTCTCCTTTCCCTTTTTTTTTCTTTCTGAACCCCTAAAAAGACTTTCAAGATATTGCTGACTTAGAAATTACTAACTACAGGGCTGTATGTATCAATGTAGAAAAAACTTTGCCTTCCATCGAAGCTTATCCTAGTCTGGCTGAATGGTTAAATATTTTACTTCCAAATTCCGTATGGCTCAGATATCGACCTGTGGGTCCCTACATGTCCTTTTATATCATTACTGATGTGATGCTGTGGACCATAGACACTGCTCCTGGAAGACAAGACATGTGCATTTCCACTCATTAATGTCTAATTTTTTTCCAGGTGTCCTATTACCTGATCTGATGTTACATCACCAAATACACTTATTCGAGTTCCCACTGTCAGAAATGGCAGAGAATATGATTCCTCTCCCAGACACACTTTCTTCTACTTACTTATTTTTTATTGCTTTCTCTGAATTTCTTGATTTATCAAATCTAGTTTTTCTAGATTAATTCTATTTGCCTGGAGTTTTAAAAGTTTCTGGAAATATTCTCTACATTTTCAAAACTTGTAGCTCTTGAAAAAGTAAAAAACATTCCATTAGTTATAGAAAGAATTTTGTGTACTAACAACAATTTGAAACACAATTTGTAATACTTTAAGGGAGAAAAGGGGTTTGGTTTTGTGTGTTTGTTTTTTTCCCACACAACTGTAAATAAGCAAGTTTAGTTTCCATTTTTAGAGAGAAAAAATATCAGTAGTGTTCAGCATTCATGTTTTAGTTATTCTTCTTCTGTTGGCCATGTGCTCTGCCTGAGTTAACAAAAAAAAAAAAAAAAAAGAAAGAAAAAATACATAGGTTTCATGGTTTCATAGTTCATAGTTATGTTCTACTCTAATAATTTGTTGTCTGTTTAACTGCTACCACAGAAATATCATTCAAGTGGCCAGGTGAGATAAGCAAAAGAAGGCAAAAACACATAAGTACCTAACATCAGATATTTAATTACAGAAAATAAGGAAAAAAATCAAAATTATTTTAAGGACATTTTTAAGGCCAAGAGCAGAAATATATACAGTAAATGCCATAGAAGACATCAGTAAGTGTAAGGATATTATACAATGTTATTAGTCTATAATATATATGCACCATTTAATTGTTGTTAGCAATTTCTAGAATCATAGAATCATAGAACAGAATCATAGAATCATAGAACAGAATCATAGAATCATCTGGGCCGGAAGGGACCTTCAAAGGTCATCTAGTCCGCCCCCCCCTGCAGTCACAAGGACACCTCCAACTAGACCAGGTTGCCCAGGGCCTCGTCGAGCCTCACCTTGAATGTCTCCACCTCCCTGGGCAACCTCATAGTAAAGAACTTGTTCCTAAGATCTAATCTAAACCTGCTCTTCTGCAGTTTATACCCATTAGCCCTTGTTCTGTCATTGCCGGCCTTTGTGAACAGACTCTCCCCAGCTTTCCTGTAGGCCC
>JAOQGH010000001.1:20478747-20495135 GCA_025769975.1 Gallinago jamesoni | reverse complement strand
CAGGATGCGATTGGCCTTCTGGGCTGCAAGTGCACATTGCCTGCTCATGTCCAGCTTCTCGTCCATCATCACCCCCAGGAAACATTTCTAGGAAACATTCTAGGAAATGTTTCCTCAACCTCCATGAGGCCGTTGCTGATTCTGCTTTTGATGTAACACTGAATGGTCTCATTAGCCTTGTAAGAGAGTAAGCCAGACCAGAAGTGCCCTCTTTATCCCAGAATTTGTCACCTCTCCCTTTTCTGTTCTCCAGGCTTAGTTCCCTGCTCCTCTGGAAAAGTTACACCTGAAAGCAAAGACCGTGACCCAGAATGGCTACGCAGCTGAAAAGCTATGAGCACACATTGCTTCAAAGGGGACTGCTTATATCCATTTGTCCTTCCCATGGAGCCAAGAGAAGACCAACATCTAAAACATGTATCACAGACAGCATTGCACCAGTTAGGGTGTAACCAGCATAGCTCTGGCAACAGTGATGGATGAATTATGGAAGAAAAAGAAACATGGAAACATGTATCTTGATGGCAAAGTCCTGACTGTGTGGAAGTCAGTAATCAGAATTCAACTGACTTCAGAGGTAGAATGTCACCCCATATTATTAATCAGAGTATTTTAGACATGTGTACATAGGTATATGTGTACAGATGTATATGTGTACGGATACCCATGCATATTCATTACATACCTGAATCAATATTTTGCATTCATCAACAATGCTGAATAACTAAAGCGTTTGTATTTTATCCACTTGCAGAAATATTTTCCATCAATCTGCAGTAAATCATAATGTGAAAAAGACTCGGGATTGCCTTGTTTTTGAATGATATAAATGTATCTGACACTTGTAGAATCCATTTAGGGCATTTTTTAAAGTTTATTCTATTGAAAATCTGTAAACATAACAAAATTTAATCAAGCTATGCTCCTTCTTTAGCCATTACTTTACGTTAATGTCTTCCACTCTTTATTTTAATACCAATGCCTAATTAAAAGATCTATTAAAAATCCATGATATTTATTGAATGGAAATATTCCATTGTAAATACCTTTTTTAATTATTATAATCTTTACAGACAAAATATGGATAATAAAGTTAAACATAAAAATTAATAAAACTGTAAAATGAACCAGGTTAATTTTATATATGTAAAAATAGGTTGTATGTTGGTTTTTTATTTAAGAAAATAAAAAAATGTAACTGATGAGGACAGCATCTGCCCTAAAGACTGATTTAATTTTACTTTTGTATTATTTATTTAAGATTCTACCTCCTCAATGTTGTCATTGGTCTGGGCACAGCACAACCTGACGCTGCAATGTAAGCAGCTTTTTGCCTAATCACATTTCCTGTTATGTCCATTTAAAACATTTTTAAAGCAGAAAGCACAAGAGACCTCTTAACTGAAGGAAATACCAGTGATTACTAATTATAAATAAAAATAAGTGGCTTTTTGCAATTATAGATCAGGATGTGTGACAATCATTAATTTATATGGTTTTGGAATAATAGTTTCTGATAAGTAAGTCACACATCTACAATATTGTCAAGAGAAAGGGAACAGACCCCAATTTTGAGCGGAATTAATTTCATCTTGTAGCTGGAACATTTATAAACATTACTGTTGCAGTTTCTCACTGGGGTTGACCAGTTAGAGGTTGTCAACTCTACAACACTTTAACAGTGAATCCCCAAAAATGATCCAAATTATTTTCCCAAACTGTTTAAAGTTAAGGTATCTATCTAATATACGCTGTAGGGGATAAAAATATACACACCTTTGGTTATCTGTGGGGATTGTAATGGCAGAGAAGTGGAAAAGACAGTTTGACAATAGTTTATTAAACAACTTCAAAGGGTCAGTAATTGATCCCATCTCAAAGTGCTACATCTACAGTTTCAGAGAAATGCATGCAAAGAACATGCAAAGAAGAAAAAACTGATTTCTGCAAGAACAGATAAATTCTCCATTAAGAATGATGGAGAATGATTCCAAGGGAGAGCAAGCAAATATCCAAATTGGACTGTGGCTTTGATAATCATATGGGTTTCACAGACTGCCCCCTTTGAAATGCCTGGCTGACAACAGTGAGGTCGCCACAATAAAGAGAAGGCTCTGGATGAAGTTACATCTGACATGGGAAGCAAAGCAAGAGGAGGGAAGAAGGACAGATCAGGCCAGAGAACCAGCTGAGGATACTTGTTCTTGTTGCTCTTCCTGCTGGTGTTGCGGCATGGGAATCATGGCCGTTTTGCTGCTGCAGGTCTTGTACACCACCAGGTTTAGTCTTTGAATCAGCAGCATATTGCAAAATAATGGCAACTATCCATCAAATCTCCTGTCCACAAATTTTGAAAACCTGGGAAGAAATAAAAATATTCAGCTAAAATGAATCACCTGGAAGCAATTCATGTTTGTTGGTGATGAAAAATTTATAAATGGCTGTTGAGCCTAGACAAATTGTCAATGTTCTGAAATTATTACATGCTGAAAATTTTTATACTGCCTCTCTATTGAGTAGATAGATTAACAGACTTTGTATAAATTAAGCAGGCAGTTGAACATATTACTATATCTATTCCTGTACATATATTTTGTTCTACAAAGTGATATAAGAGTAGTTATTTGTTATTCATGATAGACACAGTTATGAAAAATAATATTTCCATGTGTACATGTTAGACAGTAATTTTGGAGGCTAGGGAAATGTTTTTATTTTGACAAGATTCCACAAGTCCATTTGAAAAACCTTCTGGAAACAGACTTTAAGAAAACTGCAACAGAGCTCAAGATTGAGTGGATGACCTTGCCAGGCTCCGCATGGGACAAGCCAGGCACTGCCTGTAACCCCAGGGAGGCCATGCCCTCACTCATGAACATTGTTCTTGCAGCCTCTGGGAGTGCTGGGGGCTTGGATGGGGGCCAGGGTGAGGTTGGTCAAGGTGGCTACAGCCTGGGGTTGTTCACAGGATCCAGATAGACCCCAGGGTTTTCTTACTCTACAAGCATTAAAAGAAGCATATTTTGTGTTTTATGGAGGCAGCACATACAGACCTCCTGTCCTTGTACCCCTGTGATTTTCCTCAGGACTTTTAGTTTGTTGTAGTCTACTGAAACATAGCTTGTTTGACTTGGAATCAAGCTTAATGCCCACCAAATAACTGAATTTGCATTATTTTGTGTTATGGTTCATACATATCACTAAAGGTTAGGTATAGATCCAATTTTCCTTTCTATGGTGAACCCTGTGAAGAGATTTTGAAAAGCAGGATTAAATCTTTAGCCAAACATTGGTATAAAAATGTTCTTAGGTTAAATTAAGGAGCACATGGGAAAAATAGCTAACAAAAAAGGCAATGTTAAGTAAGCATTCATTAATATTTTTTTTCAAGACGCTCAGTATCAGCCATTTGGTAGATAATCTTTACAAGACTAGGGAATGTGTATCTTGTGCTAATGCATCATGAAGATAACAACAGTTCTGGGTCTTGTACAAGTGACTTAATGAATACAGTCATAGGGTAACAGATCTACTGTGAGTCTTAGAAATTATTTCTGTAGTAATGGAATGAAAAGTATCACAGTTTCTCTTTTCCAAAATGTAATATTTTTTTTAAGAAGTTTCATAATTTCCCCCCTGCCTTGCTCTTTACTACCACTCAGGAATGTTAAACTGGGTCCCAGCAGACATCCGTTTCTTTATACTTTTCCGCTTCTACTGGAATCAGAAATACCTTCTGGCTCAATTTCTGGTATTGAAAAGCTATGTGTGTGTTTCTGAGAAATTGCTAAGTAGAGAAAAATCTAAGTAATATAAGTAATAATGCCCCCAATCTAACTTCCCTGAAATGTAGAGTCTGTATCCTGTCTTCAAAGCAACAGACCTGGTCTTTGACGCAGAAAAAAAACTTTGCCAAAATTGTAGTTTTCTTACATCACCGTACATTGTGATTACTCATGTCAGGATCATAAATAGTCTTACATGTGAATATCCATGCTAGAGCTGGTGGGTCAACTTCAGAATCTAGGTAAATAACTGAGCTTTTGTGGCATTAAAAACTACCATGTGGTAGAGATGGAAGAAGATGTACTAAAAGCCTATCCAGAATTTGCAGTGATTTTGTCAATATTTCTTCCATACAGGCACTGGCACCCTCATTAAATCCATGTTCACCCTTATGATCCCTGCAAGGGCAGACATGTTCATCACTGATGTGGATCTTTGCACATCTGAGCTGCTGCTCTCTGTTGCTTTCTGGAGCTCAGTCAGTCTCCATCAGCTGTGCTTCTAATGTTGTCATCTCAGATAAATACTTACAGTTAGGAAGGATGAAGGACTCAAATACTAAAGCACTTTGCAAGAAGTTTATAGCACAATATGAGCAGATCAGCAGGAAAAAACAGCTGGTGTTGAGGACATTACATTCCCACCATGTATGTTGTGAGGATTTATACATGAAATTGATTCTGCTCTGGTCCTTTCTACTGCATGTCCATTAGTTCTACATGTTCATTTCCAGAGCATGTCTCTGAGGTTGGTTTCATTCTTCATTAGGCTACCAAAGTGCAGTGAGCTGGGGCATGTTGATGGTTCACTTCAAAAATGCAATCCAGATCTGAAACAAAACACAAACACAGACGCACCCATGTGACATTTCATACTCCTTCCCTAATACACAGCCACACTTCTTCAAGAAGAGGAAGCTTATCCCTACAAATGCTGCTCCAAATTTTATCCCCTCAATTTTATTTTCATCTCCTGTTTTCTCCAGGGCTGTTTGTCTATGACCATTCTAGACCTTATACACAAAACTTCCCATCAACCCTGTATATTTTGTAAGTTTCCTATCCCCTTTTTTTCTCAAAAGCTACATTTTACTGCACAGTTATCATTCAGCTGCACACCACTTTGGCAGAACAACCGCTGTGTCCACGCTTCCTGTATTAAATCATCAGCTATGAGGGTGGGAAGAAGGAGTTGGTGTTTAACAAAAGGCGGCACCTATTTAAAATATTGTTTGGGGTTTTTTTACTAAGGAGAGGCAAACAAAATTAAACTTATTTTTGTTAAGCCTGGGTACACAACGTTGTCTTAATTTTAAGTCTGAAAGGGGAGCTAAACCGTATTTCATAAAGCTCTGCTAAAAAGATTCCATGAAAAATACAAGCACCTTGATAGGAGCAGGGCAAGTAGCCTCTAATAACAAGCTGAACAGCATCATTGTTTCACTTTCTGTCTTCCCTGCTTGAGAAGCATTACTGGATTTACTTTTCTGTACAGAAGTCGTATTCTTAAAGTAGCATACTAAGAAAAAAAAAAAAAGCCTTTCATAAATACTTGTACAATCATTTCTTTCCTTTTACTTTAATTGCTCTACAGTCAATGATTAAATTTTACAATCCTTAGTCACAAAGGACTTTAAGGTCAAGCTGCAGGCAAGACTCATTCCAAAACAAAAGAAGTGGCAAAATACATAAGACATTTTCTACGCATACACTATGCATTATTTAACTTTCTCCCTGGAAGCCTTGGTCAAGCGTTAGTCAGTCTGTACCTGGGCACCGGTTCTGGGCAGTAAAGGAAGCCAAGCGCTGGGCTCGTGGCATCCTGCGCTTGTTTGTCCGTGCTGCCACACACCCAGACTCCTAGGCTGCAGAAGCTGGTATGACCTAACCATCTTTCTCCAGTACTCAAGAGGCCTTGATCTAGTCCCTGGCAGTGTATGGTATTTTTTTATTTTGCAGGTAGACCTTTTCCCTTCTAGGGGCTGTTCATTACAAACTGTCTGTAAGAACCACAGCCTCTGTTCTGATAAGGAAATCACTCACATCTTCTCTCAACATTGCACGCAGTTTTGATGGGCTACACTCACTTCCATGGATATAATCATGGAAGATATATAAAGGGAAATAGATTCTCTCTATATTTGTTCCAAAACAGATTTTCTTGAAATAAATTTTCTTAAACTGGTGGTCTGAGTGCTTCTGCTCCTTGACTAAATGCTTGTAAATTTTCGAACTGAAAACCAGTCACTTCTAAACTTTTCAAATAAATTTTCAGCTGATGATCTCTGAGGCTTAAATTAATGACATTTCTCAATTTTGTTTTGGATGATGATCATATTCAAGGACATTCAGTGTCTTTCTAAATGCCTATAGGAAATCTGAAGACTCTGTCATCAGCAAACCATTTAAACTACATAATCCCATCAAATTCAGCACGGCCAGGACTGTTGAGGTGGTTGGGTTTCTGTGTGCACATACAGTAGCATTGTAGACTGAAAATATGCAACTCTTCTTTTCTTATATGACAAAACCTAAAAATTCACTGCCTGCTTTAAAATATCATCAGCTGGATGCACCAGAGTTATGATATTCTAGAACTGAGAATAGGCAAGGTCCTCACTGAGTAGCCATGATCATGCAGGGTGTCTGGAAAAGCTTGATGGAAGATGGAAGAAAGGGCCATCACAAGACGACAGAAGTCTAGTATAAATTCGCTATCTTTCCTTTCCTTTTCCTATGTTAGTCCCTGACAACCTCACATATATGATTAGGATTGAAAATATTTATTCTTCATTGTATGATCAGCACTTTTGTTTGTTTGGTTGGTTTTTTATTACCACATGACGGTCTTACACCATCACAATACGCTCTCTTAAGCCTTTCCTCATCGTGATCACATGAGGGTATCTGCAACACGTTCAGACTATCGCAGTCAGTTTGCCTAGAAAATCACTTTGCCTTTAGTAGGAACCAAATTGCAGGAGGGCATTAATTATTAAAACTCAGCTTTTCCGAGTGTGCACTTTCATGGCAATAACACTAAGTCTGGCAGGATGCTCATTGAGGATTTTCTGCCAGTGCTTCAACAGAACACTTAGATCATAGCAACATGTTATGAGCAAGTATACTGTGAGATGAATGGAGTTACGGCCGCTTCAGTCCCTAAAACTTGGCCTAACAATGCCCCAAGAGCACTCAAGGATATAACAGAGGTCATTAAAGTTACACACTGACTTGCCCAAGTCCTGTCTGAAAGATTTCCATTCTCTGACATCATACCGCTGTCACAGACATCAGCCACATTTCCAGAATTCTTATGTTGCTCCACTTCCTTCAGGATGTTTTTAGGACATAATCAGCAAAGACAGAAAGAAAGAGGAAACTGTAGGATTCTGGAGTGGAATTTGGAGCCCACTCTCCCACTCCAGACCTTCTCCTGACAAGCCCCAGACCTGATGAACATCACAATATGCCGTCTTTGGTCAAGTTCCCAAGGAAATAAGGAAAGAAAGAAAAAAAGAAAGAAAGTAGGGAAGTCTAATTTGGGGAGGTAAAACCAGGGGCATGGAGACAGAGTACTTTTCTGTGCCTTGATGGCAAATAACACTTTTTTGGCTAGAAAACTGAGTACTTATATACAATTAATAAGGTGTGTTTAATAGGAGCAGTGATGGGGAAGGCTACAACCACCTATTAATACATCTTAGCAAAACAGTCTTGTTCCTGTGCTTCTCAGACAGGCACTGTTTAGCTGTGTGCCCTATCATTTTTGGACAAAACTAAACGAACAGTTGTCTTTCATATCAGAATGGGGTTCCAAGAGGCAAAGAGAGTATAAAACAAGATCCGGCTTTCTCAGTTCTTCACCTCTTTAGGGCTAATTTATCTACAAACAACAAGTTTTTCCCAAGACAACAGTTACAGAGACTTGCCTTTTCATGGGGGAAAAACATTACCAAGGCAGTAAATGGTGAATAATCCAGTGACTGCTTTTTCAGTGTATTGCATGTACATATGAAATTAGTAAAGATAATAGTCTTCAAAAAGAATGGTCTGGTTTTAATGTCTAATCTGGCAAAGGCATCTGCCCACACTGAGCTCATAGCAAGGGTATGGCTACAGAGCAGAGTGACTCAGTTCGCATTCAATAGGAATGGACCCCATCAGCACAAGCTAAAAGGAAGTTGTGTGCCTCACCCTCCTAAGCCCCTTTGAAAATACCAGCCGCTATTGTTTTTCTGCCAGATGGGTTGATGACAAGTAGCAATCAGAAACGCTCTGGTCTAGTGCTATTAAAATCATTACTGGAGAAATTTGGAAAAAAGGCATCAGCATTCTTTCATTGTATTAAAATATTCTGTCTTTTATGAGCTGAGTCATAACAAGCTGAGACATATTTACTACTTAGACAATTTTTAAACATTATAAACTGAGTACTTGCTCAGAATATTGCTACCACAAGCAAGACAATTGACATTTTCAACCTTAATATGAATAAACTCCAACATTAGTATTACAACAATGCAAATGACTGCAGTACCTCTTCCATTAATACTGCTCAACCAGGAAATTACTTTAAATTATTGTAGCTGGCAGTTATATAGCTCGTATTTATGACTTCCCAGCAAATGCAGTTCAGAGTGCAAAGGCACAGTTTACTACTAGAAGAGTGAAACTTCCTTAGTCTTAGGGTTTATTTGTTTGTTTTAAAATAGATGAGATGCTACATCCCTCCTACTGAATTACACCACAAGAGCTGTCAGTAGGCCATCTGAATTCTGTTTTCCCGTCCTACATCAGGATCCCTCTGGATTAGATTTATTATTGCCTTTCCTCAATCGCTGCAGCCAACAGCAGTCTCCTCTCTGGTGATGAGAGCTAAAAATAGTTCCCTCCAGAGCTCAGCTCAGTAACTGTAATGTCCAAACACACAGAGAAGGCAGATGTGCTAGTTGGTAGCTGAATGTTCTCTTTCACCACTTCCAGCCAAGAAATAAGGCTCCAGAAAAAGGCTGGGCTCCTCATAAAGACTCAAATCTGAAAAACTAGTACTACATTTGAATAGTAAGTTGTTTTTGAATAGCAGGAACAGACTCAATTAGAAACAAACAGGCAACTCTAACACAATGAAATTCTGTGCAGAGACATGTAAACCCTTCAAAATAAATAGATTAGCGGGCATGTGAACTCATTGAATAATCAGTCCAAATAATAATATTAGCTAAACAGAATTATTTAAAATTTGCAGTATCTTTTTCATATTTTAAAGATTTATTTCTTAATATATGTCTTTATTCAATGTTACTGGCCTTACTGAGAAAAAAGAGATAGTAGTCTTACTCTATGAGTGATCCTGTTGAAAACTGTGGAACTCAGGTGGGCTACTCAGTATCAGTAAGAGGCTTAGAAAACGTATGTGAAGCTGACTGTATATGGGTTTTCTCCTCTCTCTTTCTTCTACAAATCAATAAAAGCTCTTTAAAGTGAAAAAGTTCTTCCCAATAATGCAAAATAAATTATATTATTTCTACATTTTACACTCTTAAATGGTTTGCAGTTAGGCTCCATGCCAGGGTTCTACTTCACTGGATCATTACTTGTATAACACAATTAGATAAGGACACAGCATCCCGAATGAAAGCACGGTCAAGCATCATCCCCCCCACAGATACACTGGATTTCTTTGGGCAAAATATGCAGAGGTTAATGCAACCTCAGTGACTCTTCTTTGGACATTTTCCTCAGATTTTGCTGACATAAATGGTTTTTGCATAAGACCCAGCCTCAGCTTCCAGCAATGCTGTTTTCCTACCTTCCCAGTATCAGAGACAGGCTCTAAGACAGCCATATCTGAAACCATGTGTATGGCAATGGTGTTTATGTGGAATCATTTACCGTCATTCAAACTGGTCCCAGGCAGAAGGATGGGACACTCTGTCCAACAGGTCCAATATACAAAATGACTCAACTTGGCAATATGCAGAACTTCTCAATTTATTGTATTATTCTTATATAAACGTTTTAGTACGGGCACCAAAGGAAGCTAAAACAACAAAGAATCAAGAACAAGGCTCTACGTGGAGGTACAGTGGAGACAAGGAGTATACTGGATTTCCTAGATGTGTCTGTACTAATAAATTAAAGAGCTCATGTGAATTTGGCCCCCTTTAGTAGTAAACTGAGTTTTCCCCAGCAGAGATTTGGCACATGCTAGTTACCACAATCCCCCCAAATTCTCTGATGTCATTTAGCAGCTGTAACTATCCAGTGACAATTCCCAATAAACCATTTTCTTGCCTTCTGGAGATTAAGGCTGTTTACTAGCACTTGGCCCTGCTACCTAGAACGTTCCCAGACACGTTTAATTTACTCCCATAGCCACACAGTCTGTGATCACTACTTTATTTTACATGAAACTTGTCTGTATCTTAAATTAGGATACAAAGATAGTTGTGGAATACAATAGCATTTGGGATTCCAGAGTAGTTTGCTGCCTTGGAGGAAGCAGATGCCTCTGAGGCTGATTAAGCTTTTGTGGGAGATCAGGTGAGATAAGGTCCCTGGGTAGCAAAGAACTGGTGGTAGCAGAACTGGTTTTGAATCCATATCCCTCGGATGAATCCCAGCATCACCCCTCAGGCAAGAAAACCTGCTTCCAGGGCTGCTTGTTGTTTACTTTTTGCCTGTTGTTTTGGGGGGTGTTTTTTTTCCAGGTTTTCTCTTTCCCTGGGAACTCAGCCAGGGTCTCGGCAGGCTGCCAAAACGATAGGCTAGCACTTCCAGCCGTGCTCCAGACCAGCTATGCAGCCTGAGGACCTGGACTTCTGTGCTCTGCCTTGCTCCGGTGGTTTTGGCTGGGCTGTGCCACAAACTATTTCTGGTACTCAGCAACCTAGATATCCATGCTATCCCTTTCCTCTCACCTCCTTTCAGCCCTGCAGCTTACCATTCCCATTGCAGAAATCACATGCACACACCTGCAGAACTACCAACCACTGTTCTTCCTAATCAGAATTGCTTGAACTAAAATGGGGAAAAAAGTCAGTAAAATGAAGTAAGTTGGAGTAGTTTGCAGCCTACATCTGTGTCTAATACGTAATCAAAAAGTCATTGATTATGTATGGCATTTCTGCTAATACTTCAAAAGCTGAAAAACTGGAACTGATCATTAGCCTGAAGTGGTACAGTAACATACTCCAAACGCTTCTCAGGATTATCTTTTGGCCCTCCATAGGTTGCTGCTGTTGTGCTGAAAGAGGGAGGGACAATTCAACAAGCCAAACATTACTGTAATTATCTTAGAAGGAAATGGCATCCCTGGAGTATTGCCAAAACAGAGCAGACAACAGGATCCTCAAAAGGATACTGACACCAGTGTCACAAATGGTAGAGAGGACAAATGTCCTGAGGATGTATATATACCATAATCATCAGCTTGGATGGTAGCTGAACTGATCCTGCTGATCACTAAAGCTGCCAGTGAATGGGTCTGTGAAACAGGTCCCCAGGAGTAAACCTGGTTGCCAACGGGAAAGGGGGATGACTCCACAGGCCTGACATCGTGCACCTGGCAGCCTTCATGCACAATCATCAGCAATTGTCCTCACTCCTGAGACAGATATACACGCAGACGCCACTCAAGAACTGTGGGAGTTTTGTACAAAGCTGGCCAGAACAAGCATAGGTCCCAGTGAAGCATTTATCCTGACTGGTGCAATGTGATGCCTTTTCCTCATGATGATCTGTGCTACCAGTAAAAGCATGAGCTGTGGTGAGAGAGCCAAGTATATAAAGTATTTAAAGTATATAAATACAACTGAGCAGCAGGAGCCAGGCATTTGGGGAAAGCACATGAAATAAGTTTGCAGAATGTCCATGTGCTGTCCTTAGAGGGACTCAGGATTGTCTAGATTCTGAATAACCACAGTAGACCTGCTCTCAGTGCTGGATGTCACTCTGACCTTAGCTACCTCCTACACCACCTTAACATCAAGATCATCAATGGCCACCATTTCTAGCAAGAATGAACTTCTTGCAAGGTTCAGCCTTTTGCAACTCTGTCTCCACATGTGCCCGCCTTTGCTGTGTGTGGTCTATCATTGGAAGAGGGAAACATGTCTCTAGAGCAAGGAGTCTTGCCCCAGTTGCATACAGCAGCTGCTCTGCCACTGTCAAGCATAGATTCATGCAGCTGTTGACACTTACTGAGGAGCGGAAAATGGTGTACTGCATCATCTTTGAGATGTAGATGGCAATGATTAGATGCCATATATGAGATCCTGACTAATTTCAGAGACAGAGAACTAGACCCCCTACAGAAGACCCACGGCAACACCCCCACAACACAGCAGGATGGGTTTCCCACAGCAAAGAAGCCAGCCTCACTGCTTTGTCTCCACTGACAGTGGAGTCTGCAATGGGAGGTTGAAAATTATCACGTGCTGATTCAGCAGTGCCCATCTGAAACGTGGTCAGGCGTTAAGTGGCTCAAATCTGCACTGCCAGGAATGGGTGGATATGGTATTAATGAGCACAGAGCCATGAGCCAAGGGCCCTTTCGCTGTGGACAGACACCCTCTCTTGTGCCACTGGAGCAGGTGTCTGTTCCCACCTGCCCTTCATCACCCCTACCCTGAACTTTCTACCTGCCCTGACTACAAGGCTGTGCCTATGAGCGTTGCCTAATCTGTTTCAGCCAATATAAGGCAATGAGGCAGTTTATCTTAAACCATTTAAATACTACTGCTTAATCTTTGCTAACCCAGCTCATTTTAACTGCGACAAGTTCTGGCAGGTTTACTTTAAATTGCCAGGTAGAAAACTGAGTTACAGCTGATTGACAGACTTGTGCACCATCCTGCTTCCCTGGATACTCCACTGGTAGTCTTCCCCAGGGAGACAAGATAAAGCTTGCGAGATGCTGTAACACAAGAAGCCTCCCCAAGAGAATCAACAGAGGTGTGTGTCAGGGCCATAAGGGTGCATATCAGTACAGTTTCTTCCAAGGCTGACACAAATCCTTAGACTAGGTCAGGCCTACTGAGTTACTTTAAAAAAAAAAAAAAAAAAATCTCAGAAATTCCAGCCCCTACCTTCATTCTTCTTCAGACAAAAGTCAATTCCTTCCATATCTATGATTTCTAATATACAGGCCATGAGGCTTTTTGTATCACAGTAAGTTGAGCTATGTTCAACACGGAAAAAATGCAAATAATTTTCTAGCTTCGTTGCTTTAAAAAGTAATTCAAACAATGGGAAAAAATGTAAACTGCCTTTTAGAGAAAGAAAGGGTGGGGAACAATATATCCTTCTGCTTCCCCATTATATAACCAATCCCCATTCTTAAGTGCACAAATAAAATAAGAGTAAATTGAAATAAATCAAATAAATTGCATTGCATAGTTTCAAGCCCTACATTATGTCTTGGCTGTAATAATATACCTTATCATTAATGGCTTTTACTTTACAATGCTGAAAGTCAGATTTGTTGTTGTCATCTTCATTCCTTGACCTTTATTATCTGCATTGCTCACATGAAAGTATTAGTCTGCTGTCACACCTTAAGAAACTGTCTAATAAGGTCAACTATGCATCACTCTAAGTTATGTAAGTCTGTTTTATCATATTTTCTTTATGACAATAACTATGACAATGATAGTTAGACTTCATGCTATATACAATTTTGATATCAATTATATTAGAAAATAGTAGTGCCAGAGGACCAGTGCGGCATTTTATCACCATGATTTCAATATCCATTTAACCGAGCTGCAACAAAATATAATTTAGAGTTATATATATAGAGTACCCATATTCTGGAGAAATGAAAAAATGCAAAAAATGTTATTAGGTACTCTCCAATTAAAATACCTTGTCTGCTTTTCATTCTTGATGTACATTAGGATTTGCAGGGTCTGAGGGAGTCATGGAGGTTAGGTTTCATGTAACAGTTCAGAACTGACAAAATAGTTTTACTGCTGAACATTTAAATCCCTACAGAGATTTGTGAGATACTGCAATATATCAAAGAAATCTGCATTAAGTGTATGTTGCTTCTTGTATAAAGGAAGCTAGCGGGAAAAAAGTGCTCTCTTCAGCAGTCATCACCATAAAATGATATAAATGCAACTGCATTACCAAGGAACCTCAATTTGCCAATTGAAGAGGGTAACTACATTTTCTGATTACAATATATAAAAGATCCTAAGCACTTACTTGAGTCTCTTCAGTTTTTTTGGGCTGTAATGGTTATTCTTTATACTGAGGATGGAGGATGCTGTTATTCCATGGTTTGCTGAGCTTTACCATATCCTCTTTGACAGTGAGAAGGACATTTGCGATGGTAGTGGACCCATGGAGAAGCCTCCATAGGAGCCATCAAGCAACCAGCTGGCCATTTACACAATCAGAAGAGGTCCAGTGACATGTAGCAACTTGGTATCTCTGCTTTGAAAGTCTGAATGCAAAGTAGCTTCAGCTCTTGCTACTATTCTTATATAAAATGGTCAGGCTGAACCATCACTTCACCAAATTTGACCTGAACCATTAATTACTCCATCTTTTATTACCCAGTCACTGACCCAGACAGCTCCTATTTCTACCTCTGCATTTCAAAATCACGAGCACATTGTGGATGCCGTTGGATCACAAATTATCATCAGCAACATAGGCAAAGGTCAGAAACCATTTGGTTGAAAGAATAACTTATGGAAAGAATGACTTCTTAAAATATGTTGCATGTTGTTTTTTTTTTCCCTTCTCTGATCTAGAAGATCTGAGAAGGTTAAATATTGCTTCACTGTGAAAGGATTGCCTAGTTATTTATGTTTTATAGCATCTGGAACTATAAACCACTAGAAATTGTTTTCTAAGATGATTACATCACAGAGGCAGAAAAGGCACAGAATTCCTCTCCTGTGCAACTATAGTGAAAAGAGAAACTCAAACAGTTTATTCAGTTCCTACATCCGTGATATCAGCAAGATTTTGTCAAAGCAGAGAATGATTAAGTGCCAATTTACTAAGAAAGATTTAAAAAAAATCTGGTTCAGAAACACTGTAATCGAGACATAACAGCAGTGTGAAAATACTGGGTGGTATATATATTATTTAGGGTGCATAGGATAAAATTAACAAAGGGAATACACAGAATTAATATCAGAAAAGGAAACAGGGGAAGACTAACCCATTGCTGTGGGGGCATTTTAAGCACTTAATCACTGGCACTTTTATGCCACTCCCAGTAACACATCAGTGTATTGAGCCCTTTGGAGCACTCTGCAGAAAGCCTGAAACACTCTGCTGTGGAGAGCAGCCAGTTCTGTGGCAGGGAACTGCAGCTGGCTTTCTATCTCTGTTTTTTATGCCTGCTAACTTTCTTTCCAGTTCTGCTGTGAGAAGAACTCTTGGTAATAAAAGGTATTCTGTATAAAACATAAATTCTTATAAAATAAATTACAGGCTTTGTAATAAAACAGAAAAGGCAATTATATTCTTCCCTGGAAATAATTAATCAAGCTTCTGCAGTGAAAAGTTTTGAAAGCACATAAAGCACACATTTTTACAGAAACTGTAGGTTTTCTCTAAAGAAATAGGAAGTATTACACATTTATGAATGTTTATGCCACTGTCATTATTTATTTTTGCTTTCATAATGATGCCTTATTTTAGGACAGGGAATTACTTCTGTTTCTGTTTTGTGCATTACTTGTGCATAACAGCTGAGCTCCTTCTGCTAAATGAGAAAAAAGTGGTTTTACAACTGTACTAACTTTTCATTTTCCTTCCCATTGACTTACTGCTTTCATTTTTCAGCTCAGCTCACAGAAGGTTTCCCTGGACCCAACTTGTTTTGAAACTTAATTTTCCCAGCAAACGTGTCTCTCTCACCCACATGTGTACTCTCCTCACTACCCAGTGAATTAGGAAACCAGCATATAATAGCACAAGATCCTGAGCAGTTCTTGTGCATGCCCTATTCCTGAGTCACAGAGAAGGATACATAAATGATATGGGGCTGATATGGGCTTGCTAGCTGCAGCCACCTGTGTCAGGTTTCTACAAACCCCACTTGCACGAACAGCCTGTGTTTCACAAAAAAAGCTGGGAGCATCCTGATGAGCTGTTATTTTTCTTCAACCCATAGAAAACAATGTAGAGAGGCAACTATATGGTATTAGCATTATTTATTCATGTCTAGATTCCCCAGCTAAAAGCCAGACCACATTTTGCCAACCATTATGTACACAAAGTGGTAAAATAGCATCTGTATGGAGGAGTTCACAAGCAAAAAATAACAAAAATAGCAAGAGAAGAAGAAGAAGTAACTTCCTTTTATCTGCAGAGCAAAACCAAGAAGACCATAAGCCTGGTCAGTACTCTGACTACTGGGTTATCATCTAAAATACAACTTGCTGCCACTACACACTTATTATTCTTTTTTCTCAATATGCCATATTTAAATAATCCACTTAATCAAAACCTTTAGAAATGTGTAAATATTCATTTGGAACTATGTGCATAGCCAAGGCATGATATTTATAAAACCTCATGATTATATAATAATTATAATATAATATAATAATATAATAATTGAATATATTA
>JAOQGH010000001.1:20372165-20478647 GCA_025769975.1 Gallinago jamesoni | reverse complement strand
GAATATATTATATATATTTCTTATATTTATTTTATATTATATATATAATAAATATGTAATGTATATAATAATTATTATATTATATAGATGTTTAGTTCTAAATATAAACACACACCTTCAAATTATAAATTATAAGAAGTTTTTATCAGAGGGCGTACCATTCTGTCTACACAAATCTGCTCCCAAATACTCTGAAATGTATTTTGCACAGTAAACACAGCATCAATTATTTGATGTACATAGATTAATTCAACTTCATATTATTTTACTCTACAAGTCATCAAAATACATTTTTTATTTCCCTGGGGAATACAATAAAAATTCTACACACAGCAGCCTGGTTTATCTTTGTCAGACATCAACTGATTCGGTCAAAAAGTAAGAGATAGATAGCATTTCATGTGTTTCAGCTAGTACAATTCAACTGGTGTAAATACAATATACGACTTTGGTCTGACAGCACTGGTCTCAGTCCAGCAGATACGTGCACTCTTCCAGACCATTTAAGCGCCATGAGTCTGGGTGTTCTCATAACACAGCATGTCTGTGTCCTGAAGGAAGTGCCTTTTACAGCCCAGTTCCATGATCTGTTTAAGATAGCAAGATGCAGTTCTGGGACTGCAAAGGGCTATCCTACCCTTTTCTTAGCATCAGCCTGCTCAGTCTCATGACACCATATATCTCTTGGGCTGCTCTAAGCATTTGTGTAGCTGCACTCAAAACTAGCTGGGAACTGGTATCACTCCAAAAAACCCAGCACAATGAACATGGGTTGGATACCCCAGTCCTGTTCATTGCACAACTGCTTGGATGTTTGTGCTGGCACAAGGCAGGGTCATCACGGCAGTAGGAACAAGAAGCTGCATGAGATGAAAAACTTTCAGCAGATGCACTTTCTAACAAGACCTGAAATAGGTCATCCATAGCTTAAACAAATTTTGAGGCAATTCCCTAAATAAGACAAGACTGAAAATATGTTTTATTTTTTTTTAAGATATTTTTAACTTTGTCTATGGATCCACAATGCAAGGTTGTTCTTCAAAGAACTCTTACAATCCCAAGTCATGATTACATTCATAAGTCTGCTTTGAATTTATTGGCCAAAATTTGTTTAAGGTACATGACATGATAAGGTGCTTGTCTACCTGCCACATGGGGAGAGTAGTTCCAAACTGTAAGGCTTCTCAGACTTCATGACTGCACTTTTTCAGAATGTTTTACTTGAAAAGCCTCTTTGTATGTGTTGGTCAGAGCCTTCTCCATGAAGGAGGCAGCTCTTCTGTGTCTCCTGGACTTTGTGTTCATTCTACGTACCCAAGCTGCAATTTGTCTGGGCATCCTATTCAAGGCATTTTTGTGATGCTGCATGAAGAGCTCTGTGGTTGATACTTTCAGGGATGTTTCACTCTTGTTAATAGTGCAGTTTCTCAAGAGAGCATGTGGAACTTGCACTTTCAGCCATCAGACTCATTTAGGCTAGAAATGTGGAAAAGTGAACAATGTTGTTTCTATGTACTAAAAATTCCAGTAGAGTACATCGGAAGTAGCCTCCAGCACTACTAGGTGTGTCCTGTCTTAATGCTGCCATTTCTTCTGGCTGCCTGCTCCGAGCTCTTCAGCCTTCCAGAGCTCCCAGTTCTGACTTCCAGGACTGCCAGATCTCCTTTGCAGGCTCTCCCACCTCCTGGCTATTGGTCGTGACTCTTCATAGACTTGAATTGGCTTTGCTTCTCTCCAAGTTATAATTACATTCCAGACCTTCTTTGTTTCAATGGGAGACTGCAGAGGAAATCAGATCTCTTAAAGACTTGGAATATTGTAGGAAGTGTGTGAAGTCCCCTGACATTTATGATGACTGGAATAAAGCTTAGAACAGCAACTTGTAATTCACTGTAAAAATGTGTTGTCCTTTTGTGGTGGGTTGACCTTGGCTGTCCGTCAGGTGCCATCAAGTCTGTCTCTCAGTTCCCCTCCCCAGCAGGACAGGGAGAGAAAATAAGATGAAAAAATCATGGGTTGAGATAAAGGCAGCTTAATAAAGAAAAACAAAGGCATGTGGAAGCAAAGAAAAGCAAAAGATTTATTCTCTACTTCACATCAGCAGATAATGTCCAGCCACTGCCTGGGAAGAAGGAACACAGAGCAGTTGCTTCACAGAATACAAACACCATAGTAACCAATGTCTCCTCACCTTGGTTTTTTTAGCTTTTATTGCTGAGCAGACACCATGTGGTATGGAATGTCCCTTTGGTCAGTTTATGCCAGCTGTCCTGGCTATATGTCCCTTGCCAAACTTTTGCCCAACCCCAGCCTACTAGCCTTTGGAGCGGGGTTGGAGAGACAGCCCTGAAGCCATGGAAACACGGCTCAGCACTGGCCAAAACATTGGTGTGTCATCAGCACCATTCTAGCTACAAGTACGAAGGGCAGCTATCGGGAGGGGAAACTCCATCCCAGACAGACCCAATGCAGCTTTGTTGCTGTACACGTTTGAGACCCAATTCTGATTTTATCAAATGTCGGGCTGTTCAATCTGCTGAAATTGGTTAATTCGATAGACAGATTGCAAATATGTGTTCTAACTATGGGGAAGGAAAGTTGTTGGGCTTTGTTTCCAGAGTCGATAGACAAGTAATCTGTTCTCTGATTGGCTTGACAAGCCAGTACTTACGAAACCTTAATGTAATATCTCCATGAAGGGTGAGGCATTTCTGAAATTTATTTTCCACTAACTTTTGTCAGTGATCAAATGATTGCTTGAAAGGATCGCAAAAGCTGAGTATAGGTAGGAAGAAATATAGTTCAAAATATTAATTTAAAAGTTCAAATGTTTATGGAAATATTTTGCTTTTGCTTTCTCAATTCTAATGGTCAGTATCACAAGAAATGTTGATGTAATTATTGAGTGGACATTTCTGTGTAAAGCACCACAAGCTTAAGACAAAGACTGCTTCAGTAGTAAGACTACAAGATCAAAGATAAAAATGCTTCATTTAGTTGTGATGACAATTCTGTTAATTGAGCAATTTCAAAGGTATGCAACTTTAGCTATTGCAATTGCTTCCTTTGTAATTAGTGACTTTTCAAAGAGTATGAGTTCTCTCTGCAGATCCTTTCAACTGGCCACTGTGTCGGCACCATAACAAGACGAGTGGGAAGCTGGTCTCCGGAGAGGAGACTCATGCCATATTGGTTAATCCAGTCCGCTGCCACTATAAACCAGTCAGTTATGGGCAACAGAATGTCCTGAATTTTCTCAGTTGCTGTCTTATATAATAATCAGCTAGAAGTAGATCAGCTTTTTTAGACAAATATATATTTTCTGATAATCTTAGAAATTATTGTTACTCTGGGAGCGTATATATTTTTTTTGTAACAGATCTGCATCTAGTGTCAAAGTATTGATAGCTTTTAAATAGTCTTCCAGACTGCAATTATGAAGAATGGTGCTATCTTGCCACAGCCACTTCCACTTGGCATATTTAAAGAAAGAAAAAAAAAAAAAGTAGAACAGTAAGAGTACCTTTGTATTAAACCAGCTGTGTAGCTTGGCATTTTGATTCTCCCTGTCTTGTAAATGCTGGCATATTCCTAAATGCCTCGGTTCTGATCAGAATTCCCATTATCTTCAATGAAGAATTCAAGATTGAGATACTAAGGGCAGATGATGGATGCATACTGCCTTTACTTGTATATTTGTGTAATTTGTATAATTTGTATTTACTAATTGATTCTCCAATGACTGATTATCATTTACAATGGTAAAATTATTTTTTCATAATTTAATTATATTTCTAGAGGAGAAAAACTTCAGAGGGGAAACATAATCTTCTTCTGTTTTTAGAAAAAAACTAGTTGAGAAATAGTCTGATTTATGCAATACCAGCTAGAAAGAAGTTATTTTATAGCTACTTGGAATAAATGGCCACTCAAAAGGGCACAGTCTGGAATGTTTTCTCACAATTCTAGCTTGAGCTAGTAGGACAATGTTTGGCAGAGCTCAGCTGTCTTCATAACAAAATGTCTCTGCACAAATATTGCTCATTACAAATTAAAAACAGTAATGGAAAAAGCTACAAATATAAAGAAAGAAGACAAAGAAAATTCTGTTTGACTTTGAACAAAGTGTTAGAGCAGAAAAAAATATTTTTAAGCTTCTTAAAAAATGAATTAAAAAAGAATGCTCTTATCACAAATTAACATGTAAAAATAAAATTGTATTCATTAATCTAATAGAAGAAAATGCAACAGTTGCACATGGGAAGAATAAAAATATTGATACTATATTACAATATCACAATATAATAAAAATACTTATTATATTATGATCTCCTGTCAATATAAATAAGCAAATATTATATCAGCAACAGTTGTCTATGGAAACATATTTCAATCTGGTTCCCAAAAAATTGCTAAATTAATTTTTACTAAGTACTTTTCTGTATTAAAAAAAAAATCACATGGCATACAATTCAGTGTTTCATTACTTGTTTGTATGGTTATATAATTAATACAAAAATATATTTGAGGTTCCTGTGGTGATTTTTTCTTAACATAGACAAGATATTTTTCAAAACATATTGCTACTTAAGGTGAGTTAAAAAATTCCAAATGATCCAATCTTGATTTCTGGTCTGATTTTGTGAGTTTTGGCTCTATATTTGCTGCTTGCAAGAATTTAGAAAAATGATAGGGGTGAGAAGATTTCTTATAACCACTTTACAGATCTTAGCACAAACCATGAGTCATCTTACTCAAAGTTCACTTTTCCTTATCCCTTAAAATCCTCCATTAACAGCATACAATGATCAATTAAGAACAGTAAAAATTCCTCTATTTTACCTTCCATCTTCCACTTCCCAACCTGGAGACCATGACTTTGTTCCCTTCAGCGCTATCTGTCAGATCCAAACCAGAGGACACACTTCACAGTTCTGCTGCAAATACACAGAATTTCTGCATCAGTATCCATGACGTTTCTCTGTTGCCTACGAGTTCCTAGCCAGAGTCCACTGAAGTCAAAGACAAGCTTTCTACTAATTTCAAAGACCAACAGGCTGAGATTTCTGTTTGCTTTCCTCATTCATCTCTCAAAGTACGCTCTTCACACGCACCTCTGGAAGTACCTCAGCTGCTAACTACTCTCCAACTAAAACTTCTTTCCCCATCAAGGCTGCAATCCTGACGGTCTGAAGGATAAACCTACTGCATTGTACTTACAATGGAAGCTGATAATTTAATAACTGAAAACTTGCTAACAGTGTTCCACTCTTTCCAGCACTATTTGGGATCAGACTCACTCACACAAGCACCATAAAGAGGAGTAAAACCAAGGCAGGGAGATGGCAATCCAAGTGTCTACAGCAGACCTTATCTCAGGAAGGTCTACTGCAATGTCATAGGCAATTACTGTAAAAAATGAGCAGCACACCTGCTAACAAGGCTTGCCTAGACATTTTAATGTGAGGAAAAGCTTCCACCCCCTTTTTCATGCCAGATGGGATCAAAATCACTGAACGATGGATAAGTGCACTATCTTATGGCAGACATTGTCATAGTTCTGCAGGAGATGACAGACTTGCACAGGAAATCACATAGAAACGTATTTTTGTGACATCTGCAGGCACCAGACTCTGAATAAGACCAGAAAATATGCTTTATTTTCAGGAGTTTTACCAGCCATGGTGGGTTTTTTGTTTTATTTTGGTGGGGGTTTTAATATTTTTAAAACAATTGGAAATATTAGTTTGGGAAAGTACCTTAGCTGGTTGATTAATTAAATCTCTAAGCAAATAGGACAATCACATCCCTGTGGTGTACATTAGCTACAAGCAGTCCTCAAGGCACTGAAGAATTCCCACCACCAAAGCAGGATGCTGCATTTCCACATGCAACTCCTTCTCTCCCATGAGCTCTCCCCCGAGGCAGAGAGGGAGCCTCTTGGGGTTTCCTGCCTTCCCTGCCTTCAGCAGTGCCACAGAGCACTCCTCTTCTACAGCCTCATGGGTGAGTTTTGCCTCTGTGATATCTCAGATGTTTCTCACCCCTAGCAGTAGTCCAAAACCAGAAGTAACGTAATGACACCTTTCCCCACAGACACCATTTTTGTGATATGCTTCTTTGACTTGCACTCAGATATATAACCTACAGCATCTGGGTTTTACTTTTACGTCTTCTCAGCTTGCAGATATGTGTCTGTTACAGTAAACCACTCGCTTATCTAAATACTCTGCATTAGAAGCTCACAGTCGGGAAAGACGCTGTTAGCTGTAACCCTGCACTATAAAACAACAATTAACCTATCTTTAGAGGAAATTATTTTTAGAATTTATTCCAGACATGTTTAGTCTGCTTGAAATATGTTTGCACTGTCTCTGTCTTCGAAAAACATGATGTAAATATTTATTGCAGATTCCTGATTGTAGGGTTTTTACTCTGATTGCAAGTGTGACATTTTAAATCATATCTTTATATTTTCTCATATTTAGGGAAAGGAAGTAGTATCATTTCTTGACATATTTATCTCTTTCAGACTGAACTAGTTAGAGGTGCACTTATAAATTGTAGAAATTTCCCACTAACATAATTTATTACAATAATCATGTATGATATTACTCGTATAAATCAAAAAGGAAAGCAACATTGACCGTTTTCATTTCTAAGAATACTGTTCCTTTATTAATTAGTTTTATGTGGTAATTGACTTTTTAATGAGGGTCAACGTGTATTTTTGCAATGATTGGTAATGTAGAGATCATGTTCAAAACAATCAGCAAAAAAATATCTTCCTGAATTGGCCTGGTGATGTGGAATAGAGTGGGGACTGATGGCTTTGTAGTCATCTCACTCTTCAAGCCCCGTTGCTGCTACAGAAGTATTACGTTGTCCTTGTAAGCAATATATATCAAAATGGTGTGTATTTATCCTCTGCACAATGTGGACACACATACATAAGTGTGTCACTGGCCTGTAGGCATGTAATGCTATAAAAATTTAATTCAAAGTTCTGTGCATCAGTATAGCGAATCATCACCAAACTGATCAAAAATGTTCCTATGTAAAAATTTTCTCCCCTTGGAAGATGCCAGTTCAGTGAAATCAACACATTCCTCGGATTTCTTGCCCAGTTTCTGCTCACCCACCTACCCTCTTACTAGTAACTTGGAAGGCTCTCAAAAGGCAAAATTCATCTGGCAAACCAAAGCGACTTGAAAAACTGCAAGCCCTAAACAGTCTGGGCTCTGTTCCCACGGTTTTTTTATGAGGTCCTCAGAAATTTATCTTTTATAAAGCGAGGAGTCCAGACTTCATGAGTGCCCAAGGAACCCATACCTTGGGGAACTAGATATCCTGCCAAGGCAAGGATGTTGGGAACTTCACAATTTTATTTTATTTTCCACTAAGGAATGATAAAATTTATTTATTGCTCTTAATTAAAAAAAAAAAAAATCTGTTTCCTTTCATCTGTTAAATGACATGCAGAGTTGCAGTGCCTGTTCCTTTTCATTCATTCTAAAGTTTTCTTGGGATACACTCATATTGGTGGGTCTAACCTGTAGCCTGTTGATATCACCATTATGTGTTAACTAACCATGACACACAGGAAATTTGTGTGTCATCAACTATTAGTTGATAAAGATTAGTTGATAAAGAAAGGATATGAAGAACATTAACATGATACCATTGTAAAAGTGCATAAAAATCCCATAATCTAGTGGATATGAGACTAAAGTAGTAGTCAGTAGACCCATATTTTATTCTCAGCTGTCCCATAAATACTCTGGGTGATCTTCAGCAAGTCATTTCACTTCCTAATGCCCTATTTTCCCCCACCATCTTTTACCTATCTTTCTTAGCAGGAGAAATACTGTCTCCTGCACTCTGTGTGTGCTGGGACTGGGTTTCTGGGATTCTGTCAATAAAAGGTGTTAAATGGAATTTTCTTTCTTTGTTTACAGAAGTTTTCTGTGTTATTCACAAGTGAGAATGCCACGATACCTCCCAGTTGACTTTGCAATAGTTAAACCTTTCAATAAGAATGCCTCTCATATAGCACCAGCACTGTAGTACCTGTGACCAGTGCACTGTTAAGAAATAAATAGGTTACTTTAGATTCCTTGAAAGGGACCAGAAAGATAACTTCAGTGGTGGAAATCTTCTGTATGAAATCTTTGTGTTAGCTAAAGCCCAGTCGACTCCAGCAGACACTACCCCACAAACATTTCCCAGGCCCGACCTCTGTGGAGCCAGGGTAATTATCTCCACGTTCGTTCCCTCCTTGCGCTCTGCTGCCACTGCCAACAAGGGGGTCAGTTACTGCAGGACGTTATGGTGGTTTCTGCAGCACAGACACTTGTCTGCTAGAAACAAGCAGCACACTATTGACAGGGAGGGAAATGCCAGATTGCCTCAAATTGCCATATACAGCCACACCCCTGTGTAAGCAGGGATTCGCGTTCAGAGCCGCTTAGATACAGTAGCGCTCACTGCATGAAATACGTGCTGTATTTAGTTCCTTCACGCTCAATAATGGCTTATTATGGATCAAATATTTCTCTTGCTTAGTAAGAAATAAACTTTAAGAAATAAACTTTAAGAAATCATTGCTGCTGCAACTAAATAAAAAAAAAAAAAAGAGATTTAATGTAATGTAAAAGTAGAATTTTTCACAAGTATATATAATTGTTAGTTAGAAAGCAGCTTCTGATTAGTATTCCGCTCCTGCTTTAGCTTTTCACCCAAGTTTTGGAGAGTGTCATTAACCTACTATATAATTTTTTCTTTGTTCATTCAGCTCAATCATTCAGTTTACTGTCTTGTGGAATTTAGTCATTTTAGTATAACATTTTCCTGAGAAATGTAATTTTAAAAAAAGAAACTGACAAGACACGTGAAAATTTAGAAATGCACCAGGAGTAAATAAAAGACAAGCCTTATCCCTATTGTCAACTAGTCAATTCTACAGAGTAATCCACTGTTCCTACTACACTTCCAAATTGCGTAGGAACAGATGAAATAAATGAAACAATGAAACAGTGAAACAGTGGCAGAGACATGAATATAGATGGAGAATAATGTAACAGAGTTGATTCATTTATGAATTTAGTTCTGCCTTTCGGATTCCCCTGGAAACTAATACTTACATTTTGGAATTACCATTGTTAAATAAGGCATCCGTACCTTTTATTTTCGTGTGTGTATTTAAAGGAGAAGACTATGGAGGAGAAGACTATGAACTCGCACTTCTCTATTTCCACAGTGAAATTGCAATATAAATTTGAGCATATTCACTCCCATGAATTCAGAATCAGAGAACCACAAAATGGTTGAGGTTGGAAGGGCCTTCTGGAGGTTCTCTAGGTCAACCCTCCTGCTCAAGTAGGGCCACCTAGAGCCTGTTGCCCATAACCACATCCAGCCGGCTTTTTAACTTCTCCAAGGTTGTAGACTCCACAGCTCCCCTGGGTAACTTGTTCCAGTGCTTGGCCACTCGCACAGTAAAAAAGTGTTTCCTGATGTTCAGATGGAGCCACCTGTGTGGCAATTTATACCCATTGCCTCTTGTTCTGTCACTGGGCAACACTGAAAGGAGCCTGGCTCCATCTTCTTTATACTCTCCCTTCATGTATTTACACACATTGATAGGATTGCCCCCTGAGCCTTCTCTATACTGGAGTCCCAGGTCTCACAGCCTTTCCTCACAGAAGAGATGTTTCAGTTCCATAATCGTCTTTGCGGCCTTTTGCTGGACTGTCTTCAGTATGTCCAGCATGTAATTAAAATTATTATATATTAATAAATAAGTGTATCAGTTATTATAAAACTTTAAATATTTTTGACAAAATCTGGTTAGCAATTCACGATTTGTCTAAGCACTGTTCCAAACCTTATCCTGAGTTCAGAGCTGTGTATTGCTCAGATGAGATACATCTAAGCTCCTACTTACAGCCTGACACAGTTGGAAAACTCCAGGCCCTCAAGGTGGGGAGACAAAGCACTGATGATCTCCAGCACTTTAGCATGGATCTACTCTACTTTCCTATTTGTGAAGGTGGTAGGTGAGATAGGCCAACTCACTACACCAGAAGGTGTTTCAAGTTTAGTTCTGCATTTTAATAGCAGGCTCAAGGCTAGACTCTAGATCATTTTCAACATGTCTATCCTGGTTTTATCAGTATGTTTTTCCTGCAGTTCTATGCTGCTCATATCACTCACGTGTTGTCAAGTGATGCCACGCAGTCATGCTGCACAGACAAGACAGCCAATGGAAGCCCCTGGAAGGGCTTCCACATTTTCAGACATGTGGGATTTGCAAACACTGATAGGACACCTGTGGGACTAGTCAGCCCATGGGACTAGTTCAAGTAGAGTGTAGATTTAGCCCTTGAGCCAAAGTTACAGTCAAAATACAACCAATTATGTGCATCAGAAGTGTACCAGTCCTGAGAGTCCTTCAGTCCCCCTATGAAGCATATTTAAGGTCAATGGTTTTCATTAACATAGATTCACTAAGGGGCATGGAAATTCTTTGGCCATCATCCCTCCACAGCAACATCTGATACGACATGCACTTCCTTTTCTCATAGCTGTTTTCATCTCTGCCATCCCTCACCTCTCAGTTTTCTTTACATCATGACTGAATTTGCCCTTTTGTTTCCATTTGTTGGGCACTGGAACTTGCATGACCAGATTCTCTAATAATGCTGTTAGATATAGAAGCATAAAAAGTCTGGTCTGGTCATACAACAGAAGAAATAAACCAGGCAGGATTGGCTTAATGATTTCAAGGAACTGTTTTCAAACCCACTGACAGAAAATAATATCTTTCCGTTGAATTCAGCAGGCTCTGCATTAGGCATCGGTATTTAAGATTACTCATGGCACTTCAGTGTGGTCTTTATGCTATTTAAATAGGTTGAGAAACTCTTAAGAACCTTTAGCTTTGTTTATTCCTAGCTAAACACTGTACACACTAAGAGATAGCTTGATCCCTTCTCATGCTAGACTAATCTGAACACTAGTCTTCTTTGAGCTGGACCAGGTGTTTCATGTAAAGTGAATCATTATCAGCATGCACTGTCAAACGTGCTTCCAATCTTCCTTTTAAATAGAGTGCAAGTCCACATATTGAAAGACTACACAACTGTATCAAATTTATCCATAAGGTCACGTACCCTTCATGTTATAGCTTTCCCATAATAAATAAACTTGCACCTAAGAGAAGGCATTCATTTTTATAGTTGTCTGTATGCAATTTCAGACTGCTGATACGGTGCTGCCTGCCAGTATTCCCACTGCAGACACAGAGTCAGCACAAAGTCTAATAGCATCAGCAGTCGATGACATCTATAGGTATCTGTAAAACAGGGTAGGAGAGAAATATCATTTGTGTTTTGGGGTTTTTTTAACCTAATACTTGTTGTCAGGTCCTTTGCCATTTCTGAGCTATTTAAGGCAATTTTTTTACCTCTTTTTCCATGAGATTTTAAATTGAAAAAATATGAAATGTTGGTGCTACAACAGATCAGTCATACTAAATCAATAAACAAAGAGGCAATCCTTTATATACAGAGATTTTCTTTCCTGATTTTTAAAGGATTTAACTTATTTTCATTTGAAAAAAAGCTTTGTTTTGGTTCAGTTTTTTATATTGAGCTCTGTTTGCTCATCTCTAGATTCACGCTTGAGAATTTCACTACCTCTGTTTTCCATGTGTGTCATAGTTCATTGTGCATGATTCAACTCAGTTATGCAATGGATGCGTTTAATTTCATGTAAAGTGCACTGAGATTCCTCAGCATATATGCTCAGTTCTTAGAGATACACAGAAAAAATTTACAGTGATAGTTCAACAGTCACTTAAAAAAAAAAATCTAAATTTCTTATAGTTGCAATACTTGATCTTCTTTAAATGATCACAGGAATGTTGAAAATACAGACACAAATACTTGTAAAATTGGGTATTATACTAAAATAAGGATAAATTTATAGCAAATGAAATAAAATGTTTCCTTTTAGCAATATGGATGCTATTGATAATATATTAAAGAAAAAACAAAACAAAAAATCCAAGAAACCAAACCAAATAAACTATAAGAAAAGCTGCTATTAATCAACATAGGGGAAAACAAATATTTTTGATGCCGTCTTAAGCAAAAGAGCAATTATATTGTTTACTGCAAAACCAAAGATGAAAAAGCTTGTAATCCAGTTTAGTTTATGGTTGGTAGCAAACATTGGCTCAACAGCTCCATTCTTTTAGTGGAGGGGAGCAGACCATTCTCTCTGGAACTTCAAAACGCTGAGAATATCAGATCACATCCACATAGAAAGAATAAATTAAACATAAGTGATCCTCACGCTCACTGAGTATGTAAACAACAGCCATAAAAGAGAGGTAGAATTTTCAGAATATTAGGAGACAGAAGGTACCATCATTCAAAATCCATGCCTGAGAGGATATAAGATAAAGAGGAGGAGAAAATTGTGGAATGTAGTAAGCTACCACTAAATCAGGAAAAGTCATAAGTACCAAAATGGTATGGGAATAAAACTCTAACTAATACCTATGTACAACAGAGATACGATCGGTTGGTTTATTGGGCTTTTTTGTACCAGTGTCTGGCGTTACACTTGCTGCTCCTTTGGGTACTCTCATAGCAGCTTGTTATGTTCTCCTCATGTCATTTGTTCATAAACAACCATGTAATAATTAGTTTAATACTCATTACATGACAGTCACTCTCACGATATATGTCACAAGTTACACAGAGAGGTTGTGTGGCCTCCGTCCCTGCAAATATTCAGAAGCTGTCTGGACACAGATCTGGGCAACAGACTCTAGGTGACCCTACCTCAGCAGGGAGTTTGGACAAGATGATCTCCAGAGGTCTCTGCCAACTTCAACCATTCTGTGACATCATGTTTGCACAGAAGTTTGTATGGTAAAAAAAAAAACCCTCTATATTAATTAAAGGAAATGAAGCTTTCCTACATGATATGAAAAGTAGAGTTTCAGGTTTCAGACCTCAGAAGATTTTACGAATTGTTTTAATCTTTCATTGTCCTCTCAATGACAGAATGTATCTACAAGCTCATAATATTTTTTCTTAGCATCTTTAAGTTAATAGAATGCTCAAGAAGATGCAGCAGTGACAGTTTAAGTTTTTTTCATGTAAGGGTACACTGGAAACAGCAACGTGAGCTACTTACACAGGACAGAATCATTAACTTTCAGAGCCAGATTTTAAAAAGCAGAGCTTCTCTCGGGACGATGGAAGAAATCATGGTAAAACTCTTCCCCTGAGGACAAGATTTGGGGCTAAAAAAAAGATGATATTAGGAAAGATTCTCCTTCTTCAGAGAGGGTTAGTTTTATTTCAACACACCTGAAACATCTTAATTTTCAAGTGCAGTTATGATAAGATTCTGGTCACATATAAGCTCTTTTCTGAAAGAAACCACCTGAAACCACCTACTCATGTCAGAGTTGAAGAACGTGGCAGTACGTTTAATACTTCTCTCACAGTCTAGAAACAAGAGTTGCTGTGATCCTTTATTGACATAGTGAACCATCTGGTATCTCTGTCTTGTGGGCCACAGTTTGAATTGCACAGTCTAAATGTAAACACACACCAAAGTTAATCCCATGTTTTTTTACCATGTTGTATTTCACAGTAGTGTCTGAACAATGTGTTGCAGGACAGTGTTCTTCTGTTTGTTAGTCAACATGTTCTTCTGCTATTAAAATCAATATAAACTGTAATTAATTTCTGTAGTGCATTTCTTGGTGAAGCTTTTTGCCATGGTGGATTTTTAATGATCTCTCTACATGTTTTACTCCTTTTTAACCCACTTTCATCTGATTTTTCCAGCTGGCTTGATAAAAATCTCGGTACAAACTGTATTTCTGGGAATCACAGTTAACTGTAAAGCAGAAAGACAAACATCATAACAAATCACATAAGCTGCAAGCAAGATAGGCAGCGTCTGCCACCTACATGGGGGCTGTCTGTTGAAAATCCATGCACATAGGTCAGTGGTGATCTAGATATACCGGATAATACAGAACAGCTCAGATAAGATGATAAAAGAACAGGAAAAAATTACTAATGTCTTGAAACTTTTTGTCTAGCAATTCTGCAATTCTTCCAAAGAATTTTATGAGAAAGTATTGCTCAAGCCAGTAACTGTTGTGATGCAAGCGGTACTATAAATTTCCTTTTCCCACTTTGAAATAAACTGCCCTTATGTACGATACATCTGCCTTTCAACGAACACAATCCTGTGAGAAGAGTGACAAAAGTAGCCAAAGTTCTTCAGAATTCCTGAAGTGTGGAAAGAAGAAATGAACAGATGCACCTAATCAAAACCAGTGACTGTTCCAGAGGTGAAGCCAAATCATCATCTGTGGAGTATGTGATATATATATATATATTAACATATATAATTTTTTTAAGAGACCTGGTAAGAGAGACTTTCTGGATATACATGTGATGGGGGATGCATTATCCATACTTGATTTTGTTTTATTATCCTTCCTGATTAAAAAACAATGGGAGGGGAGTCAAAGGAGGACTTTGTCATAAAAATCTTCTTGTTGACCTCCTTAGTTTTTTGTTCCGACAGAATTTTTGGTGGGAATAGGGCTTATTCCTTTGTGGGCATATACTCTTTTTCCTCCAACTCCAGCTCTGGGTCTATGCAAGCTTTTCGCAATACCAATCTGTCAAAATTTCCCAATGCCAAACTGCCCAGAAAGATGAAATGAAAACCAACTAGCTTTGCTGAGAAGTATATTAACTGTTCTGCCCCAAACCTGGATGGCAGGATAAGAAATTACATATATATAATCTCACGTAAGAAATTATATACACCTCAATTATATGCCTGTATATGTGGATCATCAGTCTACAGAAAAGAGTCAGAATGCTATCCAGGAGACATTTACAGAGACTAAGAATGGGAAGAAAAGAGGTTTTCTAGAGGCTGTTGAGATCAGTTTTGCACAGGACAGGGTGGAAGATTCACATGCAGATCTGGGAGACTTGGCCATCTGAGCGGAGTTAAATTTTCTCTGTTAAGAATATCGTTTCAGATTTAGCTTTTTAAAGCATTTCTCAAGCCAGTTTGAATCAAAAGGAACACCCAAGATGGCATAGAAAATATTCCCACCAATTCAGCAATACCAGCAGAGTGATCAAATGGAAACTTGTGTGGCCTAAGTTTTGTGTTGTATCTCATGGCACTGCATTGCATTGCACCGTACTGCATTGTATTGTATCGTATCGTATTGTATGGCATCATACTGCATTGCACTGTGTTGCACTGCATTGTACTCACTTGCACTCTATTGTATTGTATATATTTTTACTTACTAAGAACAACCAACCGTGAAAGCTGTGGGAACTTTCAGAACTCTCCACGGGCTTCTGTGGAATTCTGGAAACACATAATAAGAACAGATCTCTCAATAATGACTAGCTGTCATATTAAACCCATTGACTTTGCTTCATGTCTATTACCACTCTTGTCTATAATTAATAAGCAATTGAAGAATGAAAACCATGTGTTATTATTATTATTATTAGTTTTTACTGATCCTTCAAGCACTGAAATCCATGGCAGAACTCTTCCTGATTAGTCGGTGGAGGATTTAGACTAGCACTGCATTAGCAGAAAGGGTTTTGATTCATTTCAGTAATTAGTTCCACTTAGACAGAAGATTTATAATTCCTGCAATCATCTTTTTGCAAAGACAAGGTGCCTTCATATTGCTAAGGCAGAGCAAATATCACCACAGGGTGACCAAAAAAATTCCGTAATCCAAGAAATTATCACAGCAGTCATTTTACAAAGCAATAATTATGTGAAGTTCAGGAGGCTAGTGATGTACAGCGTCTAAATCATTGCCAGAGTAAAGAAAATTATATTTATACTCAGGTTGTATTTTAAATACAGAAGGATCTGTTTATAATCACGTCACAGACAGTCTCGCATTCAAAGCTGTTCATTAGTTCCAGCCGTGCATATGGGCAGCCAGCTTGGAAAAAATAGTTGTTATCTACAGATTATTTTAGATATGTGTTTAAGTGAATACTGTTTATACCAAATATAGAGGGTCTGAGTGCAAACTACAGCTTGTGATGAAAGCTCTAGGCCCACAAGTAGCTTCACCATGAACAGGTACATGCTGATTATTGCATGCATTTGGAGACAATGGAAAGTGATGAGTTTCTGTGCTGCTCCTGAATGGAGCTTCTGATAGGAGCTCCCACAGATCACTGTCTATTATAAATGTCAACAAATTATCCTCCTGCTTATCTAAAGTTCAGGTTTTTTCTGGTTTTTGTCCTCTGCGATATGGTAACTCAGGTTAACTAATCTAACTTAGCTATGTATACAATCAAAGTAAATACACAGAAACCTTCCTGCCAAACCAACCAGCAGACCATGTCCAAGAGACCAACAACCTCTGGTCTGCAAGAAGATGGCTGCATGCAAACTCCCTGCTGTGAACAGTTTCTCTGCCCCAGGCAAATTTCTGCCCTGTGCCCAGGAATTGCTTAGGAAAATGCTATTTAGCTCAAGCCAAAACCATGCTGGTGACTGTACTAGCAATTTAATGATGTAGAAAATTTGAGTTCTAGGGCCTGGGAAAATTCCCCAGGACTTTTCAATTTACAAGTGTGACTGTAGCCTCAAGCGTAGAGGCTTCCTTTTAGCCTTTTGCCCCAGTGGAAGAGCCAATTATGGGCACTCTAAGAAAGCATTGAGCTGTACAGCCCTTAAATTTAAATACCTGCTGCAGCATCTAATGTCAAGAAATGAAGGAATGAAATTTATCAAACTGCCGAAACACAGCTCTTTATAAAGTTAGTTTAAAGTGATTGGCATTTTTCTCAGGGCTTCTGGATCGCTTTTCAGAGGCACGCACTTACCTCCATTACATCTGCGGGAAGAAAGGGTTTGGCATCCCTGCACACCGTGTTGCCTGAGCTGCTTGTTGCTGTCTTCAACACGAACACCACAGCAACAAGGCACTAGGCCTAGGGACTGTGAATGCTGAGTGGAGTCAGCCATGCTACATAAACTGTGATTTGGAACTCACTCGTAGTCCAGCACACCACTCTCCAGCACTTAGCAAAACGTGCCAGCCCGTGCCAGCACTGGGAGCTCTGCCCTTCCTGCAGGTACAGCAGAGATCCTTCCCAGGACTGGACTGTTCAGGGGCTTTCTCTGAGAGTCCGTCACAGTACACATCCTTCCTGCAACCTGTTACTCAAAAGAAGAGTTGTTTAGTTTTCAGCAACTTACAATGGTGTAAACACGACGAGTCACACACAGAGCCAAAAGAAATGTCACTCACAGTCCTTGCTCAGAGGTACATTCCCTGCAAACTATCTCGTGCTGTCAATTGACAAATCCATGATAAATGCGTCGCACCTGATACTGCAAGCTTTCAAACAGTTTTCTAACTAATTTTGACTGCAAATGACTACAGAAAATAAACTTTGAAATAATTACATTTTTTTGCAGTCCAGAGTAGTGCCTAATTATATTCCAAGGAAGTAGTAAACTCTTCTATCACTGATGAATGGTTGGCAACGTCGTTTATTTTAATGGATATATATTACTTTGAACTAAGTCTTTGCCATCTGTTCTGCTCCATAATTAGGAATGTAAAAAGAACATATTTCACAATTACATCACTAAAACATATGATGTAAGTGACTTAAATGCATATGTATGTTCTCTGAACAATGTAGTGTGCATCTGTGATGTTTTTCTCATGTTTCAGAAATAAATCAGGATGGACAGAAGCTATTTAGTCATTACATAGTAATTTTCTTGACTGTCAACTTTGTTCATAAAATCCAGGGCATTATAGCAGGAAGATTCTACTCTATAGGCACCCTAAGCAAAGTAGAAGTACATGTGTATAAAATGGGAATACATCCAATAGAATTATTTTAATTTCAGTGTCTTTCAAAAATAAACTTATCAAAATATAACTACATTTCTGTAACCATATGTTTCCCGCTGTTTAATGGACAGCTGCGAGATTTTACTCTACTCTCTTGGGATTTATCTGTTGTGGAAATATTTTTTGAATTATATTCCAACTTCTTGTCCTGAGCCTTGTGAAGCCAAGCTGAAAGCCTTTCTTCCTGCCACAAATCCTAAGGGAGAGAAATGTCTTCATACATGAAGCACCTTCCCAGTCCTGCTCTACTCATGCTTCCGTAAGTACGTCCATAGAAGGATACCATGTGCTCCGACATGGAAAGACATATTTCAGGCATCAGGTTTCTACCTAATTCAGACAGAATGGCATATGGGAAATGCAGCAAAAGACATCACATAAGAACTACTGCACCATGGCCATTTCTTTCCCACCTAGGGAAAGCAGTGGGATGAGTCACGCTTTCCAATTCTGCACACTGTGTGTTAGCTGTATATTGGAAAGTACCCTGTTCAGATTGTACTAGAGATTTTGGATAATTCCAAGAGGAATTCTGTCTTATTGTCTCAGCTTGCATGCCATTAGTGGAAAGGTTTGTACCACAAGAGAGACCCCATGTGAGCATCATCCCAGCTTTGGGAATCATGAGGCTCAAAATTGTATCACAGGCTGAAAATGACAATTTGCCACATTTTCCCTCTGTTCTGCCTCTGGAACAACCAAGATGGCTGTGTGGGGAACCAATAACTCTAGGATAATATATTGTAAAGAGTGGTTCTAAGGTAGTCAAATCAAATCAAAGATGAAGCAATAAATATCTGAGAAAAAAAAAAAAAAAAACTATCTTGACTACAGAATGGGAAAAAGGGGAAAAGCAAAAAGCAATCCAGAATCCAGATTTCCTAGTCAGTAATTCCCTTACCATCTGAAAGCCAGAAACATCTGCTGCTGCTCTAAGTGGCATATTGGATATGTTGATCATTTCTGACTTCAGCAATCATTGTCAGTACACCCAAGAGTACTATCCCCAAGCTCAGGGACATATGGATAGTTTGGCTATTTAAAATGGGATTTGAGGGGCAGAAGAATTTTCACAAGTGGTAGATTACTACCCTGAAGGCCTCAGATAAATCACTGGAAGGTCATTTTTTATCTTTTTTAGATGGTACATCTGCAATGCATACTATCTCTCCAGGTGTTGTGCTCTGACATTTTATAAACAGACCAACTGCCTCAGTAGTACATCCTCATGTTTTCCTCAGCCCCTGATACAAAAGCAAGTATCTATTAACAACCTGTAACATGGGAAAGCTGAAAGTGATCTTTGAAAACAAACAGAATGAAGGGGTGATGTGAGGCAGCATCGCACATAGAATAGCTGTCTGGAGGTTAGGAGAGTGGGGTTCCTTTTTAACTCTTTGCCATTGGCTTAAATCGGCTGATCTCAAGGAATTTGCTCACTCCGTACCTTTTGCCTTTATTTATTTTTTCAGATGAGGGGGTGAAATTCATCTCATTTGGCAAAAGGCACAGCTGAAAAGCCCAAGGGCCCTTTCTTCATGCCATGCTTTTAGACTCATTCTGCTATTAGAAACGAAATCCCATAAGGTGGCCCCATGGGGTAAAGGCCATTATGTGTACCAGCACAGCTACGTTTTCAGAGTCACTCGGTATGTGATTTCCTAAATCTCAAGTCCCCTAGGATTAAGTTCTTCCTTTTCTCTGCTGTGATGACCAAACCCTAAGTTTCCTACATTTAGCAGCTTTAAGACCCAGGGCGATTTCCCTCTGGGACCTTACGCAAGTATTTGCCAGCAACTTTAAAATACTAGCTGTGCGTTCCGCAAAAGCTAGAAACTGCTATTTGCACCTTTATGAAAGTCTTACAGTGACAAACCAACAGTATCTTCAGCAGAGGAAGAATCTCATCTTGCTCACAGCAACTGTATATCAGGGATGCATTTGGGCAGAGGCGACTGACAACTTTTAACTGGCACTCACTTAGTCATCTCTCGGAAATCACCCAACATCCAATTCCATTTTTCTTTTGAGGTTTTAGGCCTGATGAAAAATTAGAGTTGGCCACAGGAAGAGTAATCTAACTCTTCACAGAGTCAGATGAGAGCTTGTTTTACTCCAATCACTTTTCTTGACACCATCAAAGATGTAAATCAGGGGCATCGCTCTGGCCATTTTTAATACCTTTTGGTGTTCTAGCTACAGGATCTGTACACAATGTAAGCCCTACTGCCTGCTGTAGGTGTGTTATATCGACATAGCAATAACAGTAATTGAGTGTTTCAATGGTTAATGTATGCTGCTCACAAAGGGTTTAATACCTACTACGGCTTACCTTTTTAGCACTGAGACTGAAAAAATTGTTCTGCTTTGGTTTGAAACTATATTCCATCTTTCAAGTCTATGTTTCTGCTTCTTGCTGAGACATTTCCTACAGAGCACTGTCAAAGGACATAATTTTTAAGCAGAATAAATATGCAGTAATTTATCAATTCATAGAAATGTTGTTGCTAAGAGATTATTGCAAATCACATGCACCTCATGCACATCTCAGCAGGGAACCCTGACAAGGTTCCAGGGCTGTTGCTGAAATATAGCACTCTAATTAAGAAAATGCTCAAGCTCTGAATATACCAGAGGTGATTTTGTTTGCTTTAAGCAATCTTCTTACATTACAAAAAAAATGTTGATTAAATGGGAAACATTTAACTTCAGGGTTAAGAAGAGAATTCTACCTCACTTGTTCAGAATGCTGGTCACAGTGAGCCTGAAAAAAAGCCTCTTGGAGGTGGTGGTAACATCACTGAGCTCCAGATCACCCTTTCTGTTATCAGTCAATGTTTAATCTTGGACACTGGTTACAAAATATGGTAGTTGAAACACCTACATGCAAGTAGTTAAACTTGTCAATACAGCCTTTTAAAATCTCTTTCACGTTTCACTTTTAAAAGTTAGGCTAATGATAATCTTAATTTTTCTAACTCCAAAAGGCATATTAAAACTACTGGAAAATCCATGCATACAGCATAAAGTATCAAGCAGCATTCTTTGCTACGTGTATCAAAGGGGACACCTAAACAAACTTCCACAGGTTTTGACCCATCAAGTCCACACATTTTCATTTTTACACGTGCACCCCCCATCCCATCTACTTGTTGCAGAATCACACATTAGTGCTGTAAATCACATCATCTCATTTTGAGTTCATCTCTCATTAACACCTCCCCACCTGCTACGTTGTGCCTGAAGCCACATTGTTAGGGTGGAGAACAGATGAATATGAGCAGCTGTAATATACCACAGATCAGGATAATAAGTAAGAAAAATTACAAGTGATGCTTTAGTTATATCTTTTGAGGTTCCAACCAAACACATTAGACAGGTCAAGAGCTAAAAGAAACTGCTGCTTTACATTTTTAGTGAATTCCCTGGGTAAATGCAGACGTCTCAGCCCCCAGTGAAGGCTGTGGCAACCACAGATTCTCAGAAATTGAAGTTCTGTCTCTACAGGACTTTCTTGATAGCTGATAGCCATGAAAGAAGAGTACCACTCACCAACCAGTACCAGGGATTTCTGGCAGAAGAAGGAGCTGGTTTGGGAAACCTTGCATTATCACTTTCTCCCTCACCCAGTAAGCTGTACATCCCACAGGTGCTACCATGGAACTACATTGTAGGGGTTAAAAGAAGCAATTTACATTTTATAGATAATAAATACTCACTGAAGGTGACAAAACTTTGAAGGAATTATTGGTACCAACAGACAGCCTGGGACAGATTTAATGAACAATTCCATATTCCCGCTTTCCATAATTCTGTGCAGACTTCAAACTCAAATTACCAATTAAGACACTGATTGTTTAACTGATTTATTTTGTCTGTTACCAAAGTTGGTTATGATTCCCTGGTCATTCATGAGAAAGTAACCAGTGATGAATGTGCAATTAATTTGCTTTTTCTGTGTGTCTCGACCTATGTGAAACCTCTGTAATTTTGAGAGATGTATTTGCAAGCATCACTTAGGCCAGCCTGTTTGATTGCATTTATGCTACTGCATATCAGTAGGCTATTTTCCTGTTACCTTCTCTGCTCGGAGTTCCTAACAAATGGATCACACAAATTGATGAGCATACACAAGATCACAATAAGATAAACTGATTTTCAGAGGACTAGTGTTCAGTAGTTCCACACGTCTTTCAGCATGATAGAACCTGTCTTTTGCCAAATTATGGTACTCAGAATCATTGGTACCCATAACCAACCAAAAATTTAAGTCTAATAATTATAGTGAATGATATTTTTTTTTGTATAGTTGCAAATCAACAGCACAGGGCAAAAAAAATCCCATACACCACCTATCCCGCACTTGACTTACATTATCCTTACTTATGTGGCCAACACAGAAAAGTTCCAAACCAGATGAGTGTTATGTTTTTAAAGCTGGTCTATCATTCCAGGATCACATCCATACATCTTTTATAAAATTTCAGGTTTTTACTGTATTAACCAAAAAAAATAAGTTAAAGGACAGTTAAATCTTGGCAGATGATTACCATGCCATACCCAGTTCTGCTGTGACTAGTCACTGTAGTCTGCTAGGGCTTTCAAGTGGGAGAATTAATTCTGGGAAAAATTAAGGAGGCGGCACTGGAGTGCACTCTTGTCAAGTTTGCAGATGGCACCAAGTCGGGGTGAACAGTTTATATGCTGGAGGGTAAGGCTGTCATCCAGAGGGACCTAGATCTGCTGAAGGAAAGAACCAAGAAGCCTCATGAAGTTCAACAAAGACAAATGCAAACTCCAGCACATTGGAAGGAGAAGCCTTTTGCAGTGATACAGGCTGGGGACCGACTGGCTGGGAAGTATCTCTGGGGAACAGACTCTCAGTAGACAGCAAGCTGAGCATGAGCAAGTCGTATGACCTAGTGGGGGGGCGGGAAATAGAAAGAAATAAAAAATGTGCCAGCAGTGTTCTGGGCTGTATTAGCAGGAACATAGCCAGTAAATTGAGGAAAGGCATTATTCCCCTCTACTCAGCACTCATCATACTACAGTGAGAGAGAGTACTGTGCTCTGTTTTGGTGTCTCCAGTACAAAACAGACATTGATAAACTGCAGTGAGTTCAGTGAGGGGATGTGAAGATGTTTGGGAGCTGAAGTACTTGCTCTGTGAGGACAGCCTGATGAAGCTAGGCTTGTCCAATCTGGAAAAGAGATGGCTTTGGTGGAAGCTAATAGTAGCTTGCCAGTACTTACAAGAAGGTTACTGAGAAGACAGAACTAGACATCTCACAATGGCACATGGTGGGAGGGCAAGAAACAATGAGCATCAATTGAAAAAGAGGGGTAAGAAGAACCTGTTTCCCCATGAAGACAGTCAGGCTGCCCAGAGATACCGCACAAGGCTCTGTCTGTCCTTGGAGGTTTTCAGGACTCAGCTGGATAAAACCCGGAACTACCTGGTCTAACCTCAAGTCAATCCTGCTTTGAGCAGGAGGTTGGACTACAGAACTTCTGAGGCTGCTTCCAACATGATTAAACTCAGTTACTGAAAATGTTAAATCTGTTCTTTAATCATAATGGATGAAATAAATATCTTGGGATTGTTTTGCCTTTCCAATCAGATGAACGTACCACAAACTTAAGACGTGATTTTTCCTCAGAGACTTATATGTATATCTTAAAAGTCCTTCTTTCAGAATACTTTTACCAGTAAACGTTAAATATTCACATATTGATAAATTTAAGATAGATAAACAGACTAATGAAAGAATTAAAAAGTAGACATAAAATATTTTTTCTTTTTCAGTCATGGTCTCTAATGGACTATTTAAGCTAAATCTTGATTTAGTGATTTTAGGCATTGCTCTCCAAACTGACTACCCGATCACTTTCTGAGAGATTAGTATTTTTGAAAAAGACTTAGAAGAAATAAATAAAAGTCACTGAATAAATTTAGCTCCAATAAAAAGTCAAACTTCTTATATTAAGTCTCTAATAACCCTAGGTTTGACCAATGCTGTGGGATAGTGCCTTTGAGCAGGCAAACACTCTTTTCTATTGATTTTTTAGAACAGGACAGTCTTTGGCAGAGAGGCGAGACAGACTTCTGAGGAAAACAGCTTAAACCATTACGACAGGATTCAACAGACTACATCTGGTTGATCCAAGAATGGTATCAACATAGAGAGAACAGTGTGTACACAACTGAGGCACTGTTTAAAACAGAAGGACACCCATGGTAGCCATGGTTATCACGTTTAAAGACAAACCTTCAGTATCCTCAGGAATAGTTAAATAACACTTCACAAGCCATTTATTACACCATATAGCTAATCATAACATGTAGTGTGGGAAAGAAAAAAATACCTAGTCTGAGTTTGTTATACAGTCTAGTTAGCTAAGACATTGCCAGCCCAATCTCTGGGAACAGAATTCTAGTGATCCTTGTAAGCGTGGTCATTGTATGGTGTCTGCTTTCACAGAATATACATAACATCTTGTGATATGAACACAGGTATGTATGGAAACAATTTCAAATATACAGGACTTTGTCAAGATGTCTGTTCACTATTTTCAGATATGACATATCTGAAAGCCTGAACGTTTTAGATCAAGCCACTCATTAACAACAGGGTGAATTAAGGACAGGCTATAGTCCCAAAGTGCCCTTGCACCTGCAGATTGAAGTCTGACTCTTAATCGTAACTGATAATATTTTGATAGATTAAGAGCATATCTCTGTGTGTGTGTGCATGTGAGCATGTGTGATTCAGAACAGGTACACATATCTTCCTGCATAGTTAGAAATGTCTTGCTCTAGTTCAAATCCTGCTATTATTTTAAACTACAGCTTAGTTTCCAGTTATACCTAAATCCTTTACTTATGGAAAACTATTTCAAATACTTTCAACACTGTCCCATGTCTGTCCTTCACAACATACATCCAAAAAATGCTGTAGTAATGAGGTAACTTGAATGTTTAAAAAATAATTTTAAATACCAAAACATAAACAGGAATATTTTCAGAATTAGAGGGTATAACAGTGGGGATATTTCAGTTTTGTATGCGCTATCATTTATGTAACCAATATTACTCCTACAGTTGAACAACTGCCAAAAATAGGTAACAAATTATTCCCACTATAGAAAAGACCTTAATATCGTTTTTTCCTTTTCTCCATCAAATCACTGAAAATTTCCTCGCTCACAGAACTCTAAGGAGATTCTCAGCAATTCCGTTATTTTCAGATGCCTTTTTATCATGAAGTGTCATAAGCTACATATTGATACTTACTAATGCCTTTAACTAAAAGCAGAGAATGTAGGAGTGCTCTGTGTTCTATGGCCTTCAAAATCTATTATCAAAAGACTATTCTTGGGTCACCAAGTGCAGTCTTTTGACCTTTCTCATAAAGTGATCAGGCTCATCTTAAGAGTAGTTGGTTTTTTTGTCGTGTCCCCCCCCCCGTCCCCCGAAGACTGCCCCAGAGCATCATTTCTATCTTGGGAATTTTCAGATTCACAATCTAAACTCATTTATGACTAACATTTACCTTGGGCCATCACCACCCTTTTTCCTTTCCCACCACGGGTAATTAATCCTTTGATATATTCTTAAGAAACGTTCCAGACTCCCTTGCATCTTCTTTGGCTAGCCTACATTTGACACGCTCTTGCAGTTTTTCCTACAGTAGCTCTTCATCTCCTCACAGGAACGACTGTAGCATGAAGTCATTCCATGTTAGACACCGAGAGCAACAGAAAGGCTTTATAAATATTTCATTTGTGGTAAAAGTTTCAATCAGAGCTCACGCTTCCTTGAAAAACAAAGTCAATCAATTGCAATCACATGAAAATAACCCGGCTTCTTGATTTCTGGTACCCATAAAAGTACTTTCCATGATGCAACTCAATTACTGCTTTTGATTGGGAAGAATCAGCATAAAGCAGAGGGCAGTTTGCACTAGGTTCCATACTCTTGCACTCTTTTTCCTAAAAAAATACTCTTTAAAATATTCTATTGCAGGATGAAATTACATTGACTTCTGAGGCTTAGCAAACTTTTAACATTAATCTAGGCTATAAAAAAAAAAAAGTGTGAACACCTTTACAAGCAAAAATATTGCTAATGTAAAGGACCGTTTTCTTTCAAAGACATTGATGAAGAATACACAATCATCTCCTTTCCCAGTCATTTTTCCTAGAGTGGGACCCTTCTTGCCTCGTTCTAGCTGTATAAAGGTTACGATTTTGGTCTAAGGTGGTTAGGTAAGCAGACTGCTCCTACAGGCGGTGCAGAGATACACATCTTAACAGGGCAGTTCAGTAGGTGTATAAAACATGTGCCCTAGGCTTTCCCTAGCCTTAATGCAAAAAAGACAGACACATTCAAAGCTCTACCACAGAGGAGATGAATTTCCTTTTCTTTCTTCCACCTCCTTCTACGATGTATAGGAAACTGGACCGGATCATGATCTGAATAGCAGTGTACATTAGCAGTTGTTCCAAAATAGTAACCAGAAAAGCACGAGTGTAACTCCAGCACAAGTCAGATCATCATTTGGCCCCCGGTGTTGAGTAACTCCCATACTTTCAAAATGAAACAGTTTGCAAACCACCGAAACTGCAAGCCAAAACTTGCTTGGTTGGCTTGTCATCAGAAGAGCTGTTGTGGGAAAGTGCTTAGGGAATATAAATCTGCCAATCTCTCCTTTTACTTGTAGTAAATCACAACTCTGTCGGTGGCCCTAATATTAATTTTGTTGCAGTAATGCAAATGAAAGGGATATTCTTGCATAAAGAACTGAATTCAACTAAAGAGCCTCATTTTTTCACAGGCTATATATTGAAAGACGTCTGTTTCTATTACAAATCTACAATTCTTGTAAAAGTAATCTTCTCCACTGAGAAATCATTTTATGGCAAAATAGTAAATAGTGCAGAAATACTACACAGCATAGTTTGCATAATTAATTTATTATAATTGCACCAAGGGTTTTTGGACAATTCTTCTATATCTTAGCAGTACACAGACTGCACACTGTTGCTTTGAGTTTTGCAACACTCCACATCTATTTGTTGTGTACCCTAGAGTCAGCTTAAAACGTGTGGAGCTTTCATCAAAGTTGGCTTCAATTTCTGTTTTAAGTTCTATTTTAGATAAAAGCTTTACTTCCTTTTTTAAAAATTATATATATATTTATGCCTTAGGGGATTTTTTTTTGTAAGCACTGATGCTAATGAATAACCTCTGTAATTAGAAAATATGTCTCCATTTTTGGCAAATTACTAAATCCCCCAGTCCTCCTCCTCCATTAAAAGATGAACTGTTTAAAAATGAAACATGAGAGTATTTACCAACAAAATTAAACTGTATATAGTGATCTCAATTAGTATACTTTACAAACAGAAAATAGCTTTGACTCTTCGTTGATTGGCCAACTAGGATTCATTAACATAATTGGCATCCACTAAAGGTAAAATTTAGAACACAGCCATGATCTACAAAAATACTATCCCAAAAGAAGAAAAAAAAATCTATTCCATTTGTAAAATAAAGACATTCAAACCACAATTCACTTAACAAAGTTCCCAGATTATTGACTATTTCCTTTCAGGTCACCTTGCAGGTCATCCCAATGCAATGTTTGAAGAAGCTTCTCTCCTTACAATTCATCAGATACAAAGTGGTAGCAATATACCAAGTAAATCAACATGTTTTAAACATGTAACAGACACACACAGTACAACAGAGATTTAAATGAGGAGGTAGTAACGTAAAACTACCTCTTTGAGAGATTCTTACAGATGACAATCAAGAAAGAATATGGTTTTCTGTTCTAAAATCATCTTAAATTTTGTGGTGTCCAAGGACCTGACTCAATGGTGCAAGGACTTAATGAAACCATGAGGGTCTTGATTTGTGCTTTCAAAGATCAGTTGAGTGACTGAAAAAGGGAACAGAGGAGATAAATATTACATAAACACAATTTAAAAGAATATACTATAGAATTATATAAAATCAGATTATTTAGATTAAATGAAGAGTAAAGAAAAGAAGCTTAACTCATTTAAAACTGGAGTTATGTAGACCTACAGAAAGAATAAGCTGTAGGTCCTCTTGATACTGACCCAAAAAGGTCCCTTTCCTATATTGTGCTTAAATACTGAGAAGAAAATATCATTAAAATGCAGATACTGAGAATAAAAGGAGATGATATAGACAGAAACTGATCACACCCAGTAGTTTGCTGAAAACCTGCTGAAGTGGAATGATTGTTCAAGCATTAATACATAGAGCAGGAACTCTCTTTTACAGTAAAAAAAAAAAAAAAATCAACAAAATCCCCATCCTGAAAAATATCATGTGGAAAAGAAGAAGGTGGAAGATGGAACAGTTCACAAGCCCTGTGAGACTAAAAGTACAGTTCACAAGGTTCACAAAAACCTCAAAACAACACAAGGTTTGCCCATCCCTTACTATTAGTCATCTACAAGAAATGTTCTTCCCTGACCTCTGATGAATCCTCTCCCTTGCATAGTTGGTACTTCTGCTTTTGGATATGGTGCTCTCTGCTAGGGTGCTACACATGATGATTTTGAGGAATCTTTGTTCTGAGAGTGAACCTACATGTGGCAAAGGAACAAGTGACTTCATTACCAAGGAGAGATGGAAAAGTTTACAATAGAGGGCACCGATGACCTTCTCTGCCTGTTACAGTGGAACACAACCAAATTCTGCAATAAACAAATTTCCAGCAGCCACCACTGAAACAAGGAACATGATGGGTTGGGGTTTTTTTTAGGTTTACCATTGAATTTTGTTCTCCAAAAAGGTAAGAAATATATTTCAGTAGCAGGAAGCCCACTGACAGCATCCCCAAAGAGACTGACAATTTACCTTCATTTTCATCCACCCCACTCTCCCTCTTGCCTGCTATTATAGGACTTCTGAAAATCTAGAAATGCTGGAATAGACAAGGTCCAAGCAAACCAAATTTATATGGACTCATGACCCAGTTTCATATGCAGTAGTTAACAGGGTTGGTTTTCCTTTTCAGCCATAATTTTCAGGAGCTAACCCTTAGCTGCAGCTACTGTTCTACGCTAAAGACAGTAGAGTTGCATCACCCTGCAGGGAGTACTGGCATAGAAGGAAATGGATTGCTTCCTGGAGCTCTACATTTGCATTGGAGACATTGGGTGTGATTTGTGACACCTGTAGCATGAAGCACTGTTTCCTTCGAGCATGAGCAACCACTTCTGGTAGCCTGTCTGTGGGGGAGATGAAGGTGAGCTTACACTTACCCTCGGCATATTCCTATGAAATAGTTTCAGATCAAACTCACATTCTTAACGCAGCAGGTGCAATCCTAGACTTGCACAGGGTAACTACACAGGCAGGTTGGAATGGAGTGGATGGGGACAATTATTTAATTATTTCCAATAGAGGTTAGTATAAGAATTTTCTTTCAACATCATGTTTCCTTCTAAAGAGACAGATTTTGCAGTAATGATACAATACTTACCATTTCCCCCCAAAAGTATTGCTCCTAAAAGTATTAGAAAGCAATTTGATACCAGGCTTCATTACTGTTAACTTAGAAACTCTCTAAAGCAGCCTTATATCCCTGCCTGGTAATAATGAGAAAGGGTGGAGTCACATACTATTTGAACAACAAAGCAAACTGTAAGCTATGATAAATAAATGCCTGAAAGAAAACACCCTGACCCCACCTTTGTCTGATTCAAATGAAAAAATACCAGTTTCACCCAAACCACAAATGCACACATGCACACACACATACACACAAACATTGCAATTCCAATTCCATGACTGAAGCTTTTTGAACAGGTGAATTAGTGCATCAATAATAACAAACACTGCCCTTTTAATGAGGACTCACAATATTTACAAAATGCATTCCTTTAGTGCTTTTATTTGCTAAAAGTTTCAAAAATAAGCTTGAGAAATTACCATCTCTATTTGTTCTTAAAATCCTATGTAAACATTTTGTATTGTTTTAACGTATTGTTTGCTACAGTGCTTACTGCTTCCTTTTCATACAGTGTCTTCCTCAGTTCATGCCTTGCCTGACTAATAGATTATTTGTTCCTTTGCTCTTTCTCTATCAGTGAAGAGCATCTACCCTAGCTCTTCATTGTACTCCCTGTTTTCACTGTCCTTCCTTTCATTTTTGCATGATTTATGTGACCTCTATAAATCGAAAGGCCAAATATTTTTCTTCACACTTGAACAAATTTATTGAACTTCTCCCCCTGCTTGACTGCACATAGCCAGAAAACTGAAAAGTATCTCCATACTGAACGACAAGCTGCAAAGTCACAGAGTAAACACTGTCTTGTCAGAGCCTTATATAGAAATAAACCATAAGAACAGCCACAACAGGTAAAAACAAAAATCTCTTTAGTCTAGAATCCAATTCCCAGCAGTGGCTATTAGCAGATGCCTCGGGGACAGATACAAACAGGGCAAACACAGAGTATAAAACTTCTATATGTTCTTCCAGCCTCCAGCAATCTGTGACTCAGAGTGTTCCTGCATGATCATGTCTTCTATCTCCAGAGGCCTAGGGAGACGAAGAATAAAATATGACTCAGAGAACACGTGAAGCACAGCTAACTTGAAAGGAGGAAAGAGAACATATCTATAGATTGGTCAAAATATCAAAAGTAGCTCTAAAGAAATTTGCTTTAGGTACTGGATGGAGTCAAGCCAGAGAGGACAGCACTCTAAACCTACTTTGTAATCTAGTTGTACAGAGCAACAGGCTCCCACTTCCAGATTTACACACATGAGAAGTCCCTAACCCATTTCAGTAAAAATAGGTAATTTGCCTTAATGGATTTAAATAGTAGGTCTTGCTAAGCCTTTTGCCTGAAATAAGCTAGGGGATACTCACAGACCTACAGGCTGTTGCATTCAGAATAGAGGCGGTAAGTTTTTCAACTGGCATAGGCAGACGTGACAGGTGCTATCAACCCACAGCCGAATAAAGCCAGAAATGAGAATGGATATACCCGGTGCCAGCCAAAGGCACGGTGATTCCCAGCTATCCATCATCACGCTGCCACTGGAGATTACCACGCGTACAGCTCTGCAGAATGGAGCGCTGCAGCAACGCACAGAATCAGTCTCCTGTTGGCAAAGTGAAACCTCGTTTGCTTTATGGAATGCAGGTGTCACTAGCAGAACAGGATTAATGCTCTTCCGTGACAGCACTCCTTTACCAGTTCTTCTGCACTGAACTGGGTGAAGTGCTTCCTAGTCTGCTTCAGGCCACATCAGCTAAACCCCTTCACATTGTTAAATAAACTACTTGAAATAACTTAGCTGATTTTTTCAGAAGGAAGTGCTCATGGAAACTTCCAGCCGAAGTCCAGGATGACACAAACTATAACAGAAGGCAACAGTATGCACCTAGAAAGCACTAGTAGGGTATCTTCAGTTGCAATAGTTATTTGCAGAGTATACACCTACCTGCAACCAGGGCATCATGTACAAACCAGTACAACTTGGAGATTGTTAATTAATGCATTGTCAAGTAATACAAGGTTTTGATCACTGACACAGGTATTGAGAAAAAAAGACAGAAAAATTAAATAACACTTTGAGAAATATATTTTCCCCCACCCAAGCTCATATTGAGGCAAACATTTCTGCTTCCAGGATGCTGGCCGTAACTACCCCAATACTAATTGTGGCTTACTTACACACAGTCTGTGGCTTACTACACACAGTCCATCCCAATTTCCCCAGTGAGGTGACAGGCAGTGCAGGAGATCAGGTTTGTATGTTCAATGTCTCCTTCTGCCATTTTCTGCTTACTGGTTTCCATCTGCACAGTAGAGCCCATAGGGTTCTGCACAATTAGAAAACCTGGGAGCCAAATGTTGCAGTGTTGTTGGAATGTGCCATTTGGACAAACAGATTTCTTCCTATTAATTTGTGAACACCCTGAACAGGGTGTTTGAATTTTCTCTCACAGAAGAAAACTAAAAGCTGTTCCACAGTGAAGGATGGGTTACAGTACCTTTCTGATTCCATAGAAAATCCCTCCATGTTCCTTCAAATTCCTTCACATTTGATAATTTGATAATTCAGAAGAAATATTTTGTGACACAATATGTATTTGAAGCCTTGAGACATTTCCCATGTGTGGCACCTTTTTAGCATGGCTGCTGACCAAGTATTTGTGAAGCAGCCACAATAAATAAAGGAGTGCAGCACCTAAATAATTGGCTGGTATATACTTCTGAGCCCCAGAACTGCACAATACTCCCCCATATCAGCAATGGGCCAAGTCACTGAAGTGAAGTTTCACAGAAAGAAGAGGCTCGATGAGGAATGGAAGACAGAGATATGGGTAGAAAAGAGCTAAAGGAACAGTGGCTGCTCTCATGACTCAATAAGGGACTTCAACAAAGGATGAAAAGATGCATTTCTGAGATCATCTCCCAATTAGACAAGCATGAGTGTCAGCACAAAAGTGAATGCAAAAATGTACGGCCAACAATGGAGGGCTGGACCACAGTAGCTATGACTTAAATAATCTCTTGCTGCCACTAAACAACACTCAAAAATGTGGCTCTACAGAAGCCTAATTGCTGGCTGCTGCAGTGCTGCCTTTACCTTGCTGTTCCTGATCAGCTTTGGTGCTTGACAGACAAAGTATGTGTAAGGTTTGCTAGTCTAGTTCTATAATGACAGAGGGATCAATCAGCCACAGTTCTACTGGGCACCAACATCAGTGAATGGTGTGGGTAGAAGTAGGCAGGAAGGGGAAAAGAGCACCTCTTTCCACAGTAGTGCTCAATCAGTCCAGTCAGGCATACTGAGACCCATTAGGAAAACAGGTATTCTTATAGGAAAACTGATGGTCCGTGATTAAGGAAAGATCCACAGTTCTAGCAGTAGCAGTGATGAGAGCAACTCCCAACTTTCCTGACTGCCTCAGCATCTATCTTCAAGAGCCTTCAAAGCAAATCCACACACATCACAAGCCTAGACATCTTCAGGTGCGCTTGCAGAGCTCAAGCCAGACAACATCCAGAAGTCTGTGTACTGCTCTGTCTTCACACCATGTCCATGCTATTTGCATTCATTCCTTAGTTCTTCAAAATCCGAAAAGCACAAAACCCTCTTCATAATATAGTACCATTGGATCAAGTCACACTTCCAGGAATCTGTAAGCAGGACTATTCTGGAAGGTTTCTTCTCTTGTCTTTCCCCTTTCATACAGAAAAAAAATGAGTAAGATACCACTTTGCCAAAGCCAACGAATCTTACATGGCTGAAAACATTGGTGGAAGGCAATACCACCTTGCATACAAAATATTTTAGGAGAGCTTTTTCTGTTCTTAGCAATACAAGGAGGAAACAATGTTCGACTGTTACACCCTCAGGTATCTCCAGCGAGGTTAGAGGAGAGGTACCCTATTTGCTGGTGCAGCTCTTCACCACTGGTATAAGAGCAGGCACACCAGGAACCATCGGAATCAAAGGCCATTTAATAATTTTTTATATTTGCAATACAGAGTCCTGAAGTAGGAGGTAGAGGCTGTAGTGAACCCTTGGTCCATCAGAACATAATACTCATCTTGTTAGGATATGAAGATGTACTGAAGGTATACATTGTGGATTTTGAATACAAGACAGATTTCTGTATGAAGGAAGCAGTGAGCAATATTTTGCCCATTTCTGCACACTATGTGGTAAGATGCATACAGTTTATATACAAATGTATCAGACATTGCTTATGAGATGAACCTTCTATCTTCCTTCATAAATTATGAAAACTGTTTTGCTCTTGGACTTGCTATGGCATTCATTGTTACGAACTCCATTATTATGACATTTAAAAGTTTGAAGTGAAGAACAGGCTGATTACACTAGTCTAAGAGGAAAGCTATTCCATTCACTTCTTATGCATTCTATGATTCCTTATCACACTCTTAAAGCACATCATGCCAGTTTGTATGATGTTATGTAGCAGATCTCAATGTGTTATGACTTTCTGTTATCTGCAACGTGTAATCCTGAAATCAGAGCAGGCAATGAATTCTACTTCTTTTTATAATCCTTTCACTGATTATTATTTCCCATCAAAGTGCAAAGTTCAGCAACGTGGATAATTATGGACCTACAAAAAAAAAAAAAGAATATCCGAGCAAAACAGTATAACTGAAGAATGAAATTAAAAATGAAAACATATTTTGTTATTCTTTTTTGTTGTTGTTCTGTTACCTCTTTGTCCTAGCTGTAAAGAAGTGGGAAAAAAGCCCTGTTTGCTCCAGCAAACTAAAGTATGTAATTGGAATCATAAAAAGTGATAGATCAGTAAGACCACAACAAGATAGAACTGTCTGCATTTGTCTCATTTACATCTCTCTTACAGCAATTGAAATCCTTTTGAATTCAGTGGAGAAAATTCAGGATGTGAGAAGTTACAACTGGGCCTGAAATCCCTGAGAAGTACCGTGGGAACAAACACAAAAGTGTCAAATAAAATGACAATAAATGGCAGCAGACATAACAGCTTCTCTTGTGAATTATGAGGTGGGCTAATCACTACACTTTGGTACCACTATATTTTGTCTCTTTTTACTTGCACAGAACTTACAGAAACCATAACTAAATCATAGTTTTATAATATATGACTTACCATTCTCATGGAAAATCACAACTAAAGTGATTAAGCATTGAGATTGTTTTATCTTAATGATCTGAACTAAAAATTGTAGCAGACACATCAACAAGTATATCGGCCACTTTTGTCCCAGGGTGGCAGTGACCTTCTCAGGGGCCAGGCACAGAACTGAAGAAATTAACATTAGATTTTAATCTGGTGGCTCAGGTCTGTAAGTGTACTCAGACAGATACTTTTTGCATACCTAAAAATGGACTTCAAGATTCACATCATGAATTTAAAACTTCTATTTCACCAGAAATTTCATCTTCTATGAAATGGTATAAAAAGCAGTTGTATGACAAGCAATACAATGACTCATTTTCTTTTGAACTACAGGACAGATTAGAAATTATTAGGGTTTTGATTTAAAATACAGAGACACTACCTTCAGCTCATGTATTTCACATGTTTTCAAAATGCAGGAATTTATTATTTTCTCACATTTGTCTTTTTTTAAGTATAAGTAATATAGAGATACCCAATTTCCCCGCAGACAGATGGCAAAGAACAGTAATTAAATATGGAAGCAAGAAACATAAAACAGAAGTTAAGAAAACGAGGCAATGGGAAATTAAAATTATAGGCAGAAAAATTCCGTGTTTGATAGTACTAAGGACATCAAGAGGTTTTTAATAAAAATCAGGAGTAAAAGAAATCCTAGTTGTTGTGAGTATTGCTACAAAGAGGTGGCAAGGATAACGACAACATCAGAAAAATCAGATGACAAAACTGTAAATCATGCAGGAAAAGACAGGGGTATTTAGCATGTTACTGTTCTGTATTTGGAACAAAGCTAAATATGTCTTTATACTATAAGATGAGCTAAAGATGATGCTAAAGAGAAGCAATTAGAAACAAACACTGCAAAATAAGAGGCCTGAGTAACTTTCTCCTGAGATTTCTAGAATAATTAGGAGTCATCTGGACCCTTGAGAATATCAACATATTTTGAAGACTCAGAACTGACTTTTCGACTTGCCTTTTGGAATTTTCTTTGCCAATGATTCAAAGAGAGAAATGTTATGATCCAAGGCAAACTAATGGTGCAGCTGCAAAAGGACCACCAATTAAAGGGGGAATTGTTAATGTGTATAATTTTATCCGATCAAATATAAATTCCATTGGTATTTACATGGCCTACATTTATAATAGGGCAGTATAGAGTTGTGCACATTCCTGTTGATTGCCACTCTGGAAGCATGATTTGTACCTCATTGAAGTGTTATGGAAAGATGACTGCATTTATCTTTAACGATTTAATCAAAATGATGTACCTCACTGCTAGCTCACACAACTAAAGCAATACATTGGCAGTTCTGGGTGAAGCAAGAATAACAAAAGTAAAGGACACAGAGGTTCCCCTTGTGGGGAGCTAACCCAAACTCTACATGGTAACAGAGGCTACAGTTCTTAGAGAAAGTGCTGGAGACCTCCTCAGCCTCTGACCTTAGTTGGAACAGTCAACACAGGCTTTCTCACATGTATTTTAAATACAGATCCTGAACTACTAAATATTATCAGGCTCAGCGTCACAACCAAAATCTGCAGAAGCAGAATACTGTTAGCTGTCCCCAATGTTTGCGAAAGCAGAGGGTGGTGCTTGTCATCAGCTTCCTTTTCAAGAAAGAAGTACTAGTTATCATTCTCTAGCCTAAGCAGTGCTGGTACACCTCTGGCTTTTCTACTCTCTTTCTTGCAGTCCAAGCCACTCAGTCTTTTACAGCTTCCAGCTCCATTAACCTAGCAATTACCTACAGCTTCTACTTCAATACCAGCTAAAACACATTTTCAGCAGCGTGTTTAACACTGATACCAGCGCCTTCAATACATTTTTTCTGTAACACTGTCTTAAATGCAGATAACTTTGTTCCTTTTCACCTCACATAAAATATACATTTTATATCTTAGTAAAACAGTGTCTTTTTATACAATAAATACAGAAATGACCTCTGGACCAGGATTTAGAGTCCAGTATTCCTCCATCACACAAGATTACCCTAACCAGGAGGGACATACTCAGAATGCTTCAATTGTGACTTCACTTGGAAATTAAATTCTCAAGGCTCAAGAATAATTCACACTGCCTACCTTCCAGAATCACTTTAGTGTTGAACATGCCTAAGATCAATAAAAGTTATCAGAAGACTACATTTTGCCGTCCATGGTGTCTTGTGCTCAAACTCCCTGTCCACATCCTTGAGGGTGGATATGCTCAGAGCACCATTAGCCTGGTAACTAGAAGACCTTCCTAGGAGGCTATGACTGTGACTCCTCTTAATGCCAAGAGTCTAGAACATAGATCTTCACTTCTTTTGTAAGGCCCTAACCACTGGAGTGTTTAAGTACATTCACCACAGGATGACGTTTCATTCCCCAGCAGATGTTGTTGATGTCTGCCAAAGGGGTGCTTCTTCAGACATACTCTCTGCATGATGAACGTCCACAGTAGTACTGAGAGTTGGTCAAAAGCGATTGCCAAAAAAAATTGAGTAATACACACTCTTCTTCTTCAAGGGTGTGCAGCCAGGATTAAAGTTGTACACCTCACACTTTGTATTTGGAAAGCAGAGCCTTCGGTCTGTGACACAGCCGTCTCTTTCTTGTCCTAGATTCATTGCTGCTAACAGATTGTAGAAAATTGTATGGAAAGGTGGAAAAGACATAATTAATAACAGTCACCAGAAGCAGTCTTTAGCAGGGTATGATCACAGGTAGTTTCCAGTACACAGCAGAAAAGGAAGGACTGAAGCATGGCATTTTCAGGCGAGTATCACTCCTGGAAGTCGAGCAGAGCTAAACAACATTAGGAGTTGAGGACTTATACTGGCTCACTGAGATAAATGGACTTGAGAATGACCTCAGGATAAATCCTTACTTTCTGTGTAGACAAAAGCATGAGTTAGGTAGCTGTGACTGTCCCACAGGCTATATCCACACCAATCTCATTAAGATTCTGATTGTGCATTCATGGATCACCTGAAAATCTACAGTAAACCAAAACCACACATAACACCTTACAGGAACACAGTTACTGAATGGAAACACAAAGAATTATTCAGGTGTCTAAACTATTAGAGGCCTAAGTAATTCTGGATAACAGAACATCTGAGGCTTACATATAGGAAGATGCAAAGCAGATGACAGAAGATGACAAAGGAGTTGCACAACAGTTGTATCATTCTTGAGCAGCAGTAGGAGGCCAAACAGGATACCCTTGCCATCTAAAATGGCATCTATTTACGTATTGAATCACTTCCTAACTGTGCATAAATACTAACAGAATCACCTTAAAATAAGACCCTTTGGAAGGCTCTCCATATATATTCAAAGCCAGAAATTCTCACATCTGGTCACAAAAACATGTTCATGGGAAAGAAACTGAAGATAATATGGCTAAAATATTCAAAAATATTCAAAACGGACCGCTGTCCAAAACGAATTCGCTGTCCAATTTTGTTATCTTTTCTTTTTTTTCTGTGGACACATTTTTAGATGAGGCATAGGGGACTTACCAGCTTGAAATGTGAGTAAAATCATCCTTTCAGAAAGTGTAATAGTTAAATTGTAGCATATTAGTTGTTAGATTTTAACATTTAGGAAGCAACCAAATTAAAAAAAAACCTCAGTAATCTACTGATTAGCATAACATAAACTATGATAATCTTTATGAAGTCCATGAAAACACAACAGAAAAGGAAAAATTATGATCATAAAGCTAGTATACTACTACTGATAAGATGCACAGTAAAGTGTCCTTTGATCACACAGTCATATGCATTTACGGTACATACCTTAGTTATCTATGAATAAAACATTGAGCAAGGACAGTCACTGTGTTTTTAATTATAGCATAAATGTTGGAATGCATTCAGCTGAGCCTTGATCAAAGATCATTTAATGATACTCATTTCCTCCCATCTTTTTTTTTATTTTAATAGTATATTAACAAAGCAGGTACCAACTTTCTGTATATGCTAAATGGAATTGTTCTCATAGACTTGATCTGACTTTGAAAAATCAAAAAGTGCAGCCTACACTGACAAGAGTAATTATACTTACAGAAAAATGTACTCAATACCTAACCTTCTCCTCCATAGGAACTGCTGTTGTCAATTAGCACAGTATTGAGGATCCTTTGTACAAAGGCACACACACCAATTCCGCTTGCTAATGATACTGTCTGCAGGCTGATACCAAGGAAAGCAGCAGTGACAGTTCTGCAGACTACACGTGGGACACACATGCAGGACTGGAGTTTTCGCTGGTTAATAATTACGTTCCTTCAGCTGAGCAAAGAGCAGGAACACCAGCAGTTTGTCAGTCAGAGCGCTGGGGCACACCCAGCCAAAGTCATCTGGTGGTTCCCTCCCATGTGTGGTTTAAACTTTACAGTAGTTTCCTCATTACAGAGTGGTTGAGCTGAGGAAGAGAAAGTGGAGATGGAGGCACAGGAAGTGGCAGTAAGGGAGTAGGAAAGGTTTGAATGCTTTTACACCGTTCAGTTTGGGCTCGTGAAGCCTTAACTAGGAGCTTAGACAAAAATCCCCCAAAAGGACCAAATAAACATATAACATTTTGGTTCACAATGTTGATATTGTAAGTTTGCTTTTAAATTTAGTATCAAGTTTCAAGACAGATCAAGTGAAGAGCTGACAGCCCTGCACGTTAAGTCTCTTTTTGCAAGTCTTCCATGATTTTATTATTTATTATTATCATTAAGGATATGTTACAGTCTAGACAAGTTGTCTGTATGGTGGGTGGGAACTGGCTGACAGGCCACACCCAGAAGGTGATGGTAAACAGCTCATTGTCAAACTGGCAATCAGTCACAAGTGGGGTCCACCAGCAATTGACATTGGGCCCAACACTGTTTGGTATCTTCATAAGTGATCTGGATGATGGGACCAAATGTACCCTGATGAAGTTTGCTGATGACCCCAAACTGACTGGACACTTTGGAAGGGAGAGCCACCCTGCAGGAAGACCTGGATAGGCTGAAAGAGTGGGCTATCAAGAAACTTATGAAGTTCAACAAGGACAAGCCTTGCACCTGGGAAAACATAAGCCAGGAGTGCAGCACAGGCTGGAATCTACCTGGCTGGGGAGCAGCTCCATGGAAAGGGACCTGAGGATCCTGGTGGACAACAAGCTCAATGAATGAACAATGTACTGCTACAACAAAGCAAACCAACAGGATGCTGGGATGCACCAACAAGGGCATCATCAGCAGAGATAAAGAAGTCAATTATCCCATTCTTCTCTGAGTTTGTCAGGCCACACCTGGAATACTGTGTTCAGTTTTGGTCCTAATATACAAAAAGATGTGGACAGGCTGGAGAGGCTCCAGAGAAGGGCCACAGAGATGATCAAAGCACTGGGAAACCTGCCATATGAGGAAAGGCTGAGAGAATTTGGTTTGTTCAGCCTTGAAAAAGAAGGCCTAGGGAAGAACTTATCACCGTGTTCCAGTATTTAAAGGGTGGCTACAAAGAAGATGGAAACTTTCTTTTTACAAGGAGTCACATGGAAAAGATGTACTATTAAACTTTTCTATCTGTGCTCAAATATAGAAAGACACATCAGTACTACCACTGACTTTGGAATGAATTTATGATTAACAAATTACTGGAAGCACAGAGATGTGCCTTTTGGATCAGGTTACAGATCCAAGGCATTGGTTTAAATCTTATAGCTCTGATGGTTTCAACTCAGACAAAGCTTTCAAATATTTATCCTTCACATTTCAAAAATTTTATACGAGAATTTTGAAAGGGGAAGGTAGAACAGAATCAAGTTCAATCTGTATTCTAACATTTCTTTAAAACTCAAATGCAGACACAGAACAATGCTTTTTTGCTTCATCCCATATGGCAAATGTCCCCCTAAATTCATGATTTCTGCACAAAATTTTAAGAGATCGTCTGTTCCAATGTTTCTCTAATTTTAACTCAAGGATTCTAATTTTAACTGAAGGATTATGTATTGATCTTCTTTTGCAGCTTGCTACTTTAACCAAGTAACCGGAACAAAGTTAACCTTGACTTTTTCTTATTACTTCTGGTTTTTCACCCCTCAATTTTGTTTGGTTGCATGTGGGCAAACATAAAATTCACAGAACACTTTGTGATGTCTTACTACTTCCACTGGTACATAGATTACAGGTTGAAAAATACTCATCCAATCTATACCACTAATCAATTTTTTACATCATTACAGTGGTTTAAGTATAACATTACTGAAAAAAAACCAACAAAAACAACCAAAACAAAACAGGACTAAACCAGCCAAATAAAGGACTTTATTAAGAACTGTCTCATTATACAAACTATTCCAGCACTTTGGCTCACTCTGTACGAAGACCCCAGAGCAGGCAGAGGGGGACCAGCTCCTCCTTCTTCACAGTCCTTATTCATTGACTTGCCAATGCCAGTATCAACTTATCCTACAAGACAGAAAGCTTGTTTCCACCTTGAAACTTGAGACTTAATAGCCCTTCTATTATTTTTATCCTCCAATTATAATTCAGAATATTCTTGTTATCCCTAAAAATACAATACTCTTTTTAATCTTGTTACATTCTTGGCCTTTGTGACTTGGCAGTGAGTTCCACAGTCTAATTACAAGTTTTATAAGTAGAGGTAATTACAGGTTGGGTTGTTTTTTTTTATCAGTTTTGAATGTTACCTTTTAATTTTCCTTGATGCTCCTATGCTCATGTTAGATGACAGAGAACACGGTCATCTAATCTACTGTACCTAGACCATTATTCTACTGCATCCCTTTTCTTAATCTTCTCTCTAAAGTGAAAAAAAGGCCTAATCTTTCAAAAGAGGGCTATCCTCAGTTATTCTCATTACCCTTCCTTGATACCACTTTAGTTGTCCAATACATTTTTTTAAATGGGGAAAACAGCTGCTGAAATTGTGCAATCTCTCTACTGAACACAATGTGCCACCTGTTTAACAGTGGAAGATGAGGTCCTGAGAACTCAGCTCTGTGAAGAGCCGTGCTCTTTGAGTTATAAATATTAATGCTGCAGAGGCTTTCCAGTCTGACTTCCCCTGACACAATGTCATGATATCTAATGCAAATTCTTTATCAAATCTGTAAGTTCTTTTTACACGAATGTATTGCCTTGCCTTATTTTCAATCCAGTTCCAATATGAGGTCTTAAGTTAACCTAGGACTACATCTACAGTTATCATCTGCTACTCACCTATAGTTTGCTCTTTTCTTGGAGTTCCCACGCTGCAAAACTCTTCCTGTGTGAGACTTAAAAGAGCTATCAAATACTAGCTGAGAAAAAAAATAAATAAATTGTAGATACTTCTAGACTGTGATGGTAAGGGCTTACCTCCTAACCTTCTTCCAAATAAACATAGATTGAGGTATTAAAGCTTCATGGTTTATGACAATGGTCCTAGATCTTGCATTCTCCTTCAAAGCCTTTCCTGTTTTTCAACCTTCTATTAGTTTGAACCTCTGTATTGGTCTCACTAATGCTGTATCAAAGGGGTTACATTCTTTGCCTACTCAAATTAATACTCTCCTCATAAAAGGTCAGCATTCACCCCTGTAGCTTACAAGTGTCTTTTCCAGACAGGCTGTGTTTTCTACAAGTAGAAGATAGCCCTGTCCATTGTTACCACATTCCTCCATAATCTTTTATATGTAAATATATATATATTCTATTAGTTATGTTACTTTTTACCATGGAAGAGCTTCCACCACAGATCAGGTATTGCTACTGTTCTATATACCAAATAAAAAGATGGTCTTTAACTCAGAGGTATCTTTGTATTGCTCGTCTCTTCTTCCACCCCTCCAGCTTGAGCTGAACACATTTCACCAGAACAAAGTATATGGATGGGCAGATTAATGTTGACATTAAATACAACCTATTAACTATATGTTTGTGATTTCATCTGCCATTCTCTATGAAATACATCCAATCAGCTCACTAGTAACAGAAGTTTAAGATATTTCTCAAGGATCTGAAGTGTACTAAAACATACATCATCTTTTAAAGTCTGGTCATATCTTGTTCACTAATTTATTCATCACTTATTACCACCAAGTCCCAAATCCTGATTGTCTCAAAGGAGCATTGCTCCTGTAACAATCTCATAATGCCTATTTTCATAAAGTCTTTGTTCCAAACAGCTAATCAGACTACTGACAACATCTACCTGTATAGATTGTATATAGCCTGACCTGAAAAACAGTAATTGTAGCTATCGTAGACAGATTAAACTTCTAGCAACGTTCCCAATGGCAGATGGTAAATAGATAATCTCTGCTTATGCGTATGTATCATCAATGATAACATGCAAGTACAACCAAAACTGTGTAGCTGTGTGTCTAGCAGAGGAAGCAGGAGATTAAACAATAGGTATATACCACCTAGACAGGACACAAGAAAAATCCTGTTTATTAATGTAGAAACAGGAACTATACCAGAAGTTTAATCTCTTAGTGGTAGGTGTCATCTGTGACTGAATTCACTGAGTAGTTTGAGCGATAAAGAAGAAAGAATGTACCATATCTGGAAATGTAAGGTCTATTGCTGATGGAGTTGTCAACATCTTTCACTAATCACTCATAATTCTAATGAGGTGTTCTTTAAATTCAAAGAAATAAAGAGAGGTTGTGGCTTTTTAAGACACACTGGCCAAGAGGAAAGCAGTGAAGTTGCTGAAAAAGTGCCCGAACAACCTGTCTGCAAGACCTGGCAGAGTCAGACATATCTGTTATCCATCCTGATTTGCAAGTAAGCAGGCAGGTGTAGCAGGGCCTGCCTCAGCAGCACAGCAAATACATGACTGAGCTCAATAACAAAAAGGAAGCATATGGGAGGTGGAAGTGGGGACACGATGAGAAGGAACACAGCACCATTGCCCAGACACGCAGGGATGGAACTAGAGGGCCAATGCTTGCATGCAATTAAAACTGATGAAGGATGACTGAGTAAAATCTAGGGCTGCTGTGAATACGGCAGGTGGCTTTGTGACAGAGCACACAGGTACTCAATGTTACCTTTGCCTTAGTTTCTACGGGCAAGGTCTACTCTCAGGCATCCCAGAGCCCCATGTCAAGTAGCAAGAGTCTACTTATTTAAACAAGCTGGAAATGTAATACAAGTCCATGGTGTTGGACAGGATATGTCTGAGAGTACCAAGACTGCCAGCAAATGTCATTGCAAGGGCAGTCTCTGTCCCTCTTACAAGGTCACAGTGATCAGAGAAGGTTTCTGACAACTATAAAAATGTTTTGCCCATCTTAGAAAATTGCAAGAAGGAAGATCTGGGTGACGACAGGTTGACCAACCTTCTCTCAGTCACTGGGAAAATTATGGACCAAGTACTCATGGAAACCATTTCCATTCACACAATGACAAGAATGTTATTGAGAACAGCCATCTTTAATTTCCCAAGGGCAAACTGTGTTTAGTCACTCTGATTGCCTTCTACAACTACATTACAGGCTATCTGGGCAAGGGTAGAGTAGTAGATGTTGATGTCCTTGCCTTTAGCAAGGCCTTTGATACGGTTTCCTAGTGTCCTTGCAGCCAACTGGGGGGACTGAAAGATGGGTCGGCCTCAAAGGGTTGCTGACAACTGTTTGAAGTCCCTTTAGTAGTTGATTCCTAGTGGTATTCCCCAGGAGCCATACAAGGGCTGATATTTAATGTTTTCATCCATGACTTGCATGATGAGACCCTTAGGAAGTACAAGGTGACACCAAACCAAGGGAGGCTGTTGGTACACTGGAGGGTATAGCTGCCATTCAGGGAGACCTCAACAAACTAAATGAGTGTGTAACTTCAGTTTTGAAGTTCCAAAAAGATAACTACAAGGTCATGCATCTGGGACAGGATATACTTAGGAAGGCATGCAGGCTGGGACTAACAGTTCTACACTAGAGGATCCAGTGGACCACAAACTGAACAAAGTCATCACTGTGTCCTTGCGGTACTGAAGACTGACCACATCTTGGACTGCATTAGCAAGACCATAGCCAGTAGGTCAAGGGACATGATTATTGCCCTCTATTCAGCACATGTGAAGCCACATCTGGAGCACTGTGTTCAGTTTGCCCTCTCACCAAAGAAAAGAGAAACTGAAGAGAATCGAGTGGAAGGTCATTAAGATGGCTTTGACATACAAGGAGGCTGAGGGATCTGAGAATATCAATGTTCTTATTAACTCTATGGGGCTTTTAATGCTAGAACATCCTTAGCAGCATTCCTTATGGTCACATTAGGCAAACAGAGACATTTTGGCAGTCCCATCCAGAAGACCTACGTTGGCTATAGGCATACAATAGAGCACATCAGTGCCACGAGTGCAGTACCTGGTGATGTGCCACAGCAAACTTTGAACTGGGCTCCATACAGACATGAAAGGGTAGCCTGAAGGTGGTACTGTCTCGTGCTGCTAACAGAAACTCCCATGTATCTTCCATATTTCTGTGCCTGACACACTCACGCCTGCTCGGGTACTGCTGCACAGAAAAATGATTTGTACATCAAAGAACAAACTGGCATCCTACCCACGAATGATTTACCATTTATAGTTGCAAAGCCACTGCTAAAGAAGTTAAAATTAGTTTATACAATATTTCTGCAGCTATAGTTGTTTAGGACCACTGAATTGCATGTTCCAAGCCAGATCAAAAAGAGCACCACAAACCCATGAAAGGCTTATGTGTAAAGACATGGTAAATTCCATATCTGGGATCCATCTGTAATTCAGTCAAACCAAGAGTCCTTGTAGCTGTATACAAATTAAATGTCTGTCTGCCAAAATTAAGTGGAAGAAGAACAAACACCCCCTTATCACTGTTTTTACAGTAACTACCTTGTTTTCTTTAATGTTAAATATAAAATAACCTTCCTTTTACACTGTTGTGAAAATACAAATCAGATCAAGAGTTATACCAATACCACACATTTATTGTGGTCTTTCTTTGGTCATCACTTTGCTTCAAACATAGATGTGTCAAGGTATTCTTTTGACTTAACGTACTACAGCTGATACAGGGGAAGAAGGTACAGCTTAAACTCAACAGGATTTTGAGGAAAGTCGGTATTACTTGCTTGAACAGGTTCAAGGCAAGTATATCATTGATTTACCATACACTGACAACAGAAAGATAGATTTAAGAAATTGCAAATGCAGTTGAAATGAAAAGGCCTGATGTTTTTACATTTGGAAACTAGTGACACATGCATGATTTTTCATGCTTAACCATGTAAAAAACCAGGAATTAATAACGACTTGCAGTGTTAATTCTCTAAATAATTAGCACTTATGCATATTAATATTTAATGCCAATTTTCTCTCTTTAAAAATATTTGCTATTTCAATAACCAGAGATCTTATTTTGGAAGTAAGAAACACTTCCTCTCCATTTAAAACAATACTTAAAAAAGCCACTGACAAGGATTATAGCAAAAGGTGAATAAAGCTAAATCCTTTAAAATAAACCTGGAACATGTATTGTGAGATCATGAAATCTTCCTACTGTTTGTACCTGTTTACATTTCAGCAGCAATAAACATAAGTAGAGCATGCATATGCTATTGTCTGGAAAAACTTGCTAAAAACTGATTTAACATGATCAGAGATTACTATTATTTAGTGATTAGAGATAGCCAAAAGGCAGCATATCTAACAATCGGGGGGGGAGGGGGGGGGAAGGCTTTCTTATTGCTTAATCTGATATATCCAAATCATTAGCTTTAAGAAAAAGAAGTAAATCCATAAACATGGAACCTCCTGAATCCTTCAGCTGCTCAATAAAGAGAACGGTTTAGTTTGGTTCCTCTGCAAATACCATGGTGCGTATGAGAGGTAGTAACTTTTATAGCCCAGCTGATCTAGCTTCAAAAAACACATTCTGGGCCATGAAGGGTTGAAACTGCGCCTGAAAACTTGACCTTTACATCAGCTGGTCTAATCTAATAAAAGATATTACCTCTCCCTAGAAGCCCTTGCTTTGTTTATGGGTATGACTGCCTGAGATTACAGCACTACTATTATCAGACAATGCCAACTGCCAGGCTCTCCCAGTGCCCGGGTTGGGAAGGACTGCCAGCTCTTCAAGTGAGTGCCCAAAAATACCCTCACGTTTGGGATCCCCGTGCAGTACTGGCATCTCCAACTTCACAATTTTTCAAGCGACGGGGTGTGAGACGCTCCCATATATGCACCTGGGGGTGCTGTGGGGTGAAGGGGGTGGCAGTGCCAGGGACGCAGAGGTGAGGACCTGCTTCAGCTGCCCCACGAGCATCCTGGTATTCCCCTGGTCGAGCTTCAGGCTCGCACATCTGCACGCCATTTCTCCACTTACACACATCTGGTCAGTAGTCGAAGTAGCCGCTGGAGCGGTCATTAAAACATTGTTACCCACCCACCACAGCACTAATTAATTTCTGAACCAGTGGCCCACAGCCTTTGCCGGGCAGACACTCGGCTGGACCCCCCACACGGCCCCAGCCTCTCCCAGATGCCTCGGCCTCCCCTCAGGCGAGGCCGGGGCCGGGGCCTCACGGCGGCGGCGCCCCAAGAGCCGTTAACGGCCGCCCGGGGACCGCTCCGGGGGGAAGCCTGAGGGACAAGGGCGCCTCACAGATTGATGCTGTAAAAGCCCCGTCGGAAGAGGACACTTAAAAGCCGCCTTGAAGCCGCCCGGGGAGGGGGAGGCCACCGGCCCGCGCCCCGCCGCCGCCACAGCCGCCGCCGCCGCCATTCCCGTTGATGCAGCGCCCCCTGCGGGGCGGGGCGGGCGGCTGAGGCGCGGAGACCCCGAGCCGCCACAGCGGGACAGCTCCGTGCCCTGCCCGGCGTGGCGCCGGGAAGGAAGCCCTCAGCTCCTCCAAGCCGCACGGCCGGAATACCGGGCGCCCGCCGTCGCGCCGCGGCGGGGAGCTAACTGACAGAAGCAGGCGCGGAGGGCGGTCGCCCAGCGTCCCCCCGGGGGCAGCAGCGGGGGAGAAGGAGAAACCTGGGGGGGAGGGAGGGGGGGAGTAATGGGAGCGCGCCACGCGTTGGTACTTCGGCGAGCACCGGCTTTCTGAATAACCGCGTTCCGACAGGACGCGCTGACGGCTGCCGACACCGCAGGCCGTGTCCGCCGAAGCCGCGTCCCGGCGTGCCCCGGCGATGGCAGCGCGGCCCGACCCGGCCTCGGCGCGGAGCGGAGCGGCGCGACCTTCCCGCAGCCGCGGGGCGGGGCTGGGCGCGGGGCGCCGCGGCATTCCCGCCCTGCTGCATGCAAATGAGGCCCCTCCTCATTGGCCGCGTCGAGGAGCCCTTTGAAAAGACGCCTCTCGATTGGCCGAGCGGAAATGTTAACGCAAAGTGGAGAATCTCACCCCCCCGCCCTTTTTTTTTTTTTTTTTCCCTTCTCTAATGTGTGATGCGTTCCTCAGACAGTTTGTAACTCTGCGCGCCGGTTACTACAAATAAGTAGTTCCCAGCCCCCCGCCCTCTCCCCCGCCCGCACGATGGGGGCGGGACGGCGGGCTGCAGTCCCGGCCGCCGCATCGCGGGCACCTCGGCGCGGAAGGGAGTTGGGAGGGGGCCGCTGGGGCGGCGAGAAGAGGTGTTTTCCCCCCCCTCCCCGCCCGCCTCCCCCGCGGAGGGATATCCTCGGCGCGCTCGGCCCGCACCAAAATATTGGGAGTTAAGAGGCGGCGCGGCGGCGCCGGCGGCTCAGAAGCGCGCGGGCAGGCACGGCGGCGGGTTCTGCGCCCGCCACGGCTCCACTGCGGCGCCCAGCCCGATCCCTGGCGCGGCGGCGGCCCCCGCAGGGGCGGGATCCAGACGCGGCTCCGCAGCTCTACGACCCGCCTGCCTCCGCGAACGGCTCCGGTTCTGCCGGCGCGTCCCGGCGCCCCGAGCGGCTCTCGCCGGTGCGAGGAAGGAGAGCGGGAGCGGCGCCGGCTGCTTTTTGCCTGAGGACTTGGTGCCGCCGCTGCGAGGATCCGTGCCGGCCGGCACCCCAGAGGGCTCCGTCGGTGCCCGCGGCCGGGCGGGGAAGGAGCCGCGGGAGAAGGACTTGGCGTCCCGCCGCCCTCAGCCGGCGCCGGAGAGAGGAGCGGAGAGGAGAACCGCGTCGCCGAGCGCTCGGCCGGGAGGACGCCGGCGGTACCACCGCGGGGGACTCGCCGCCCTCCCACCCCCCACTCGGAAGATGTTGCTCTCCAAGTTCGGCTCGCTGGCTCACATCTGCAGCCCCACCAGCATGGACCACTTGCCGGTGAAGATCCTCCAGCCAGGTACGGAGGGGACGGCGCCAGGGTGGCCCCCGTCAGCGCCGGGCGGGGTGCGGACTGGCCCCGAGCGACCCCCGGGGACGCGGGGACGGCGCTTCTCAGCCCCCGAGCTACGGGTTGCCTTTTTCTTCCTTTTAATTTAATTTTTTTTAACTGAAGAAGACAATTTATTTAAAAAAAATGCCTTGGGCATAATTAGGGCAGCGCACACAATACTGGCAGAGTGTTTTGGGGCTTTTATTATTTTTTATGTATTTATCTTTTTTTGATTTTCGGCGAAACGCAGCGCGGCTGCGGACACTAACGCGGTGTGTTTGTGTCTTTTTTTTTTTTTTTCCCCCCTTTCCCCTCCGCAGTGAAAGTAGAGAAGGAGCCGTTCGATAAAGTCTACCAGGTGGGCTCCGTGCTGGGCAGCGGGGGCTTCGGCACCGTCTACGCGGGGAGCAGGATCGCCGACGGCTTGCCGGTGAGGCGCGGGATGGCGGCACAGCGCTTACCGGGGCGGGAGGCTTGCGGGCGCGGCCCGGCGGAGGGGCGCCGGCTGTGCCCGCCCCGCCGCTCACGGCGCCTCTTTTCCTCCCCCCGCTCCGCAGGTCGCCGTGAAGCATGTGGTGAAGGAGAGGGTGACCGAGTGGGGCACGATTGTAAGTAGCGGGGAGCGCGGGAGGCAAGGCGGGGAAGGGGTGGCAGGGGAGGGGGGTACCGGGTGGCCGCGGGGCTCCGCCGCGGCGGGGCTATTGTGTGGGCGGCGGGGCCCGCCCCGCTGGCGCGGCCTCTGCGTCGGGTGTGTGTCGGGGAAGGCGGGGGGGGGCGGAATTTGGCGGGGGGTTCGCCGCCGCAGCGCCGCGCCCGCCCCTCGGACTGCGGCAGCGGCGGAGGGGGCCCGGCGGCCGCGCCCTCCTCCCCGCCCTCCCCTCCTCCCCGCCGGCTTCCCCCCTCGCCCCCCCCCCTTCCATCCCCCGCAACGCTGACCCGCTCCCCCCCTCCCCTTTTCTCCGCTCAGAGCGGTGTCATGGTGCCCTTGGAGATCGTCCTCTTGAAGAAGGTGGGCTCCGGCTTCAGAGGGGTCATCAAGCTGCTGGACTGGTACGAGCGGCCCGACGGCTACCTGATCATCATGGAGCGGCCCGAGCTGGTGAAGGACCTCTTCGACTTCATCACGGAGAAGGGGGCCCTGGACGAGGAGACGGCCCGCGGGTTCTTCCGGCAGGTGCTGGAGGCGGTGCGCCACTGCTACGGCTGCGGTGTGGTGCACCGGGACATCAAGGACGAGAACCTGCTGGTGGACCTTCGGACGGGCGAGCTGAAGCTGATCGACTTCGGCTCGGGGGCCCTCCTCAAGGACACGGTCTATACCGATTTCGACGGTATGTGCCTTCCCCGCGCTGGGGGTAGCCTGGTGGTGCCCGGGTTTGGCCAAAGTGTGTGTGTGTGTCCCTCCCCTGCAGCCTTGTCAGGGCGATGCCCTCCCCGTAGCTACCGCTGAGCCCCTTTTCCCAGGGGCAGCGAGCGGTGCCTGTGACGCAGGGGGTTCATACCAGGTCTGTGGTTAATGGAAACCTGTGGACCCGAAGCAGCTTCGGGGTGTTCAGTTGCGTAGGAAAGAAGCGATTCCAGGCAGTGACGCAGCAGTTTATATTTCCCTGTCTTGGAAAAAGCGCTTTTTTTTTTTTCCTCGAGGGCGATCTGTTTACATGGAGGCTTCGCCAGTGTCGGGTGTTTCCATGTGTGGAGATGCAGTTTTTATATGCGGTGCTTTTTTTACCTTGAAGTGGTAACTCCCACCCCATTCCCCCTCCCCCCCCCCCCCGTTCCCTTTCCACCGGTGTCCTGGAAATCCCGCATTGCAGATTTTAAAGCGAGGGGGGTAAATACGCTCCCTCCAAACCGCTTTGGCGCTTTAGCCGCGGGAAAGGTGGGAAATAATCCTGCGTGTGGCAGGGGGGGAGTCTTTTCTCCTTCCTTGTGAGCGTGACTGATGTAACGGGGGACTTTTCTCCCGCCTCCCCCCCCCCAGCTGCCGCACTCGCATCTGTTTGTTGTGAAACCCGAATCCCCGCTGCACGTGACCCTCGGCATCCCGAATTCCCGGTTTTGTTTGGTATCCAAGGAGCCCGCGGGCACCCGGAGCCGGGGGGAGGGGGGTGCGGGGGAAAAAGCTGCCGCAGAGAAGCGCGGGGGGGAGGAGGGGGACACGGGGACGGGCTTAAAAAAAAAAAGTAGAAATCGTAAGCGTCCCTATTTTGTTTACCACCGTGCGGAATTGGATAAAGCAGATTAGCAACGCGTAAGACGGGCAGACCTGAGTTTCACCTTCTTGCCGCTCTCCTGCCTCCTCCCCGCCACGGCCCCCTTTGTCCTTTTGTGTCTATTTTTGGTGTGATGCTGCAGACGCCACGTGGTCAGTGAAAGGGAGCTGGCCTGGGTAAACAGTCAGCTGATGGGGATGGGTTATTCCCTGCAACAAAACAGCACCGCCGGATGGGCCAGCCCTCTCGAATGGTGCAACCACGCAGATGACCTCAAATTACACCGATAATGGCTTTGGCCCATAAGAAATTTAAAACTGCTTTTTTTTTTATTTATTTCAAGTTACATTGAAAAAGCACTCTAAACCTGTACTTTAATTTTTTAATTTTTTTTCCCCCTCTGCTTTTAGGAACGAGAGTGTACAGCCCTCCAGAGTGGATCAGGTACCACAGATACCATGGGAGGTCAGCCACAGTCTGGTCTCTGGGAGTTCTGCTGTACGATATGGTTTGCGGAGACATCCCTTTTGAGCAAGATGAAGAAATTTTGAGGGGGCGATTATACTTCAGGAGACGAATTTCACCTGGTGAGTTGCATAGGGAGGGGTCAAGTGGGGGCTTTTTTTTTTTTAACTAGTCCTGTACACCTGAGTTTGTACAGGTAGGGTTTTTCTTATTCAAGGCTGTACTTTCCTAGTCTAAAACTGCTTTTTTGTTTGTTTTTTACAGAATGTCAACAGCTGATCAAATGGTGCCTTTCACTGAGGCCTTCAGACAGACCAACACTTGAGCAAATTTTTGACCATCAATGGATGCACAAATCTGAAGTAGTGAAGTCTGAGGACTGTGACATAAGGCTACGGACCCTTGATACTGACCTATCTAGCACAAGTTCAAGTAATGAGAGTCTGTGAATTACTAAGGACCTCGCACTGGGAGGGGAGCTACAAGCAGAAAGACCACAGTGCTGCTGCCAATACGTAGGAGGGGCTAGAAAAATGCATTCATTATTCTGTAGTTGAATCTTTGTCTGAGGGACTTGATTTTGTTTTCCCCCTTTGCTGGTTTCTGCTTTGGAATGAGAGATTTCCTTTGGAAATGCTGATGTTTGGGAGTTGCAGGCCAGTACTTAGTCAAAGACTGACCTTATAAAGAAAGCAGTGACCTCTTGAATACATGGTAAACTTTTTTGCTCTCATAGAGCCTGGACTAGATTTTATTTGCTTTTGAGTGCCTTTTTGAAAGCTGCTTCAGTGGGACTTTCTTTTTTGAGCTGTGTATGTCCAAAGAAGATCCAGTTCATTATAGGAATTTGCTCCCTTTAGACTCAGTGCTGGAGGAAGCAGCTCCTATGATGCATTGGAGAACATGTTCGGTGATTGAATGAAGTAGTCCCATCCACTGGTGATGGAATACTTGAACACAGACATTTCACTCCTGCCACCCCGGCCCTTTCCAAATCCAACCCACCTCTGCTGCTCAAAATATTTTCTATAGCCTGCACAGAAATATGAACAGGTATATCAGCTTTTCTATCAGAAAGTTTATTCATGTTTCCTTTTATCATCTCTACCACTGGGCATGAGAAGCCCCTTTCTCAACTCCCCCCGGCCTTTTGTCACCCTGCGAGTCTTAAAGTATGTATGGGCATGTTGAATGCACAATCAATGCAATATTCAAGGACTTTACTTTTTTTCCATACCTGTATAATGTGTTTATGTAAACTTGTTTTTTCCCGTGTACTATACAGTTATTTATTGTTTGGAGTTTAGAAGACCTCCCACAGGTTTCAGCTGTGGCTATTTATTTGGTTAATTTATTTGGTTATAGTTATTCAACACTGTGCTTTTTCCCTCCTCCTCCCCATGGGAATTCTAGTGGTTTGCCCATGGCACTTTTTTTCTGCATTCCTGTCAACTTTTGTTTAAAAAAAAAGACAAAAAAAATAATTTTCTGACCTTATGAATTTTTGTTGGAAGATGGAAAATTGTTGTACAAAGCCTAATTTAAGGGAAATAGAATGACTTTTTAAAGTTAGTCAGTATGCCTTTTGTCTGGTATTATTGTACCAGAAATGTAAAGTAATGCTGTTTGGAAGGGTTTTAAATTATTGACATTGTACAGTCTCCGTGCATTGGCTCTGGAAGGTAGAGTGGCAGAGTCATAAACCTTAATTTATTTTAATAGCTGTGTTTCTGTGATCTGGTTGCATTTATGCAGCTTGGATTTGGATTTTTTCTTCTGTTTAACAGTGTGAAATGTATGGAGATCATATTTTTTTATACAGGTATTTCAATTAAACTTTTTTTGTATATAACATCTGTCTGTTTGCTCACTTTTATCTTCATTGTTACTCTTGATGCCATCTGGGGAACAGGTACTCTGTTACCTTCCTGAGCTTGTAAAGGTCTGCAGCAGCTCGCCTGGAGGTAATAGGTCTATGCCATTAAGTAGTGACCATTTTGGAAGAATTAAACAATCCCTCATTTTGACTGTATCTACTTGTTGATCACTGTGTTTGAAGTTGAACTGGAGGTGGTGTACAATACAGCAGTGCTAATGGCCCACACTCAGGGGAGTGGGCCAGGAATTGTGGGGGTTTTAACTCCCTAAACACTGAGTAACTGAAACACCCCTGTACTCATTGTCCTTAAGCGTAACAAAGAAGGATTTTTGTAGTCACTGGTAGTTACTGTTTTCGAAGTTGACATGTTTATTTTCCATTACACTCAGTTTCCTTCCTCCTGCTTACCCCTTCCTCCTGGGGGTGGAAGGGGATTTCCTGTGCCCTTGCAGGAAAGGGAGGGCATTCTTGGAGAGCGGGGGGGCTGCTTTCGTTCAGCTCCCTTGGGTTATCAAAAAAGACTGATGTGTCACTTCGTAAAGGGCCACAGAACATGTCCCATTCTCATCCATAGCAAAGGGCCAAGTCCCACAGATTACTGCGTTCATCCAGTTTCTCTGAGACTGACCTGACTTGGTCTTTTTGTGGGGGTGGTAGCAATTATTAGGTTTAAGTACCACAGAGGGATATCTACAAGGTGCATCTAAGGATGTATTCAGTCATTAAAGGTGCTTTGTAGTAGTCACAGTAAAGGGCTAGGCTTAGAATCGGTTGGTTTTGTGCTATTTCCCTTCCCGGGGATCTTTCTGCCAGCTCATCTACTATTATTTTGGTTCCCTGTGGGGAATATCTCACTTGCTGACATCACGTCAAGCTCCTGATGCTAACGAGTTTAGACTCAAAATGCCATTGAATAGCAGGAGGTAAAGCAGAAGGGGAAAGACCATTTGTGCGTGTGTGCAGTTTTCTGTTGACATGGGGGGGAAGGTGTGTAGCTTTCTTGGCCATAAAAAGGAAGTTCGAGTGACGCTTCTGGGGAAAAAAAACAAAACAAACATAGTTGGGCCTGTTAATTTGTCTGGGTTTGGTCCTTTTTCATTTTTGACTTGTTTCTCCAATTCTTAAAATCTGTGCATGTGCTAAACCTAGTCCCTAGGAAACTCACTTATACATGAAAGTGCCTATTGTTGGCACTCTATTCACAGAAATAAAAGATTTTACCGTTAAGATTGCTTAGGAAAACCACGCAATTGTATCCTGAGAGAAGAACGCTTAAAAGTGAAGATTGGGAGTTTAAATCGATTATCTCTTCCTTAAGAAGAGGGACTCTGATAAGCTACAGGAGAGATGATCCCAGCGCCCGGTGCAGTTCTTTGGGGAAGCACATTTCTAACCACAAGTAGTCCCTGGAGAAATTCCAGTAGCTGATGATAATTAACATCTTCCACTCCAGTGGCTTCGCATGCCCGCAGCTGTTGAGAGGGGTGGTAGCAGGGCCGGGCGGGCGAGCTTCAAAGGGCTACCAGAAAAGCGGTTCTAAAAATACGTTTGTAAAGCTATTGTTGCTTGCTGAACTAGGGACTTTCAACATTTCCACAGGAGCGTATGTTACTTTCCTTCGCTTCATAGAGAAATGCTGTTGAAGCGGTCTGTTTTGCAACATAAAAAGGAGGGTTTCACCTTTTGCTACTGAGGCAAAATGCATTAAAAGGATAAAGGTCAAAAGGCCACGGGCAGGAGTGCTGACTCCCCCCGGGATTAGCTCGACATAAAAGGTACACTTTCAGCACCGCGCAGGCAGCTTTGGTTGTGAAACTCCCCAGTCCGCTAATAGAAGCCACGTGGCTGAAACACCATATACCGAAAGTAATGATTTGTAAAAATAGCTTTTCATTACAGTTGAAAGTCGGGAAATGATGTGTTAATATAGTTCCATTAGCTGTTACTGTCAAAATGAGCAAGTCGGTGACAGCTCTTGGTTTCTCCTGCGCTTCTATCTGTTATTTTAATATCATTAAATGTTACTTCTCTGGGATCCTCCTCTTTGTAGGCTGGTTTTCAACAGCACAAAGCTTGAAAAGTGGAATTCTGCAGATCATTCAAAGTGCTACCGTTTAAATCACAGCTTGTTTTAACCTTGACAAATTGATTCAGCAATGATCATACCTCTGCACGTATGTATACTTCTGGCTTGATAGCAGGTATTTCAAATATATTCTAATGCTGAAAGATCTTTAACAATGTAGTATTTTATGTAATTCATCCCCTTAATAAAACTAATTCTCCTGTGTGCGTAAGTACACACTTGCTTTTTTTGTTAGCTAACTAAGCTTGTATTTTCTGAAGCAACCAAACAAGAGCCCTTTGAACAAAACTATCAAAAGGATGTTAGAAAGATTGATGAGGGTGTGTTCTCGCCAAAAGGTTCTGGTTCTCTTTCAGTGGTTTACTGACCTCTGTTGGTGAAATTAAAGTATACGTTCTGAAAATAATGATGCATAAATTGGGAAGAGAGATTTTAAAACACTGCTGACTGATAGTTTTAGATATGGAAGAGTAAGGCTAATACTTAAATATCCCACAATGTTTGAAAGGTTACCTTTACAAAAAAAAAGGGGAAAAAAAGGGGGAAAAAAAAAAAAGATGCTGCAAACATGAAAATAGTTTTTCAATAAAAATGGGAGAGGGGAATATGAATTCAAAAGGCTGTCAACTCTGCATCTGAAGTTACAGATGTAACCTGCCTAGTGAGCCCCCAGTCACTTCCATGACTCTTGGCATGAGCATTTACAAGCATATTAGCCCTCATTCTTCCACTTCATTTCAGTCACGATGAGAAAGCACTTGTCTTCTGGCATACAGATGGGCAATAATTCTCAGCAGTGTAACTAGACAACATAACAGAACATTGTGGCCCTATTATTAGTGGATTTTTCCTACTAACAGCAGTGATGCTACTGTTGGTGAAAGAAGTCAAGATGGTGGCATTTTAATTCCATTGCAATACATAGGATTTTTTTTTCTTGTACTGAAGTTTGCTGTGCCTGTAAATTTGCAATTGCTTGGTTTCATGGTTACCTGTGATTTAAAAATTTAATACATTTTTGCCTAAGGGTTCCCTTCAGGTAGCTGATATTACCAGAGACATATTAAGTTTTGGTTATATTGCAGAACTGCTGAACAAAGTGATAACCCATGCAACTAAAAATAAATTTAAATCTGTGTTTAGACAGGATTTCTAATTAATTTCAGAGAAATTTTGTCTCAAAACTGAGGGATTCATGTGGATCAATAAAAAAAAAAGCAGGTATAGACACACCAGGCTTTATTTTTGCTGAAGAGAATTTACACTACAGAACCTCAGAATGGGGGTCTAATACCAGGTAAAATGAGGAGCAGTAGCTTTAATCCATGAAATTCCTGCAGAGATTTTCTTAGCTAGCTATCCCACTCCTGTTTCAATAAATTTGAAAGGTATTCAATCTTTTGTGTCCTTTGTGGCTCATAATCTTAGTATTATTTGTAATATGGCCTGGCACACTCAAGTTTTAAGAAACATTATATGGTTTCCAAATAGCTGAACAAATTTGCATATTTGTATCTCAGATGCTAGGATTTCCTTTTTCTTAAAAAATGCCATGAAGAAAATTACTTGCCTATGTAAACATTATGCTTACATAATAATGTAAATTTAATATAGGTCTCAGATTAGCTGTGTTTAAGCTCTAATTAATATGGTCTTAGTAAGAATGTTATCTATTATAGCTAATACTCTGCTAATTGACTACACAAACCATTATGTAAAAAGCTGCTTATACTAGTCCAGTAAGAGAATTAGTGAGATGCATACTTTAACTTGCACTCTTTCTCAGGTAAGTCTGTGTTAAACCTTCAAATTACAATTAAGTCATAGTCAACAGAGCATCTTGTGGATCAATATACTTCTTTGTTTACTATTAATGACTCAGCAGTCACTTTAACACTCCAATCAGGAGCAATGAAAAGTTAGAGAAAATTATACTGAAAACTGAAATGCTCCATTTCTGTGCAGAATTCTGAAAAGAAACGTTTCATCATTTTGTGAGTCATTGTCTGTGTAATAGCTAGATGGATTTTTTTTTTTTAATATATGTTCTACTGAAAATGTAGTTGTTTTGTTAAAATAAAAAAGTTTTGCTTGCAACATCTATTTTGGTAATTATGAATGGTCTGGTTTCAGAGTTGAAGTTTGTCTCTCCACTTTTCTGCTTCCCTTACTTTAGGACATGAAAACATAAACATCAAATATCAGACTATCCCAGTTAAAACATATAAATATGTTAGCAAGCATATGCTATAAAAGGTTAGAGTGGGGATCTCCTAGGTGGTTTTATCTTTGCCAAAAGTTTCCAAACCTAGTAGAGTCATGAAAATGAAGAGCATCTTTCAAGGTCATCCTATGAGAAGGTGTCCATTAATTAGGGGAAAATGCTCCCGTGTTCAAGATCCATGCAAGGTTTTTCCTTTTTCTGTTCTTTTTTTTTTTAATGCCTGTATAGTAACAAAAGGCTTATAATATACAGATTTACATCAGCATAGAAAAGCATTACAAACCTCAGCTTTCCAGAGGTAACTTGTCTGTTGTCCAAGCAGAGCTAAATAGATAACAAACTTAATCCACAGGAAGGCAGCTTAAGTTGTGGTAAGGAAGAGCTTTATATCTGTAAGGACTAGTCTACTACAACTAATCAAATCATCATTTCTAGAAACAAGTGTTTTTCATAAATCATCTAGAAGTTACAGCTGATTTAAAAATACTTTGAATTTCATCAGCTTAATGCTCATGAGTTAACAGAAAGAGCTTTCAGACATTCATTCTGCTTGTTGAACCAATATAAAATGTATTGACAGTGCTCCTTTTGCTACTGGCAAAACACTTTTTAATGCAGATTTGACCTAATCAATAGAAGTAGTGACAGATTTTCTCATGATGGCTATTGGGCCACTGACCTTTTCTCAAAGCCAGCATCAGATGAACTGGTCCTCCCTCACACCATCCCTTCCTTTTGCTGGTGCACTGCTATGCAAATCAATAAACTCATCTCTTTGATAACGACCCAGCATAAGTGAGGGAATATGCACAACCACTTGGGACTGGGGTGTGGGGGAAGAGAGGTATTACTGCTGAAGAAAGGACATGTGTAATAATAAACTTAATTTTCTCTAGTCTCTGCCATCAAATGGACTCCCTAGTTTCTATTTTAAAACTTCTGCAACAAAGAATGTTGACAGAACCTACTATTTTTAACCTTGCGTACAAATTATGTTGAGTGGCTTTTTCTTTGAAATCAGGTGCTGAGCACCTGAAAGATACACGGTACCTCACCGCCTGATGAAGTGGAAGAACTCAGAATCTTACAAAGATCAGAACTTAATTAATGAATATTTTTACACATCTCGATAGTATGCCCTACTTTTTAACCAGCTTCACAGGTACATTTGCAAATGAGGTTGCATTTGCACAGGTTTCATTTGAACATGAAACATTTCAGAATAGCTAATAAATAATGACACTTTACAGCTACACATGAAGAAAAAAGTTGTAGTGAGAAAGAGTAACGCAAATGAGTTGGGAGATCATAATTGCATTTATTGTTTTATCTCAAGATCTATGATTTCCCTATTTCTCTATCATTTTGAGTCTCTTCAGCAGGCATGACCTCCATTGTTATCTCTAGGATATTTCTACCGCCACTTATAATTTAATATATAGTATTCCAATATACTTAAAGGAAAACTTCACCCATTTTTCTTGGAGACCTTGGTCAATCCCTATGTAAATCATGAATTTTGAATGCATTTTAAAGATACACCATTCCCCAGTCTAGTGCTTGTTGTGGTGATTCACTCAAGTAGCTCCAATAGCTGAGTATCGTCATTTCCCTGACAACTCCTAGACAAAGTGCTCTTGGTGGCATAGGACCCAATTCTGCAGTTCTTGACCAAAAATTTCAACCATTTCAAGGGGAACATTTCCTGTGTAATAACTAGAGGATTATCTCTTAGCTTGTGACAAAAGAAGGGCTGCTCTAAAGAGAACATGTGTAAGAAAGTCTGAAGTTGTAAAGAAATGGCTCTAGTGCAGTGCTGAATTGCTGGAGAGAGAGGAGAAAGGGAGCCCGTCTGTCTTTCAGCAGTCAGAGCTGCCTCTCTCCGTGAGATAACAAATGAGTTATTTGGAAAGCAAGGGCAAGCTAGCTTGAAAGAAAAGTAGAACATAAAAATTGTCTCAAAACCTGAGACCTGGATGGTATTTTTGTTAATACCACAAAGAGCAGTTACTCACTAGAAGTCTTTTTTTCCCATGTAACTGCCTGCTAGCGTGAGAAAGTGTTCAGAACAGAGTTGATAATAATTGATACCTTTCTTCCTCTTCCTCTGCTGAACAGACTTTTCATGTCACAAACCAAGGGCACGATCCCACTCCTTTTATGATCTGTGATATACGTGGTAAGGTGAACATGTGTGAGTCACGCTTGCAGAACAGATAATACATACTTTCATATTCTTTACTAAGTTACGTTCTTATTAATTAAGAGTATTTTAAAAACTAACATCCACAATGGCAAAACCTGCAGTGGTGCCAATTGTCTTTTTCACCCACTTTAGAAACTTCATTGACTGATTGTGAATATACATATGATAGCAACCTTTTGCCTACATCTTACTGCCACCTTATAGGAAATTTTTCTCTATTTCAGAGCAAAGTAATATAGTTGACAACATTGAACATTTAGCCAAGATATTAAGAAATTTCCTTTTGTTTTCTAGAACTCTAAAAAAGAGTAAATATGTTTATGATACTTAATTTTATTCTCAAATTAATTATATTTATAAAATATTATATGTTGTATAACATAAAATACAAAATAAAAACAGAACTCTAGACAATAGGTCTCTGCGCTTTATTCTAATCCATATTTTCTTAGGCCTCTGTTGCTCCAACTCCCAATGAAATTTGCTAGAGGAGTTTAAAAAAATGATCAGAAATTTAGAGCCCAATGGATCTCTATTATGGATAAATTACTTATTTAATTATATTTTCTTACCTTTGGCTATAGGCAGGACCCCAAAACACCAGAAATTATTTGTTCGTTCTGACTGATATTTCAATTCCACTGGAAAACTCTGAATTTGTTTAACAGAAATTTTGAATGACATGAGAGTTAGTATGTACATATGTCTACATAATTTACTAGTATATCAGACTACTATAGTAAGCCTTCTGCAATGAAGCTCACTGACAAGCAAACACCATTAAGTGGTGATTATCAAGGCAAAATTAAAAAGTCTTAAAGAATCCCTGGACAAACAAAAGTGGGGCACGTGAAGCTGTCTCTCACCTCTTGCAGATGGCCAATACAAAGCTTATGTGGCACTAGGATGGAAGACACTTCAGACACCTTATCAAAAAGGCATCAAATAGTTTGGTACTGCCTTTCTGCAGGGGAAGATCAGCCTCGCTTTGTACTGAGGGCATGTGTTTGTTCTAGAGGCCTGCAATTGTGGCTGCTAAAATTCAAGTTAATTGATTGCCAGTTGGCTTAAACCTGGTCCGATTGGTCATGAAAGATGTAGATTAACATTTACAAAACTGTTAACTAACTCAGATTAATTGGCAATCAACTCAGAGGAGCAAGAAGTCCGTATCCACAGACTTCAGGTAAGGAATTGCCTACTCAAGCTTACTGCCAAGTAAACTTTCCCAGGTACGTTTTCAAACTAGCACCTCTTTGAGGACAACGGGTAATAAAAAGTGGTTTCTTTTCTCCTTCTTTTATTAGTTTTATGCAAAGTCTGTTTCCGAACATTTATTGGAATACCTGTTATACAAATTTAGCCGGAATGGCCTCAGTAAGACTTGATGAAGCCTTGATATGGGTAGGTAGATGAGCATCTACTGCAGCAAGCAGTTCCTTGAAGCAGCTTGACAACAGTCCCTGCCCACCTACTCACATCTTTCACGTTAAACATCTGGAGGATTGTTCTCCTCATGCATATTTCCATGTAGATTTGCCCCTAGAAGCTGGTCAGTTAGTTTACAGAGCAATTTGAAGCATTAAAGGATCACGTAAATGTATTTGAACCCACAATAGTAGTGGCCACTGTAAATAAGTAAATGTCATTTGAATAAAAAACATAAACTGGGGAAAAAGTCACAATGGCACCTTGTTCTGAATACAGTTGCTCACTGTTTACTTAAAACTATGGTGTAGCTTGTTGAGACAGATTTTTCACACACACAATTTTCTGTCTAACCAACTTAAAAACTGTCTGGGGTATGTTGTACAAATTTTGACCACAAGCTGGCCTGCATATGCCACTGTAATTTATACAGTTGATTACCTTCCACTTTCTCAAAGATATTAACTGGCATGAACCTTCATTTTTTTCATTTCCAGTAATTAATTCCCTGTAGAGAGTGACTGAAAACACTAAAAAAAAGCATTTAATCAGAAATTATTAGAGTTAGCTTGTCAGCCGTCTGTTAATCACCATTCATTTTTGTACAAGGAGCGAAAATTTTATTAAACCTTATACTTAATTAAAACATATTGTTTCCGTAGCAGATTGGAAAGTACTGTCATCTGTTTAGACTTGTATCCTAAGATTCATTAAGAATTCATGTTTCCTGCAACATGCAGGCATTTAGAAATTCATTTTGTTGGGATCTGTATGGAGGTACAAAGGGTGACGGTTGTAGCGTAGTCAAGTATTCTTTTATTGAAGGCCTTCCAAAACCCCACCATAATGCAGACTGACAACACAGTGAAGGAATACTAATGAAATTGGATGGGCTTAAAACTAGAAAGTAAAGAATAGTGAGGGGAAAAAAATTGCTTCATAGATTCTGGGATTCACTGTGGTAGTCTGGTCTCATGAATGATGAAGGCACTAGAACTCACACAATCATTTCTCTTGAATCTTCATTACAATACTCAGAAAAATGTGATTTTTTTATGTATATTTGCCATTTCTAGGGAAGCGACTACAGCAGCTTGTTCAAAGCTAATGAAACCAGATTGCTCTGGTGTAATGTTCCTCCAGACTCAGGAGGAAAAATGCAGAAAAATGACAATGACAGATTACCATTTATTATTACAGCACGGTGCAAAGACTTGCAAAACACTGCCTGTTTTCAATGGCTCTTTACATACATCGGCGTCCTGCTTCATCATTGTTATGTAGGAACATGCAAGAGGTGTGTATCTCATTACTTTTTTCCTGGCAGAATGTCACATGGGCCCCAAATACTTGCCAGAGTGTAATGGACGCTGCTGTATCCATCAAGAATACTGAGCTGCAGTCATCTATTTGGCCAAAACTGAGATTAAGAGTTGGCATGTTAGACCAATAAGGGAATCTCATCATTATGTCCATTGCTTGTTGTGTGTTGTAGGATCTCACTATTACCTAGCTTGCCAGGTTTTGCTCCATCCCTGCCTGTTCCTTGGCCCAGGGTTTACCCTCTTGGCCATTTTTACAGCATGCCCTTTGGTTTGATGTATTCCTTGGCTTTCTTAACTTCTCTCGTTGCCTCCAGCCCCAACACAAGACATTAGCTAACAGCTTTAATGTCCCAGATGTATTTCTGCTGTGATGACATTAAAGTGATTGCACCATGAATGTATGGTCAGATGCAGCAGTAACAAGTGCAGTACTTCACCAAGGGATGTGGATAAAAAGCTGTTAATGTTTTGTATTATTACTATTTATCATTAGCAACCATTTATTAAGTAAGTAATATGACTGATCCCAAGAAATAAGTGCAGCTTTGCTCCTAAGCAGTTGGAGTCCAGGAAGACAAACAGCAGGCAAAGAGTAAGGGGAGAAGGGTGAATATATTTTTTAAAACAAATACCATCTATTTCCACTGGCCCTCTGCCTAGCCATTATTAACTCGCAATAGTTTGTAGTCATCCAACTTGAATCTTCCTGCTGTTACTGGAAAATTTTTCTTGGCTCAAATATGAAAATAATTTCCTAACTCAACACTATGTTGTTACAACATCCACTCTGATAATCTAATGGTCAAATGTGACGATTGTCCATTGGATCACCTCACAGGGACATCATTGTTGTGTGACGGTGACCTTACATCTGAGAACAGCCTTGCTTAGGGCTTCCCAAATCTGCCTCTGACAAGGCCATATGACAGACATGTGTAAGGCTCCATGCCAGTCACACTTGTTTAAAAACTCCTTGACACGGTCATGGCACTTGTGACTCCCCGTGCTGCTGTGACATATGACCCTTATGCCACAATATGCTTCTGTATTATGCAAGGGTGTCACTACAGAAGCAGAATTACGGAAGGTCATGGCGAGAGGCTGATTCTGCCTCATCCCCAGATGCACAAGCATGAAACAGTTGAGTGGATTAATTTGTAAGTGGTTTTTAGAGGCAACTGCCCCCTTGCTCTGACATTGCTAGGTGAACAGAGGGATTGGTGTTGCTAGATGGCCCCAATCTATTCAATAACCATCTACATCAGTTTATAATGTAGAATAATCTTGGACAACAGCAGCCAATGGAACCAGCCCACCTTTGCCACATACACAGGCACCTTAATTTTATGTTAGGCATGTACACATTACTTTATTTTTATCCTTCACAGCTACAAGATTTAGTCATAGTTAGTAGCTGATCTCATCTCCCCTTCATCAACCAAACAAAGCCACTCAGAGCAGCCATATCACTTCTACAAGGAAACTGTACAAGCCACTGCTTAACTTAATGTTCCTAATTTTGTAGCTTCATTGCATTGGTATTATATGTATCTACTGTACGACATCTGAAGTTGCCTATAAAGCCTACCTATTCCTGTTGGAAATAAGTTGGAAATAATATAAATGTCTTCTAAAAACTACTTTTTAGGCATATGAATTCTGTATTATTTTCCCCTATATCTGCACTTCTTAAAAAGAAAAATCATTCCATACCACACTGTTAGGTTCCCCTCCAACTTCTTACCCATTGTTTTAGTCCCTGTTACCAATGTGACTACGCTTTGCCAGCAGTTGGGTCACCAAGCTAGAGAGAGGATCTCATCTTGGGTGTCATTTATCTTGACTTAGAAATGAATGCCTTCATCAAGGGAAGTGTTAACATAATGAAAATAAATGTGGCTTTCAGAAAATTCAGGGAGCTGGAGGAAGGTAATTACATTCCTTTAGCCTGGAATCAATTAAGTCCAGGGAATGTGGGAATGACTATTTGTTGTACACAGAGCAAGGGTGTTCCCAGACCTGCCTTGGACTACCTCCAGAGGACTTGGGAAAGCCTATGAAATGAAATGTTAGAAAAATACCAAATGGGCAGATGCACAAGCAAAGGCAAAGATATCAGATCTACCTTAGTTGTGTTAGCTTCATGAGCTGCTGGGACTGGGGAGAGACATGAGATTTGACTGGAACCTTCCTGCCCTGTGTCACTTAAGAAAAAAGATTATATATCTGGCACCCATTGCTCTCCCAAGGGAAGGAAAAATTGATCAACAGCAGAAAATCCAGAAGATGAGTGAGAATCACTCTTCATGTCATCGAGTAATGAACACAGGGTGAGGAATGGGGTGACAATTGCACAAAGATGATGTTCTGGAAAAGTCCTTTCATCACAAATGTAGGGATCAGTACTGCAAAGATTTTAAGCACTAATACCACATAATGTCACTATCTAAATTCTGTCTAGACTTGGAGACGGAGGACAATTTGTAGATTAGGCAGGTTTTGGAGTGATTAGATAAAGTCCCCCGATTGTTTTGGTATTTTTTTTCCTTTTCCTTGTAATATTAATGATTAGAGCTCATTAGCATATCATTAATTCAGTAAGCTCCTGTTCAGGTGCAAACATGAAGACACATGGAAAAGAAATGCTTGATCCTTAACAACAACAGCAAGAAGCTGTAATTTTTCCTCAAAAGGCTTTATTACCTGTTAAATTGTTGAAGTCAAAGATTAGTAAAAGGAGGTCTCTTTAGCTTGAGTGCTCAAAAGCAAATGATTTTGCTAAGGTAGATTTCATTTACATCGCTGGATCTTGAGCCTTTCCAGATCGTTAAGACAAGCAAGACTCCAACACGTGAAAATGGGAGGGAGGAGGCTTCAGTAACTCAGTCTTCTCTCCCTGAAGACACCGTGAGGAGTCATATCAATTTTAAGGCAATCAAAGTACTTATGTACTACTGCACAACACCTAGCCAGTCTGGAAGAAAACAACACTTAAAGATAACTTCTCCAGTAGGTGTTAAGTGCTCCAATCTTCTCAGCGGGAGTTTCTCATGAATGAAAATACCTCTTGGAGTTGAGTACAGGAATAAACAATGCATCTCTGAGAGGTGTAAACGGCTCCATTCACCTTGGTGGGTCCTCATCCTCCCTGCCCAGAGGCCAGGAGGTTACAATTTGTGATTCTATCAGGCCTGTTAGCAACCAGGACAGTTTACATCATATGTCTATGTCATAGATGTCACTACAATGGTAACAGAGAGAAGGACTCAGGCAATTTTAGTGTACCAGAGACTCCATTCATGACAGCCTCTGCTTCCAACCTAAGAGAACACCCAGGGAGCAGTGGAAAGGTGCAGTCACCCCTACTCTCCTTCTCCCCTTCCCCACCTGCCTCTGCCTGAAGAGAGAAGAGCCACTGAACCCTCTGAGGTCACACAGGGCAAAGGGAGAGGACTCGGATGCCCTCGGTGGCAAAGATTCCTCAGTTCTCGTTTCCAAGAACAGAAAAGGGATGTAAGTCTGATCCCAGTTTCCTTGAGGAAGTATGCAGAAGGTCCAAGAGACAGCTGGAGAGGCAGGGACCTTTATTGTCTTTGTTTTCACTAAGGAGAACAGATATACCTCCCAACCACTTTCATTCTTAGCATGCATTTGGCCTTGAAAGTATACCACAGGTTTCCCTTTTCCATGCCATCCTCCCTTTAGTTCTCTCTCCTCCTTTTCCTTCCTGAACTCCACTCCTTGTCTGGGAAAATTTAGGACAACTCTATCCAAATATCCTTTCTCTCTCAACCTCGGGTGTCCTGTACTGGCAGCTCCTGGCAGATAAGTCCACGTCTAGTACCTTTTTAATTTTTCAAAATAGTTTGAGTACTATTTGAGCTGTATTTTTTGACTGCATTTAAACAGTTGGCAAGCAGCTATAGTGTTTGCCAAAAACCATAATACTAGCAGTGAAGGGGCTGATTTTAACAAGATACTTTCACAATTTCTCCCCTTCTTATCAGATTGACAGGACTTGAATGGTCTCAGTCAGTGGCAACTTCATATCCTACCATCCTACCTAAGTGTTACAAAAGCAAGAAAGTCACATTTTCCCCAGCCACTCAATGAATATGTGGTACTGGGTTCGTTATTTAGGCTCTCATTAAATAGGCTATCTTCCTTTAGTAGTAATTCCAGTATTTATGGCAGTTGACTGATCAACTGGTTCAGGAACAGCTTTATGGATGAATGCTTCAGCCAATACAAAAAAAAAAAAAAAAAAAAGGGATTTGCAATTCCTTTCTCCTAGAGGTAGGAAAGTTCAGAAAGCCTTTTAGATAATCTATGATCAAGCCATGCTTTGCATGTCCTGGGATTGTCTGTTGACCACCACCAGCAGTGGTGACCAGGCGGTGACCACCACCACCACTGCCATGCAAACAAGTAGTTTTACCACTGTGGCTCCCTGAAATTGTAAAGTGGTTGAAGTGCCATCAGTGGCTACTAACTTATCCACAAAATTGGTCAGGCCGCAGCTAACACCATCAAGAAGTGATTTTTAAATATTCAGTGTTTTAATTGGTTGCATACTTGCAGCTAACTGCATCTCAGGATGTACCACTGCTGCTGGCAAGGAGCAAGCACAGAGAAACCAGGTGTTTGGAGAGTCTGAAAGCTCATTTACAAGAGTATTATCTATATATCTCAGGACTGTTGTGCCATTGGCAATAACATCAGTGCCTCCCATTGGTTCCACACTGAGTGTGGCAACACTAATACTAATGTTTCCAAATTACATTATTTGCCATTAACTTAAGACCCTAAAATTATATTAATGTTTTTATACAGGTTATTTTCCCCATTTCTATTATAAAAGCATTAATTCAAAGCTTGAAGTTTTGTCTTGCTAAATCATATGTATAACACGTGTTGGCCTAATTTTCTTCCTCATTTCAAAAGCCACATGCCATATTTTTAGTTAAAATGTATTGGAAAAGCCATGTCCTTTGGCCTCTTTTAACACTGTAACACTTGCTACTGTTGCTGCATTTATGTACTTAAAAGTTATTGTGAAAACCTGGAAGTGAAAGATGTCATCTCTTTCTGACTCCCAGTCAATAGAAGTCTTCTCTGTGTTATTAAAAAAAAGAGGCTGGGAATATATTCCTCCAGCTCTTTCACCTGCATTTGCAGTAGATCTCTGAACGTCAAGGTCACATATTTATTTTAGACTTTTTAGCTGTTAGCCAAATAGCCAAATGGAATTTGATCATTAGATACTCAAAGCCAAGAAGAATGACCAATGATTACATGCTATTAAATGTTAAAAAGAAAGAAAGGAAGAAAATAAATCCCTGCATATCTCTTCAGTACTTATAGAAATTTAATTTAAAAAATTCAATTAGTTCCCTGCACGTCACACAGAACACATCAGTTTCACTACTTCAAGTGCAATTAGGCTGAGAGACCGCAGAGCATTTAGAAAGGAAGCAAGGTCAGGGCTCCTGAGTGGCAGCAGCATTGCCACACGCAGCTCTCTTTTGGGAGGTGACTCCCATCTCCCCGCAAGAGCTTTGTCTAGACAGTGACAGGGCGTAAGCACCCGGCACTAAATGAGACTTCAGTAGCTAAGTCTAGCAATTTTTTTGATCTGCAAGACAATTAAAAATATATGAATTCCCAGAATCTTAGGTGTCTGAGGTGTTTGGGGGTTTTTTGTGTTTGTTTGTTTGTTTCAGAAGAGAAGTGTCACGGTAAAAAAAATTAATTAATAATGTATTTTGCTGTTAGTATCTTTATACAGAATTGCTTTCTGGGTATCAATTTAGGTTTTTCTCCAAGACAAGATGCACTTTGAATAATCCATAATTCTGCCCTACAGCAAACAGATTTATATGAGATACAACAAATAATATTTTTTAAAGTAAATAAAATCATATGCCATTCTGCTTGTGTAAAAACTCTTTGTATAAAACACACCCTGCTCATTTCAGTAGTGACTATGAGATATAATTAAGTCCAAACACTATTTTTATTTATGCAACAGTAGAATTACTACAGAGAGATGGAAGCAGAATCCAAATGAGATGTTTTAGAAGAAAAAAGACATTTTAAAAAACATATTTAAGTAGGTTAGCCATCTAACCTACTTATCACTTACACTCCCAACATTAAGAATTGGCAAACCCAATACTAGACCACCCTTTATCTGTGTAAGGTAAATGTTTCTGAGGAACATAGATGACCTTTATAAAACAGCAATGTCTTTTTAATGTGTACATATTAAAAGCTTGTGCCGATATATGTTTCTTCATCTCTTCATGTTTCTTCACTTCAACCCATAATTTTGTGATGTAAATACCATTGATTAGTGGTGCCACCCCAGATAGTCTGACCTTTAGTAAAGATATTGGTCAAGGCCAGCTTAATTACCCTTCAATTACCCCTTAATTATCCTTAGCAAGAGATGCTATATAAAGGTGAACTGTAAACCACAAATAAAATGTACGTTAGCATTATCAACTGTTCCTTCATAAGGCATATTAAAATGGCCTAAGAAAATTTATTTTGGGTTTTTTTTTTAATGTAAGAAATTTCAGTTCATAATTTTATTTTCCTTGATGAAGGTCATTATCAAAGTTTTAGGAAGTCTAAAATTGTGATGTTCTCTGAAACCCAGAAGTGGCCCAGGAGTAGAAAAGAAAAATCACACAAGAGGCAATCTTCTTCTTTGAAAATAACCAGGAATACTGTAGTGGCATTTATCAGGCAGGAGTAAAGACAGTTTAATTTGCTTTGCCACACGTCTACTTTAAGGCAACAATTTATGGCTTCTATTAGCACATATTTTGCTGGACATAAATATAACAATGGCTATCAAAAGAGTAACTGAAATGAAAGAAGTTTAGAAAGTCAAATGACGTTAAAGAGAATTTGCAAAAAATTGTTACAAATAATCTTGTTACTGCCTCTTATTTAATATGTACAAAAAGTGCATGGAGGATGCTTAAAGGTTTTTATTCCCACTTCTAATGTGTTCAGAATAATAAAAAAAAAAGAATATAAGTAAAAGAAAGTAATTTTAAAACCAGCAGAAAAATACAATAGTACAATCTGTACAACGTATCTACAAGTTTTCATCAAAAAGAAATTAAAAAATGGTTTAACTATTTAGTTCCTAAACTAAAACTATTTGGTTTTAGACAGACTCCAAGACACATCATTTTGTCCTTGCAATTCCTAGGTGTAAACCTCATTTTTGGGTAAAGGTGCAAAGTACCACATTCTCATAGGCTTGTGATGACTAATGGTCTACAGTACTCCAGCCTTCAAAGTGATTGCCACAGCACATCACTATATTTCATAGACCAATTTCTTTGACATACCCACTAGGAAAACAAACATTTCTTATTCCTAATGACCTGAAGCTCAGTGGGCAGAGAAATCATACTGCTTTGAAATGTGTCTCCAAGGTAATATAGAGGTAACTTTGAGTAATTAAATTAGGAAAAATACTGTAACTTTTCTTTCCTTTCCTGATAACATCATCATGGCTCATTGTGTGATCTTTCCAAGCCTGATGATACTCAAAGGCTGGACATCTTCCACTATGTTTAAGTGAACCACCTTGATCTTCTTTTTTCCTGAAGCATAATGTTTGATGGAAAACATAGATTATTTTCTTCTGTAAGAATAAACTGATGCTGTGCTTATTCTTAAAGTATCATTATAAATACCTATTCTTTTAAAATGAGCTACTTGTGAGAGTCTCATCAGTCATGATGCTCACTATATTCTTACCACATCTTCAGGCTTGAATGAAGCACCATCTAGTGAAGGAGCTCTATGATGCAGAGCACTCCTCTGCTCTCTTCCTGATACTTCTGTGTGAAGGGAGAAGACAACTACTTTTCTGTAGTCTAAATAGCTTCTCTGAGTAACTAGGGACTGTGCAAGAAAAGAAAGTTGAAATGAAAAGTGTAGGAGATATGCACTAATTAGCATTACCCTTATAACTCAATCATCAAATAGCCAGTATCTGTCATTACTGTACTCAAAGCTAAAATTTTCTGTGATTGACATCAAGCTTGCCTTTCTTCACAAATGGAAAATCTCACCTGCTTAACTGTCATTCAAATGTAGAAATGAAATGTTTACCCAGATTTTGTGGGTTTGCTTCTGGATCTAAAATAATATATGGAAACTTGTTGGTACTTGAATTTCATACCCAGGCTTAATAACTGTAATAATCTTTCAGTCAGACATATAGATGAGAGCATATGAAAATGTATGTGCAAGTGCTAGTATATGTAAATCCTTTGTCAACAAAAGAGCTGAGGTTTCAGACCAGATAAAACTAGTAGATAGAGCAGAAAAAATGTCCAAATAACAAACTAACCTTTGTGCATTACAGACTAGGAGAATTATGTTACTTTTGCTTCTTGTTCCATTGCATGCATGTCTGTGATTAAAAAGAAAAAAAAAAGTCAAAGTTTCTAAAAATCTTTGGTTTGGGGTATTTAATTTATAATTGCAATAAAATCCTCCTTGTGAGAGGATTTGCATTATCTCTAAAAGCAGAACTTGGACTATTAGTCACATTTAGCTTCAGTCTAAGCCACTAATGTTCCCTTTTTTTCAGATGTTACCAGCTAGCAATGTTCACAGCTCAATATTACTGCTTACCTGCCTTTTCATTATATTTAGCAACAAAAGATTTAATTGTATTTATTCCTCCAAAATGTGATTAATAATTCTAAATGCAGTCTGTTACTTGGTTTGCAAAAAATACTCTTTTTTGAAATAAAATAATCCAAAATGTTCACTGATACTTGATATAGATCATGTAACCACCATAAATTTGGCTCCTTGACCCGATGTAATAGCAGAGTGACCATTGCTTTTGGTATATTTCCTTCTGTCTACTTGTACCATATAATTTAGTCTCCTCATTATTACCTTTGTGCCTAATTTTCATATTATCCCTTACCAAGCAATATTCTGAGAAGGCTTGTATGCTGTTCTGCTGAATAGTTAAGGTTTTCCCAGGAACTAGAGAAGAATGCTTGAGTTCCCTTTCCCCTACAGCTATCCCTATGTATGGCTGCTGGGTGTTTGACCTATCGATGGACAACAATGTCTAAGGTGCTACTACCTGATCTTCTTAGGAATGCCAAATTCTTGAACATTCCCAGCTCTATTGGCACTATTAGGCCTCCCAACCATTTTTGTGACCATTTTTGTGACCCCAGTGTCATGAAAAATTAAACATTCAAAGCTAGGTACAGGCCATAAATCAGAAGGTGGAATGTGATAAATCCACTGTGATCTGAACTAGAGCTCTTTTGTTTGTTTTTTTTTTTTTTTTTAAAGGTGAAAATAGCGTTATATTGAATGAAAGTAGGTAGCCATATTCAGAACCTGGCTTTTTAAGGGACAAGTTGAAGATTCTTACAACTGTGTAAAACATAATGTGGTCATTCTAACATTAAGTTGCTGAGGAGTTGAACATGGATACAGACTTCTAGCTCTCCTACTTCACATACAAGCAGGAGGAACGTTGTGATGTCCTCTACTTTTGCCATATGGAAGCAGTTTGGATCTATTACTGTCAGAAACCCTTATTTCACATCTTCATTGAGGTCAGGGTCAGCTCAGGCTTCTAAGCTCTGAAGTTTGTGTTTCTACTGATGTGAAAGGTTTGCCCACTTCTGCTGTTTCTGGGAAAATTAGTAGCCGAAGGAAATAGTAACAAGTGATGCTTTTTAATGGCCGTGTGTTTTTACTTGCTTGCAATGTGACTGCTCAAAGATTACGTCAGTGTTCAGCTGGTAGATGGATAACTTCTCTCAGTTGGCTTCATGAGCCTTAAAGGAATAAGCAGTTCAGCAGATCCTGCTAAGAATCTGCAAGCTATTTGTCTGCATAAAAAAAAGCTAGAAGTGCATGTACTTCCCTTTCTGCATCCACAGAGGAGCTGTAGAAAATGTGAGAATCGTACATTTGACCTGGTGAGCTACAGCTGAGGGAGTTTAAGTGGCCATGCTGGTATGCAACGCATGGAGAATTGCAGAGAAAAATCTTTTCTTACTGTAGACTTCAAGACAACAAGTCTCCAAGCATAGTATGGGAATATGTATGCTCTGAAAAGCCCTGATATAGGTGGATAGCCCTATTAGTGCCAAGCCATCCTATTCGTACAAAGCCAGCAATGACTTATGAATTGTGTGATCTGTGGGTAGTATGGTGTGAAAAATTCTTTATGACACTGAACTCTCAAAAAACAGATGCAGCTATAGATCTTCCAAATCCAAGTAGACTGGCTACAAACTACTAACAGAGGGGGTTTAGTGATCATCTTTCTTTCTATGATCAATGGCAGGCAGCAAGTTGTTTGCTTTGTTAGATACAGAGGGAAATCAGCATTACTTTCATGATGGTCACCTGCTTATCTTAAATTCTTGACCCACTAGTTGATATAAATGATCTGATGCATAATCTTTTTCCTATAGTTCTGGAAGTCCCTTCTTGTCTCAGACCAAGAACTGGTAGGGAACGGTAACTGCATCGCCAAGGTTTGCTTGATACCTTCATACGTGTCCTCCTTTAGGACATGATGAGTAATTGTGTCTAGCCAGCATTTATATTTTTGTTCATAATGAGAAGCCAGCCACCATACAAGCAGATCAGCTCAAATATCTAGAAGTGACCTGAGGAAAGAAAGATGATCCATATAGCTTCAATATCTCCTGTTTCATCTGCTACTGACATCTGGACTCATGCTTCCTAGATTTTCCCTATGTCCATCTAGCAGGCAGAATCACCCGTCCCAAATCACTCTCATGCCATGATGAAAAAAGTTACTAACCAGCAATCATCCCTTACAACTCAGAGGTACATACTCCATGACACACTTGGGGCCAACGGTTTGTGTTGCTTGCTGCATAAAACAGCGTAATATTTATAATGTCAGAAATTAATACTTGGAGAACCTGTGTCGGTATCTCAGATGTCACAAATTACAAGTCACCCATTGCCTCAAACAACAAACATATTTGTAAATAAATGTGGTGGTTGTTTTTTTTTTTTTCAGTAAGCATTGAAGGAAGCAAGCTGGTTTCCTTATTGAGGCAGTGGAGTATCTTTTTTCCTATATTTTCTGTATTGTCTATATTTGTTACTGTTTTGATTCATCCATCTCTGACAGAACTACCACAAAATGCATTTTCTCCCTGTGTGGAGGATCATGACAAGAGTCTTCGGTTAATACCAAGCTTTGCTCAAAGCCAAAGCCAATGACGTGAAACTGCACTCTTTGTAGTCTTGAATGTCCAGTAGAGATTTAAATTCATGGCAGCAGGCTGTAATGCTGAAGTAAAAGAAATAAAGTTTAATTGGGCTCTGATCCTACTTACTGTTGAAAAGCTCTGTATGTTCTTCACAGAAAAATGCATATTCTTTTTTAGAAAGTGTCAAGCCCAAGATTCTTGGTGCTGCTACAGAATAAGACTTTTATACTTTGTGTCTGTAGCTCCCAGTCCTACAGTTGAGCAGGAAATGGAGCAGATCTGACACTTATACAGTACTCATCAAAAGCATAGGAAACCCATGTAACCACATACTCAGAGTACATGAGAATTAACAGAAAATATTTTCAATGGTGATACAGAGCTGCAAATTAGATTCAGCTGCAGAGTTCAATCAAGCAATACATAGTAGCATATCAATGTACCCACTACAATTTCTTCATTATATAATGCCATGTAAAATTATTCAGAACATGATGCAAGAAATGAATTATCCAATTGTAAACATTTTGAGACAGGTGACAAAAAGTGAGTGAGCCAATTCCTGAGTGGTATTTTCAAGAGATACACAACTTAGGACAAGCACAGTCTAAGCACTTAGCCTCCCTTGAGCCTGCCTCACTTGGTATGAATCCATTGAGTAATGTACAAAGCCACAAGATATATTCTGGGTATATGAGACTTCCAGCTGGGAGCAACTTGTGAAATGGTACCTGTTCTTATGTTGAAGGAAACTGCAGTACAGGAGTATTGCTCAACCCATAGCTGCAATGGAAACTAGTGGGCTGTTGTCTGGCATATGACATGCTTTTGCCTTTATCTCAGTGTGTCCCATCATTTTTATATGTGCTTTTTAAATGGTAGACATACCTTCATGCCCAATCCAGCCTGTCCTATAAGCTGTTTTAGTATATTTCTTTTGCATTGTTGAAATAACAACATTCTTTTCCACCTAATATGAATTTATAAAGTCCTGTGAATTTACCCCACTGTAAAGGGGACTGTCTTGTCTTGCTGGTGTCAAAATGAGCATATACCTTTTGAGAAGACAATGAAATGTGTTTTGGTGTCAGAGTCATCCACAGTATCATCAGCTCTTCCACGACTGTTCTCTGTATCCTGTAAGTACTGAGTCAGGAAAATGTCACTTCAGCTGTATTTACATCCTTTCATGCTCATTTAAAAAAAAATATCAAGCTTTCTAAGCCAACATATTTGGAAAAAAAAAAAAGAAAAAGATAAATTTAAACTAAAATGTTTACTTATTATTTATGATCTCTATTCATTTCTACAGCTTGATTTTTGATACTTGATTATACAGATCAATCCATCAGGAAAGAGACATTAACATGTGAGTTGTATAAATAACCATCAACACAGAAATTATGAAATAGGAATATTGATATTCACAACACAATGGTGATGAATTAGTTTTGGAATACTTTTCAAATAATTAAAAATAGTAAAATTAAAGTTTCTTAATCTGTTTACAAATATTCCGAAAAAAGAAAAAAAATATACTTTTTTAACTCCAAAGTTTTATTATTTGTTCCACTTCAATCACAGATCAAAAGATTACTTTCCAGTTGACATCTCTGTCTCACTGAACACAGCAACTGCTTCTGAGATTTACCCAGGTGTGGCAGATGAAAATCAGCTGTTTTAGGATCAGTCAAATGAAACAGACACTACATTGCTATCTAGAAGAGTATACAGGAGACACACTGGCTATTTTAGACTGAGCTATATATAAACTGTATTTCTATAAAGATACCATTTTGTTAAACAACTTTCATTACACCAATGGTAATCATTAAGTAGAAAAAATGTCTTAAACAGAGTAGCTTTCAGTTTAATTAAAACTTAGACCCAGATTAGGTGTAGGGTTGCTCAACAATATGAATTTGAACTGCAAAACCACTGTAGTTTGTGTCAGCATTACATTTTATTCTTGTGAAACCTAAGACAGTACAGAGCTGAAGTGCTATGGACAGTTGATACCTGATCCAGCATAAAGCTTGTTAGTACAACAATAATCTGTCAACACTTTAAAACAAATTCGAACAGCCAGGACAAATGAATTCCATATCAGCATTCTGTGTCATTTGGCTAACATGATTTCAGTTTGGCAGTACAAGTCCTGAAGCTGTATTTTTTGTTTTCAAATTATGGCTTCTCTGTTTTACATTGGTTTATCTGTAGCATCCAGGTACGTGTCTCAAGTTACTCAAACTTGATTTTTGTGTGCAGATAATATTAGCAAAGTGATTTCCATATTTTCTGGGAGAAGTTTTTACTTCAACAAATATTCTGAATATAAATTTCAGTATGTTCAATCACTGTATCAAAAAAATAGGATGAAGCAAAGCATATGCACCTAATGGTAAGAAGTTACAAATACCAATGGGAGGAAACCGGTTATGGTCTCAAGGGAAAATAAAAGTTGACTACTATAAAGTGTTTTTCTTTTTCCCTGGATGACAAGACTAAACTTTATCTAACAGGGAAGATTCATCAGTGGAAACCGTCCCCGTTTACCACTTTTTCTTTTCATTTTTCCCATTATTTTTATTTATACATATATTTTTTTCCCGGGGAAAAAATCCAACAATAACAACAAAAACTTCTTCAAAACAATTTGTAAAGGAAATATCATTTAAAACATTTGTTACAGAAACAAGCATGTATATTTGGTGTGTGTTGGGAAAAGAACTTGAATTCTGTTGATGTCCTATGCGTTGAAATTTACTGTCTCTGAGAATACAGCTGTCATGTTACAAATGCAATGCAATTGTAAGAAGTTTCTTTTTCCCTCATTTGGAAAGGTTTTCCACTCCATGCAGCTTTTCCTTTTTACAGTATTAAATACCATACTTCCACTTTAATCATAACATGCAGTTGGTTTCTTGGGTTTAATTAAGAAAACCCCAAACCTGTAGCTACAAGGTAATATGCAAAGACCTCCAGATATAATATGTTTAAATAAAGGTCTGCTAAAACTGGACAGACATCTCTTGACAGATCTGTAAGGTGATTGAAATTTCAGCATGGCAAATGCACCCTTTGCAAAGAGCAAGTCATGCACTAAGGCAGAGTTGTGCTTCCTGCTATGATCCTTCTGCATCTACCCTTGTGTGATGCACCCTACACACACTTCAGGCAAATTGCTTAGAGCCTGAAATTTTGCATGTTCTATCATAGCTTCAGTGTGATTCTTTTTTACAGAGAGTTTGAAATTAATACTTCTATTATGTGAACATGAAAAATAACCCAAATGTATGAACACTTACACTTGTAAAATACATTCAGAAAATGACTTTGCCTAGCTTACCACCCAAGTTTTATATTCTGTGGCGGTCAGAATATGCAGTCAATACAGTCTCTATTCCCAAGAAACAGGTGTGCACATGCATGTGCAGATGTGTGTGAAAGAGTGTGCATGCTGATTCTGGAAAGGAGAGGGTTTCCTTAAAACAGATAAAACTTTAACCAACCAAACAAAACATGTTAACCCGTTAATCATAGAAAGTCCAGAAGATGTGAGGGTGAAAGACAGCTGTCTACCACCCTGTACCTTTTGGGATGATCATTCTTACAGAGCTATAACAGACTGTTTATAGAGAGTTATTTAAGAGGACCTAAGCAAGAATTTACGACTTCAGACTGTGCACTGTATTCTGCGCAGGCACTTTACCTAATCTATTCAACAGATTACTAAGATTTCCGGTACTGGAAGCAATGGTCTCTTTGCTCGCTTTTGCCTGTGGCTTTGGAATTGACTGCCAAAGAAGGATTAGCCTCCAGGTCTAAGGGAGACGGTGGCATTACCACCTCCACCCTTGGACTCTGCTGAGAAGGAAGGCTGGACTAGCACCTTGAAAACTCCTTCCTTGGCTACTGGTTATCCCAAACTCCTTTGCTCCATTCTGTATCCACATGGTCTTACCCATTTTCAAGGTTATGCCAACTCCTTTGAATTTAGCTCCTTCTGCAGTGGTAATAGCTACTTCAGACCTCAGTTTTCCCCTCTTCTTCCCCCTGCCTCCGTTTCGTAAGCAGGCTTTCTGCCGCTCGGTGTCCACAGTTTGGGATACTGCCAACACAACTGAGACAGCAAGTCTGGAAATAGCCTATAGAGCCCCGCTTTGCTAGACTGGAAACTTTTATATGAAATAGGCTGGAAAGATTTATACAATGGATTGGCAGCTGATTAACAGAAAAACACACCCAGAAGCCAAAATGAATTTTGAGTACTGTGGAAGGATGCCAGCTTGACAGCTCTGCAAACTACAGCTGCCCACAGGACAGGTACAGGACAGGGACCAACTCCACCAGCTTCTGCCACCCTCTCTGAGAAAATTTGACAGCTATGACGAGCAACAATCAGCTTCTATAGACATGATTATTTTGTTGTAGTAAGACCTGAGGGTTAGACAATAAGGAAATAATCTCATAAGCACTGTGTATGTCTGTTTTGGGTAGACATTTTTCCTTCTCCAGAGTTCATGGTAGCAGTTTGGATTACATTAGCATTTACAGCAGGTCAGACTCATACCACTGCTCAGATGTTTTTAATTGCTCAGCTGAACTTTTTTCCAATCAAAGAAATGTGGTTTCAGGTTGCAAAAATTTGCAAATCCATCTGACTTCAGATAAGTTGTCTGTTAAATAAGACCCTACCAAGATCAAAAATATTGACATCTAACTCCTGGATAGCAGATACATGTAGGAAAAAACCTCATGCTTCATGTCATGAAGATATTTTCCACTTAGTTATTTTAATATACAGAAATGGAGTTCTCTAAGTCCAATGATATTCATAACGTCACAAAAAGCAGCGGGTTTTTTTGTTGTTCCTTGTGAATTCCTTTATTTTCAGCAACTGAAAATAAAAAGTTTGAAGCACCTTAATATCACCAGCAGTATATTACCAATCATTATGTATTTTGTGTTCCCATACATTCCTTTAGCGTATGTTTGACTTTACTAAATTACAGTGATTCTAGGTCTGGCTTTTGGAATTGCAGTAGGAATAGTTGTCTTATCTATATTATTCCAACTCTACTGTATTCTCCAAGTAATTTCAAACCAAAGTCCATTTAAAGTGCTGAATCAACACCATCTTTCTTGTTTCTTTGTTGGTTTTGAAAATACTGATTTTATCCAGTTGTATCTTCAACACCTCTAAGTCTGGAGAGGGACTGCACAGCCTCTCTGGGAAATTCTTCCAGTGCTGGACTATTCTTATGGGGAAAACGTTTACATCCACTCCGAACAGCTCTTGCTTCAATATTTGCCCATTGTCTTTTGTCTTCCTGCCATGCCCAACTATGCTTCACACTGTGTTCCTGGTGACCTTCTGTTAGGAGTTGGGATCTGCAGTTCAGTCTGCCCAAGGCCATCTCTTTTCATGTCTGGACAAGCCCAGCTCCCTCAGCCTCTCTTCACAGGACAAATGCTCCAGCACCTCAACATCTTCATGGCCTTCCACTGAATGTGGTCCAGTTTATCAATATCTGTCTTTTACAGGGGGGACCCAAAACTGGACTTGATACTCTAACTGTGGTTTACAGAGTGCTGAGTAGAAGGATAAACCCTTTCCTCAGTGTACTGGCTCTGCTCCTGTTAAGGTAGGCTGGGAGGCTCTTGGCCCTTTTTCTGCCAGGGCACTGCTTTCTCATTCTCATCTCACTTCTCACCAGTGTTCCCAGGACTGTTTTTTGCAGGGCCACTCCCCAGTCACCACTCTCTAGCCTGTACTGTTGCAAGGGGCTCTTCCTTCCCAGGATCAGGGATTTGCACTTATCCTTGCTGAATTTTATATAGTACCTACTGGGCCTTTCCTCAAATTCACACTCTTCTTTATTTAAGAAGAATGATAAATTTTCACTTGTCATTAGCTTGTCTAGGACTCATAAATAATCACTACCTCTCCTCAACACAGGTCAGAAGAGGGACTTGGGATTCCAAGCTGCAGCAAGCTGAATGGTATCAACTGCATGTGCACCCACTGTAAGGTAGGCATATGAAAATACAATTCATCCAGAGATAAAGAAACCTTTTTTGAACCAAAGGTATATCACTTTCAGGGGCTGTCATGGATGTTTAATAAAGTAGAGTTTGACCTGCCATGAGTTGACCCAATGATTTGTCGTTGGCTTAACAGTGTCCATTATGGATCCCCTCAGTCTTTGGTACTGAGGTCAATAACATTTTTTTATTTTATTAGATAAGGTTCAAGTACTTTTTAGGCAACAAATTCCAGTTAAAAGAAAGAGGAAGTCAGTGTGCAAATAATGTCTGTTTTATTCCCTTTGCTGTTTTATTCAAAGCCTTTTTTTCTTCATGGATTTATTATGCTCTCGCAGGACCTAATGGTAACATTGACTGGAGCTGAAAGCCATATCTTTGCTTTGCAGTGTTGTAAATTCTGACAGGAACCAGGTTTCTCTGGAATGTCATGTCAGAAAATCACTGGATTTAACACAGGCAATGCCTACAACAGGTAGTAGCAGTCAATGCTTTCTCCTTGCAGAAGATTTTCTTATTTCCAAAGTCATGTTGTCTCTTGCACTCCCAGCAGGCAGGGCCTTAATTTTTTTGCTTTCTTAAAGCATATTGACATAGCTTCAGTTGGAGGCATGATACAGCCTGAAACTTCCCCATAGCCCAATTGAACTGTTCTGTAGTAAAGAGGCATCACCATATTTTGAAAGTCCTGATAAGACTGAGCTTGGAAATACGTTATGAGTTGTTCAGTCATGTCAAGAAATGGTATGTTTTTCCATTTTTCACACACTTAGCAAAGCTCAAGGTCAGACACAGGGGCATCTATGGAATGCAACCACATCAAGTAATTGTGCAGTAATGAGTTTTCATAGTCACAAGAAGGCAATTTAAATCTGATCCAAGACCTGTTTAAGTAATCTCAGTGCTTTGTAACACCTGTAACAAAAATTCTGAAACTATCCATGTTCCTGATAACAAACCAGTTTCTGTATTTATTGACCCCTAACCTCACAAAGTGTCTCCATGATTTTCCTAAAATACCACAGAGTGCTGTCTGTAGTTGGCCTCAAGTACCACCTCTGGGCAAACAGGTGGTGTTGCATCCAGATTGTGGAAGATAATCCCTGCAGTAAGTCACTGAAGATACCTGCAAATGTGGTTATGGTCCTGATCACTACTACTATCTTAGGCATTAGAATATTCCTTCAAGGTGTGAAGATCTGAATTCAGGGTTACTGAATCTCACATGGCTTCAGGGATAACCTTTGGTACTGAGTTCTGCTGAACACATCCTTCCTTCCCTGGATGATTCTCTATGCAGCCAGACACCTGAAAGTCACAGTATGAAAAAGAAACACACACACAGGGGCTTCCTAGCTCTCCTCTGGTGTCTGGGATATTCACATGAGATGAAAGCTGTATGGATCCATAAGGAGTATGGAAAGACATGATCTATATGAATCCATATGTATGGATCTATATCTTTCTTTAATATATATCCACATATATATCCATATGGATCCATGAAAGATCTTTCTATATTCCATAAGGAATATCAATGTAAGATCTATTGCATCCAGAGATCTGCTTTTCACGGTTGGGGAACACAGACAAGTAGTATTTTAAAGTTTAATTAGGAAAAACATATATTTACCTATCTTTAAAAACTGTGTTGTGTTTTTTCTCATTTTAAAATACAGTAAATCAAATTTTTGTAATTTTCTGGGAATAATAGAATAAATCTTTGCTTTTACTGAGGCTTAATTAGTTAATTTAACACAGCATTAACCTTACTATGAAGCTTTATAAAAATTTTCATTTCCAAGTAGCTTTCCTGTTCAGATATAAGAAAGTGCATCTAAACCAATAAAGTCTGATTCAGGAACTGACGGACTCATTTGCATCCTGGCCAGAACATCAATCAATAGCTTTCATTTTGTTTAAAGGCCAGGGGCCAAATTAGAGTTTGAAAAGTCCTTGTAAAACCTTTGGATAATTTTGAGATTGAGTCTAATGAAAGATTAATGAATACAGGCATCCATTTCTAGCCCATCTATTTACATATGACTTCTACCTTCAGTCCTGTTGAGTGGCAATCAAAGTGAATCAGTCTGTTTCTGCAGATAGCGCTGACTAGCTAAGAACAGCTTCTGCTACCGTAGCAGTCCCTTCATGTCATTCTTTTCCATGTCTGTATCATAAGCCTAGAAAGTCAGATACAAGAAGAAATGGTGCGTGCAGTCTGGGTGATTATAACTCATTAAAAAAAAAAAATTACCATAATTTCCACTCTAAGCACAGGAATTATAGTAAATACCTAACTGTGGTAAATATTAGCACATAATGGCTCCTCCACGCTACCAGCATGGAGAAAAATTTCCACTGGTGAATGAGAGCAGAATGTTCTTTGAATCATAAATCACATTTCCAAAACAAACAGCTGAGTATATTTGGATACATGGTTCTTTTTACAATGGTAATCACTAGATGGAGTAACCTGAAGTTTTATTCTATTTAATAAACGCAGCTAATTAATTTCACTTTGCCAGTATGATTTGATCTGCAGAGAAAACCACATATTTTCGTTACTGCTACATTATTTACTTTTATGAAATACTTGATTTGTTTTCTTGTTTAAGAGGGACTAAATATTCTTTTTTAAGAGAGACTAAAATTTTGTTGCAAGACTAACAGCTCAGTTTTTGTTTTCATGTGACATAAGTTATTTTGTAGAAAGATTTTATGTATGCCACAGAAAGAACTAATTGTCTTTTGTGATGAAAGTTGCTAAGCATTTCTCATACTACTCAGCTTAATTTAAGCTTCATGAGAACCCTCCCCTAAATTTCTTCTGAATTATCTCTTTACTGTGGAAATGTTACTTTGAGACTCAGAAATGTGTGAGAAGCCATTGTTTTCTAGCTTACTTGTTTCTTTTTCTTCAGTAGTGATGTCATAGAGAAAAATATTTTTTAAAGTAGCCCCTTTTGTACTAATGTTGCTTCTTTCTCTTGTACCTTCTTATTTTAAACTTTATATATAAAATCAATTAATGTTCAGAACATACTTTTTCTCTCCCCTTCTCAGATAAACAGATAATAAATATTTGCTTTGTCCTGATCATCATCAAATAGCTGAGTGTATATGAAGTGTTCTTCAGTCATTTCCTCTCTTTCAAGCTAGCTATGAAACTTCCACTCATTCTTACCATCTGTGGATCATCACTCTCAAAGACTGAGGAACATCTACTAGCCTACCTAAAGGAATATCTACATAACTAAAGAATAACAAAGTCTCCCGAATATTTTCTTGACTGTGATTAGAGAACTTGAAGCAATCAGTAGAAGGTTTTACTTATGTTGTATGTACTGAAATGAAAAGGAACATTCTATTGCATCTGTGTAGACATGGAAGAAGAGTGGACTTGCTTTAGACTTTCTTCTGGTTAATTGGATAATGGACAAAAAAGACCTGATTTTCCTTTCCTTTCCATTTCCATATGGAGGAATGGTACAATGGCCATCTCTTGACAGAGACATATATGTATTTTGCTCTTAGAATGACCAGCACAATAATCACCTGATCAGTGAATGAAGATTTTAGCCACTGTCTCACTACAAATGGTAACTAGTAAAATTATCTTAGCAATTAGAAGAATGTACAGTTGGGATCAGTGAATGGGACCTAAATATGTCCATTATTAATACAGGTGATTAATAGACATGGTTAAGAGTTTAATGTAATAAATGTAATAAATTACTCATCTTTGTTTAAATAGATAGGGTGCCAATGAAGAAAAACCTTTTGAGAAAAAACTAATTGCCGTAAAACACACAATGGTAGGTGTGTTATAATAATTTATATAGACGACCACATTTGAAGCAACTATTCCTGGATGATTACTGGGCCCTTGGGATTACACAGAACTTGATGAAGGTGTGGATGGGACTTCAGGTATCCTAAAAAAGCTTGAAATAAAAATAAGTTTCTCATGGACCTCACAAATGTTGCTTAAACACCAGTGATGTCATTGCTCTTCTGTAACAAACTTATGTGCTCCGCCAGACTAGTGACAGATTTGTATGTAGAAATGACCTGACTCTGTAGATCCAGAGCCATAAATTCTACAGGACTTCTTTACACACACCAAAAATAACAAGGGCCACTTGGTACCTCATGTGAACAAGAACCATCTAGTCCTGAAAATACTGAAGCTTAGGAAAAAAGGCAGAACTACATTCAAGTTAATATCCCAGTTCTGTTTGTTAAATCACTAACCTGTATTACTCCATATCTGGAAGATACAGCTGTTGAATGTGTGAAACCTAATAAATACACAAACCACCCAGACCTATAAATGAAGGGGGGACCCTAAATGGTGTTCACAAAAGGAAAAGTTCTGCTTCCCAGCCCAAGGCCCATGATTGCAGTCTTCTTCCCTGTGTAGGGAATTAGAAGATGTCTTTCACATGCTCAGTATCCCCAGCTCTGACTAGAGATCTTCTCTTTAGCAGAGATGACACAACACAAACAAAAAATAAGACAGGCATATGACAAGATGATGTGCTGGAAACTGGTCTGCTCTTTCCAACTATATTAGATGATCTAATAAAAGATATTACCCCACCACTATGGCTTCTTGTGACTCTCATTGCATTTTGAAACTCTCCAACTGTTCTTGGAGGACTATCTCCCCCATACACAGAGCCTGTTCATTTTACCCAAGTCTGGTGAATAAATACATATACTTTTATTGACAGAGTTTTTTTGCCATTAATTTTAAATAAGAGTAGAATTATTGCATATGCTCTTAGAAGATTGTCTTGAAAAGCAAGCAACAAACTCAATCAAAACCTTTCTGTGTCATTATACCATTTTCTTTTAGATAAACCATTTACCTTCGGACAAACCATTATTCCCATCATGAGTGATTCCAGTAACTGAAATAAATACGTTCATGAAAATTATGTTCTGTGGACCATGTAAATTAACTTACACAAACTCAGAGCTCCACATTGCAAACATAAATATCCGAGCTTTTTTTCTTATGTGTTTTCTTATAATCTGCAGAGAAAAACATGTTCTTCCTGGGTGCTGTTTATCTCATGTTTGTCTCAAAGTAGGCAACCAAAATAAATCCAATTAATTGAACTCTAAATTGCCATTTTTATGACTGATATAAGGGGAAGTTAGAGTCTCCACCTCAGATGTAGAATGCTACAAAGTAGGTATTTAAAGTTTGGTGAAATGAATCTCATCTCATCAGAAGATGAATCCCATAAAAAATAGCTGTTTAATGGCCAGAAAAGGTTGTGACACCCAATACTTTACTATCTGATTTAATCAGACAAACCAATTATAACTTTACAGACTTCTGCAGTTCCTGTTTCAATTGTCAGTCTTAAAAATCTTTTCGCATTATAATTTATTTGCTAATCCAATAAAAAATATTGCACTTTGAACCCTGTCCACTTCTCCAAAGGAAAGCTGTAACTGGAAAGCTTCTGCTATTCAATTTTTTGGGTCCTGCTGATTATATTAGTTTTTATCTTACAGAATTGTGACGCTCCTGCATCAATCTTTGTGAAAAGTCATAAAAATAAGATGTGTCAAGGAAAAAAAAAAACAAATGGATTTGCTAAGTTTTTCAAATGTTACTAACTTTACAATCTTTAGTTTAGAAATGAAACATAATTTTTAGAAAGTTGCTAATTTATGTGCACTCAATAATGTGAATTTAATTTTATTTAAATGAGATTAAAAGAGGCATCCTAACAAATGAGTTAGTTAACATGGATTGTGGGTCTGACTTAAGGTGATCCTACTCCTCTTTAGTTCTGTATTTGTATTGCTGGTATATTTGTTATTGGAACTGTAGTATCTCTGTAAAGAAAGGTTAGAAATGCCTTCCTTCAACCAGTGAACAATCATGTTCAGCTCAGAGCAGTTCTCTTCTGTGTGGCTCTAGCAACTTCACATGGACATAAATGCATGACTGGAATGGACAGTGGTGGACAGGGACTTCCTAAACCAGTTTTCTTACTGTAGACAACATGTAGTTTGATGGTGTTATGCTATTGCTTAGGTTATCCTTATCATCAATTAACAGAAGATAAATAATTTCAATTTTTTAGGCACTTAGGATGGGATGAGTAGGGATGGCATCATCCAAAGACGCCTGTCTGATTTACTTAGACAAAAATCTGGACAACCCTGCTACATGTTGAAGTTTCGAAAAGCTGAATTTGAGTGAGATAATCCCATTCTAAATCTTAAAGGACTTAATTGGGGTATGCATGTTTGCAGATTTAAATACTCTTGTGAACATATAATACAAGTGCATGTACAATAAGTGTTTATCTGTTTGAAAAAGGACTTTAGCAGTGCCTAGTGAGTCATATACATACTGCCAGTACCTAGCATAACAATGATTTAAGTGTTTAGGGCTTTTCTCTTAGACAAATGAAAATAGGTAACTGTGCTACAAAATTAGTAGATTTTGAAGCCTTTTGAAAGACAGTTGGTATATTAAACTTGTTAACTGAACAATAAATTAACCTGGGACATATACCAAGACCAAGGCTGAACTTTTCTGACTCTGAAGAGGAAAAAAACCTTCATAGGGAGGTAGGCTGTGAGACCAAGTCACACACTCAGCTTTGCAGGCTGCTGGCACTGGGTGCTAAGGTGGAGGAAGCCTATTCCCTGCTCTTAGTAATGCATGCAATGATTAATACTCTGAACTTCACCTAGTGAACCTGCCATGGTCAGGGGCTCCTAATGGTTGACCTAGTATTTCTCTACATGTCAGTGTCCCTTATGATATTTTCTGCTCTTCATTTACTGCCCCTTAAAACATATTACTGTAGATTTCCAAATACTTTGTGGGTGTTTATCAAAACAAGATAAAAACAGCTGGACTGGACTCCCCAGAAGAGGCCATTGATATAACCACATCACTTAGGGACACAACTTTCCAGGGAAAAAACAGGTAGACGCTGTTCATTTCTGAGAGTTCTGGATTTGCTGCTCCAGCACAAACTTCCTGAAGTCTCTAAATACCTGTTCCAGGCAGCCAGAATTACATCTAGGAATATCTTTATAATGTCAGCTCCACTGCTTTAGTTTTCTCAAAACCATGGCCCCATTGATTTAACGAAATGGTAGTTTCCATTCAGCATGGCTTACACTCACTGAGTGCCAGCTTTTCTCCCAAGTGTTTCCTCTTTTGTTAGTGTTACTCTCAGGGAGAATCTTGTTACTGTACATTTGAAGACAGAAAATCAGGCTGGTTTAGTTCATTACTAGCATCACATCATCACTCCTTTGAAGATATCCTTAGCCATTTTAGAGACTGTACTCTGTCTCACAAAGCAAGCGAGTGAAACTACTTCTTCCACCTGATGGAAACAGAAATACATTTTTTTGTTTTGCTGCCACAAAAATGTCAAACTTCATCGCTTCACAACCAACATGTATCCATAAACAGTGACCGACTAAATATAGAGTCTGGGAACATTTGAGATATTTCTGTGTTTGTCACAGAGTTCATGGGACCAAAGCCACTTATTGTCCGCATGAATGTACATCACAACAACTCGAGGTAATGTCATTAAGAACTCAGACAAGAAACTTCAGCTCTGATGTGAATTCAGAAGCTGTGGGAGCAACCTCGAAACCCCTTGAATACCAACAAAATCAAAGTCCAGGACTTTCATAAAAACCCACACATTTTCATGAAAAAGATTTTAGAAAAATGAAATCCACATCTGAAGGTGGCCAAAATAACACAACAGCAATCTTCCTCTGACTTTGAGCCAGCAGACATTTGCAGTTTAGTTTGAGGCATCCCAGGAAGTTTCCACAGTGAGAGGTATGCTCTGTTCCAGCAGCCTGCATGTCAAGCCACTCACTCATCTGTTTCTGAGTGCCTGCAGTTTTTAGCAAGATACTAAAGATAAACCATTACTTATTTTGGTATCTCAGAAGCTGATTGAATGGAGTGTCAGGCAGAGACCAGAGCTAAGCCAGGTCTTGATTACACGTACAAAGTCAGACCTTTATTCTCAGTCAAATTCCATAATTATTAGGGATGTTTTTACTTTGCCATTATAGTTTAACAATAGTTTAACATTCTAGAAATGATTATTTAAGACATGATTGTGCAAGTTCATTAGTGCCACATTAATGAAATTGTCACTTTATTTTTCTTTTCATTACAATTATTTGTTCCTTGTCTGTAAAACAATCAGTACAGCTGAGAGCCATATTACCTTTACATTAAGGTAGGTTTTACGTTTAATTGACTATGTTTCATTAAGCAGAGAGATTTATTGCCCCTTGAAGAAAATATTGACCTCAGTTTTACCTTGGTCAATAGTTTTTCTTACAGGTCAAGAGAATTTAAAGACCTCTCAAAAAGTAGATATCTGATCATTATTTACAAGTATGCAATTTATAGAAATACATACTCATTTAAAATGATATGTTCTGTCATATATAATAAAGCACCTTTGTAACAGAGGCACTTTTAAACTCAAATAGTAACCCATAATAGTTTTGTCAAATACTTCATGCTCCACACTTTCATCTTGAGTGCTCAAGACTTGATCTTACTAGAAAAAATTGCAAGAACACCAATGAATATTCACACGTACGATATTCTGATTGCCAACAGAATTCAGACCAAAGGAAACCAGCTTCATCTCCTTTCTGATGGGTCATAATGCCAGATATGATTGCTCTCATTCACCTCTAAAAACTATTCTCAATCCTAGATAATTCATAATAAATTTCCAAAATTTTATTTTAATATGATAAGTATTTGTAACCTAGTAGAGCAACCGTTAAAATCGATGGTTGAATAAAAAAGGTTTTCACCTCTGCAAGAAAGGCTCCTTCTGTGGGTGACCCCGTGGGTCTTGACTGTATCTGAGCAGTTGATTTTTTTTTTCCTTTTCTATCTTCTCAAGATAGGTTGGATGGGTTCAGGGCAGTGTTTCACAGCAATAAAAAAAAATTAGTTACACATTGCTATGGGCAATCCATTAACCCATTACCTTAAATTGGAAACTCTTATATTAGGACTTGAAATGCAATTAAGTAATCAGTGTTATTAAAAATACTGAAATTATCTATATAATAGTTTCAGAAGGTTGTTACTGTTTCAACTTTTCATTGAGAAACATAACTGACTTCCCTAGAGAGACTTTCAAGATTAAAAGAAAGTTACAAAATGCAAAACCCATGATGATAACTTGTAAGTGGTGGTGCTGACTGCTGCAAGCTATGTCTGTATACAGATACTTGAAATTACATCCTACATCAAAGAAGCTTACATGATGCATAATGGGATTTAATGTTAAAAAGTGATCTCCTTTAGAGCCTTACAGTTGTTGTAAAGGCACAAAAGCCCAAAGAAATTCACACATTTCAGGGAGAATAAAATGTAGAGTGATTTTTTAATGTGGAACATAAACAGCAGAGTTACATTCTGTGACAGGGAAACTTTTCACATTCTTTCCTGTAATACTGACATTTTCAAATTTGTTGAAAGGGAAAGCTACTACTTGTATATTCTTCTTGTGAAACTGAGAAGTCCAGCCATCATCAGTCACAATGTCTTATTTTACTTTTGAAATATACTCCAAGATTTTAAAATCAGAGCCTACCTGAACAAACTTATGTTGAAGATTTATTTCAGTCAAAAGATGAATTTTATTCATGGACTTGATCCTGACTGTTTTTATTTAGACAGCTTGTCCCATTTGTCTCATCTGAAGCAGGACAGATTGTTTTAAATACAAGTAATGGAGAATAAATGCAGTTAAAAGCTTCCAAGAAAAGCTCTGCCCTCAGAGAATTATTAGGTTAGTTCTCCTGAGAAACAAGGCTAAAGAAAAAAAGAAATTTGGCAGTTCCTCACAGAAACACTATTAAGATCACAATCACAAACTATTCTTATGCAAGAGATCAGTTTGGCTAAATCTTCTGCTCTTCATTAACCTCAAGCACAAAAAGGAAGCATGAAGAAATTGGAAACTAGGTCAGTATATCAGGGACAAGGATAAAAGAACAGTGTAAGTATGTATGGACAAAATTAGAAAAGCCAAGCCGTGAAATATGGCACAGTCAGAAAAGACCACAAAGAAGAAAAAGAAAACATCTGTAAACACATTATTAGAATGTGGAAAATCCAGTGGAGAGCTGATTCACTGCTAAGTGGGAGGAACCTCTGGTCACAGATGCTGCCAGAAGGGCAAGAATTGTCTTGTCTTGTTCCATTTCATTGAGGTTAATGCTGCAGTGAGGTTGTTAATGTGCAGCACTGGTTTAAGGATACTTAGGGCTTGCAACACTGAACTCAGATGAGCGTGGCAGAAACAGTGTAAAAGAAACCCTTTGCTTGTTGTTCCTATTTTCTGTTCCAGGTCACTGTTCTTGCAGCAGAAACAGCAGAACAAGAAAAAGCAGCTTCTGCTCCTCCCATTAGTGCTTTGCCATCTTAATGCAAATGCACCTTCACATGAAGTTAATGGTGGTGATTATTGATGTGTGGAGGTAGATCAAATATTAGAGTAGCCCTGAGTCCTTATGCCCCAGTATTAGTTGTTTGGAAGAGGCTGCACAGATTGATATAAACATTCTTAGAAACCTCAGTTGTTATCTATTCTCTTTGGGAACTCAGGGAAAGTGATGAGTTTTCTCAGAGTACTAGAATGGGTAAATATAATGCCTACTTTAATAAATAGGAAAGCAATGAGGGAAACAAAGAGACACAGAAAGAGGAGATCAAACAAGAGAAAGACAGAAACAGAATTATAGACCAACCAGCTCAACTTAAGTTCCTGGAAAAACACTGGGACAAATAATCAAACTGTCTGTAAGCACCTTGAAGATAACAAGGGAGATGAACAACAGCCAACAGGGATTTGTCAAGAACAAATTGTGCCAAATCAATCTAATTTTCTTCTATGATAAGGTAGCACATCGTGTGGACAGCAGGAAAGCAGGAGATGTAATATAGCTTGACTCTAATGTATCTTTTGTTTCAAATGTGGCATTTTCCTTAACAAGTTAGGTCTGGAAATCAGGTCTGGAGGAAAATTCTGTAGACTCGTGACAAAAAATGCTAGAAAGCCATAATTGTGGTTACCATTAATCTAGAGTCTAACTGGAAGGAAGTATTTATTGAGTTAGGATCTTTGGAAGGTCTCTTGCACCCAGAAATGTTTGCTATCTTCAGCTACTTCAATTCTATAGGGACAAATACGAGGTTCTGAACTTAAGTAGAATTATTAACTACAAAATGACACACACAGAACATCTGTTTTAGTATCGATTATTTCAGGAAAGATTCTTATTAGCGGATCATAAACTGAACACAGATCACTAATGATGTGCTGCTGTGAAAAACTCAAATTTCATACCGGGATTTGCAAACAGGAGTGCAGGACCACAAAGCATGGATTTGTGTTTCAACCCTGTATTGGCTAGGACTAGTTGGATTAATATATCTGGTCTGAGGCACTTGAGATGGATTTGTAGGAAGTTCAGAGGTGAGCAGCAAGGTTCACTACAAGGTACAGCCTGCCAGGAAACAGAGTTGTTCAGAATAAACAGAAGACTGAAGGGAGATATGATAATAATCTTCAAATATGAAAGGATGTTGAAAAGAAAAAGGAAATAATTTGTTCCTGTCCAGTGTAGAGAGAATTTTAGCTAATGGGTTTGCAGTGGTAGAGATCTAATACAGCCCTTGGGAAGAAACTTCTCAATCTCAGCACAGTTAAGTGCTGTAGTAGATTGTGCAGGGAGGATGTGTAATCGTTCTTATTTTCTATGAATGTCAGCAGTGACGTAGGTTCAGTAGATCCCACCTTGGACTAGATGACCTCTCAAAGTCCTTTCCATATCTCTGTCTTTATGAGGAGAGTGCATCTGAAGTAGGACTGAAAGCCAAAACAAATAAAGGGGAAACTGAACAGTGCTCCTCATGACAAAAGATGCAGAGACGTTTCTTTTTATTACAAGTTCCTATAAAAGAACAGAATAGAAAAAGAGGACTATGCACTGGGATAAATACGAGCAGTTTGCTTTGACATTTACAGGGAATTAAATACCAGAAATTTCAGTGAATATTTTTTTACATATACGTGTATATATATAAAAATATATATATGTCTCTATATAGACATACATAAAATAATTTTAAGGTCATAAATTTTAGTCACACATTGCTATATGTTGGTAAATTTCAATTAAAAATATTTTTTACATAACATTGTGGTTTATATAATACATGGTATACATTATTTTTTAATAATTTCATTCTGATAACAATAGTGTACCAGTGGACAACATGAAGAGACAGCTAGGAAAAATGTTTTTCTCAGATATATGAGTATGGACCCCTCTGAGTTTAGTAGTACTTGATGCAAAATTTGGATTGAATTTTGTATGAGAGACAGTTTGTGCAATTTATTTAGCACCAGTTTTAATTTTCAATATTTTCTCTTTATCCCCAAAGAAATAAGAAAGTTTTGATGCCAGAAGTTAAGGTTTTCAGGTTCTGTATTGATACTTTTAAAGTGACTGAAATGTCTGTATGTGTGTGATTGCACTGTTCAGTCTTTAGTTTGGACACTTTAGTAGATCCTATTTCTGAATAGCATTAATTCCTCACATTTTTAATGATCAGAGCCAAGGTGGTACTATCTCCATCATGCCTACACCTTAGACACTGACAGATTTAGACACTTCAGATGCAAAACTGTATTAAAAAGGCTGTCCAAAGCCAAATTTTGATAAATTTTATTTCTGGTATAAGGAACATATCTCAATCTTCAAGGTTATAGTACTTTCCATTGGCAACAATTTGATTTCGGGACAGAGGTAACATAATTTCCTCCTGCTGACAATCCTATCAGCAGTAGCTTTTAACAAGTAGTTAATTTAGGATCACAGAAATTTCACAGAACTTCTGCTGACAATGAATATATCTTGTGATCTACTGTATCCTTTACTTCATACAAAACATACCCATAACCAGCAAATATCACAATCTTTTCTGCAATTTTAATTTTTTTCTTACTTGTCCCTTTTTTTGGTGAACTTTTAGTAGAAATCCCAGGATGGACATGCTAAAACTTCATTTATGCAGTGGATGAAGATTTCTATAATTTTGCTTCAGAGGAGTTGCCAATGCCTTGTGTAGTGCAACTTTAATTATTGATTACAGGAAATACCACATGTCTGTTCTGAAACTAGCATGTTTATTTTTTGTAACTCATAAAACAAAGAAGAACCCATCATAACAAATATTTCTTTCAGGACACAATTTGCATGATTTTTTTTTTTCATCTGTGAAAAATCTAGACTCAAAATGTGCTCCTCATGGTCTTTTAATCATGGCTACCACTTTCATCACACAGTTTGCTGATACCTTAATTGTGCTCTAATTATTTGAAGGTTTGTAATTATTTGAAGATTTGTAAATCTGAGCTCTGAAATATCCTGGATTACAAATAAAAGAGTGGAAAAACTGATTGCTATTCACATGAATTCACGTACTATACTGGTAAAACTACAATTTGGTCAGTACACTTGAATGTTCATTAGTTAACCTTCAGTCTGGAGTACAGGCTTCCAAACAGTGTAAAGATCAGACCTTCACCTTGCTAGAAAAAAAGGACATTTGACTACGTAGTTTTCAACCTATGACAAATTATATACGATAAGCAAGAAAGAGCTGTTGGTTTGGGGATTATTTTTTTTTGAGGGTGATGTGGGTTTTTTTGTTAATATGAGCCCTGAAGTTCCTCTTCAGTCTCTCTCTTTCTCTCTTCCATCTGTGTGAAGTAAGGTGATTCCATCATGAAGCAAACAGCAAGTTTTTCATTTTGCACCTAGAATTTGAGCAAGGTGCCAGGACAGCTGTTTGTTGTAAAAAAAAAAGCTGAACTGACATTAGCAAACATAAGAAATACAATAGAACAGCAGTTTTTCTGCTATTTTTAGGAAACGGGTGTTGCATTTAAACTTCCTAATCTCCCCACTGAAACTAAATTAGTAAGCGATACTGCTTTCGGTTTTCCCATTTCCCAGAAGCCAACCTTAACGTTTTCATAGTCAGCTACAACTTGTATATTGAAATGCTGGGCAGATGCGCATTACTGTAACATCAGGGAGTACCAGCGTGGACAGATTCAGTACATTGATTATCTGAAAAAAGTCCACTTCTGTACTTGACTTCATAAGTCTGTCGAAGATTTAACTGAAAGATCTTTGCAACATGACTTGAGTGCAGTGTGTTGGAAAGGATAATAAAGCCCAAATGAGGCATTGTAACACATTATACAATACTGACCAGAGGACTAATGTTTTGTGATAGACTATGCACTACCATGGAAACTTGGAAGGTCTCTTGGAAGGCTAACTCACTGCATTGGTCCAAACACGTCGTTTAAGCTTCTTTGACTCTCATTTTTGCTATCTGCTAGACAAAGGTCGTGGTGTCTTGTGACAGAAATTGAGAGCTACAGGCTAATGAAAGCACTCTATCAGCAGAAATATTGTTAGCATTAATTATATAACTGAAATTATATACAACATTGAGTATGTACCATCATCTGTTTTCCAGGACAACTGTAACGCTTCTTTTTAATTTCTCTTCTCTCAAGAATGTATCATTATCATCTAAGAAAGCAAACATTTAAAGATACTGATACGAAGCCAGGAACACCTGAGTGAGCTTTAAAATATATTGCAGTGAAGGATGACAGAGTACAAGTTGATATTGAAAGACTTCAAACAAATGAACTATAAAATATATTGTTGACTTTTCTTGAGATGTTTCCTGCCATTACATTTTTTTGCTTCCCTTACAAAATAAAGTTCTTCATTCCTACATTCATTTCTCTCAAGGGAAGACAATGAGGTTCTGTGTCAACAATACAGTAATTCTGGTGTAAGGGATCCTAGTGCCAGATTACAACCACTATGGCCACACTACAACTCTGATTTAGTGTATCAGTCTGGCAGTTCAGACTTCATCTGAATTACTGACAGGCTAACTTTATCCTGTATCAGGTGTTCTCCCTTCCTCCATTCTTTAGTATAAATGACATATTACATATGTTGCCTAATCTAACTGCAAGGCTGGCATATGCCGGGCTTATTTTAGACTATTGTTATACTAGCAAGCGATGTAGTAATACATAAATCCTGTAATATTAAATATGGAACCACAGTCTGACAGATGTTTAACCATGTCACACTAGACAAAAGTGGTCAGATGTTAGTTATATTAAGATTAAATAGAAAAGGGTCAATTTCTTGCCATATGCATGTTACCACTGTTTATAACTCACTGCAGACAAAGGTTGCTTCCAAGGTTTATGCTACGTAATTACTTGTTTGGGATCTAATTTTATCTGTGTTGAAATCAAGAGAAACATTTGTATGAATGAATCAGTGGATTGAGCATTTTGTCTCTGACCACTTCTTTTATTTCTGTTTGGTCACACATATTTCAGCTGCTCTAGTATGTTGAAAAATATGGCCAGAGCAGAAGTCAGGTGCCTATTCAATATTGCAGCCCAGAAAGACCTTGCTCAGTCGCTTACCCTACCAAGGGACATCCCAATTTGACCTGAAAGTTCTCCAAATGCTTTGTATTTGCCCGGGATGACCCTGTAATAAGCAGTTGTGTTTCTATTTCTTGCCTCCATGTGACCACGGTTCAGGAATGAAGCAGAATGGCACGCAGGTTCCCAGCTAGGGTCCTGAGTTCAAAGCAGTCCTGACACACTGACCAGGGGAAGGTTTGGCTGCCCCATGAGAGCGCACTAAGGACACGTCAACAAGAGTGTCTTTTATCAGACACAAAAATCACAAAACACTAGAGTATCAGCTGTAAGGGGTATTCCTCTGCAACGTAGGAAATGAATGCCTCGGAGGGAGTGCAAAGTCAAGTGGTATTAATGACAAAGCTTGCAGCCTCTGCAGATCTTCCAGGTACTTTGTGTTTTGCAGTCACTGAGAAGGTCCCCTGGTACCCCAGTCCAATATCTCCAAATCCACCTGTGACATGCTAAGGTAAGTCACCATGTTTTGGTACCTTTAAAGGGAAACAATGGATTTATTTTTATGGACAATGTTGATAAGACCCAGAATTAGTCTAAGGGGCTCACCATATGTCCTGGGCAAGTGGAAAGAGATAAAAAATGAGCTTTTAACTGTACACAATGAACTTCCTTATTCTCATGCATTCCAGTTATTTGACCTGGAAGAGAGGGTGAGATATGCAGGATATGTATCTGATTGTTTGAAAGTTTGTCACCATATATCCAAAGAACTGAGCCTTAGGGTAAAAAGTTACTGTGTTTTGTATATAAAATAGAAAAGGAAACAACAGACAAACTGGAAGTTTTCTTTGTGAGTATGAATGAAAATATAAGAGACCAAGGGAATACAATCTTTACTATTGACTGTTTAGGACACAACAAAAATTAAACTGGGAATTATTTAATAGCTGTGAGACATGCAATAAAATATTTGTCAAAGAAAAGTGTATGTCATTTTTATGAAGATTTCTACCGGTGAGTATCAGTTGTTTCATGATATAAATCATACCTCACTAGCTTATTAGTTTGCTTTTATGAACACATCTTCCTGAAAGAAGTAGATTTTTTTCATCTTCCTTTTTTTTTTATTATTGCTTTATTACAATGCATCATGAAATACTGGGAGATGGAAACTTTGAAGATTAAAAGCATCTTTACCTTAAATCATGTTATATTGAGTTCTATTTGTATAAAATTATTGAATAATTTCCCTGTTTTAGGTATTTGCATCTTTTTGATATAGTGAAAGTTTGCTCAAATTTGTTATCCAGCATAATAAAAGTCAAATAATTCAAAAGTGGAATATATTCCTCCTTTGTTGACCTAACAAACAACTTCACACATAGTGCATACCTATACTGCAGTATAATCTAGACATAGACAAAGAGGCTTAGTGTCTGCAGTGACTCCTGGCAACAATACAGCCATGGCAACTCAAAATTTGTTGGGGTAGTTGATCCCACTTCTCAGTCTGTGTTCCGTTTGGGATGTTACTTCTTCAGCTGGTTTAAGATATCTTTCCCATTCATTCCTCCTTTGTGTGCAGGTGATTGTGCAAATACAGGACCTAAGGGATCTGGTTGGCTGAAAGTGTCCTGGAGAAGAAAGTGTGGGGGAATACATATATTTTTTTAAGCTGGAAAATATTTAATATCCTGTTTGCTGGTTGTATCTTTGAAGTGCAGGTGATAGCAAGAGGACAGGAGTGAGCAGACAGGTTGATGCCTGCATGAGGCATCCCCACTGCTGAGACAGACCTGCGTAACCACTCTCTCTGTGATTGGAGATGCAGCTCCGTAAGTATTGTCTTTAATGGCATAGCTGAGCCTGTGCTGATCACTGAAATGACCACTGAAAAAGACTTTCTAAGCACCCCTCTTTTGGTGGGATTATTTTGAAACTACTTTGTTTAAATGTTTTGGTTTATAATACAACTATCACAAACAGAGTTTACCAACACAGATAGAAAAGGCAGAAATCAGCAAATAGAGTCAGTCTGGGATGTGCTATTAGAGAAAAAGGTGTTTTGAATTACATCCAGAAATGTAAACCACTGTCCCCAGACCAGTCTTATTTTGAACTTTAAAAGCTAAATTCTGGAATTGGGACTGCTTGTGGAGAACAGGTAGGAATCTGACCCTTAACCTTTGGGTTAATAACTCAGATATTTCACAGGCAATCACTGGTATGTTCTAGCACCTGTGCAGACCAAGAATCATTCCTTATTCTACAGTAGAGTAGATTTGTCTGCCTCCTAAAGTGATTTGATGTTGAGCTTTATTAAATACTAACACATCGTGACTCAATCTCTCTTTCTTTCATAGGCATATAAGAAACACAAATGCATACAAACATAGTAGCGCAGGAAAATGAAGATAACGAAAACAGGAGGAGACAGAAGAATGGTCAAAGTAAGTTTACATATAGTTTCCCTAGGGAGACATTCAGATCACTTTACCTGTATTGAAACACTAGTCTTAAGGAGCCTCCAGGTGAACTCTGACTTGTTTTGGAGGTTGTTTTTCACAGCTGATGTTCTGCCTCTCTGCGAGGTGAGCTTCTTGCCATACACAACACACGACAGAAATGAATATATACCCCAACCTGTGCATCTTCATTTGCAGCCCAGCACAGTACTTTGAACCGACTCCATTTAGCTTTGGGGCTGTGCACCAGGATGAGCTCAGCAGCAGCCACCTGTGAGGGTGCTGGGGTGAGTGGGCTGCTACCCAGTACACAATCAGGGCAGTAAGTTTGGCAGAGAGGCCAGTGGATAGCAGGGTGTCAGTAAGTGCCCAAATAGCCCTGGAAGTACTCAGATGATCCCATCTGGAGGTACACTTACTATCTCAATTTTAGACCTATTTAACCCTATTAAAGATATCTACATTAGTTTCATTAAAACAGAAGATAAGTTCTACATATTTTTTCATCATTTTAATTTCCCACCTCACATTTCTTTACTTGTTTTCTTCAATCCTTTGATTTCCCTATCACTGCCTTTCTTCCTGCTCGCTCGCTCTTTCTTCTTATCTCTTAGTAGGCAATCCCCATGTTCACATGAGATAGGTTTGTAAGCACAAGCTCTGTGAATATAAAAGGGATGCATACCATCCTAGTCAAGGTAAAGGTGGCAAGGAAAAAAAGGCTACAGAAAGTATATGTGCTAGCCGTGTAAAGATGCATAGCTCCTTTAAGATGACAGGTTCAGTCAGCATATTTCAGTAGACTTGGGCTATTTCAGTTCTCTGTTTGCATATTTTATATCAAGTGACCTGCCAAATGTCATGAAGAGGTGAACAGGGAATAGAGAAATCAGTCAAGGTGATGGATGAGCTGCAGACTTGATTATTTATTCAAATTATTCCCACAACGATTGAGTCTTGCTGATTGCAGACAACATTTTGTCAGAATCATTAGGAAAGGGCAAAGGTGACAGGAATTTAATGGCCAAATTAGAGTTATTGAACGGTGCCGAGTGTGACGATATTTTTAAAATCTGAAGCAGAAAGCTGTTTTTATCAGTGACCAGCAGCATCCAGAACCCTTTTCTCTAAACTATCTGGTTTTTTTGCTCTTGAAAGTACATATGCAACTCCAATGGTATTCCAGAGAGTTTCTTCAGTAGCTCCCAGTTTTCCTACAGGCCCTTTCTCTTAAAAGAGACATAACTTCTCACCATTCCCTCCCACACCCCTTGAAATATTTGAAAAAATACTTCAAGTATGTCTTTGCACCCTCCTCTCTTTCCTTGTTCCATTAGTCATCACATTGGTGTGAGGGAAGCAGTGAGGCGCAGGTGGCACGGGAGGCTGATGCTGAACAGTGACCTGCTGCAGCCCAGCTCCTTGGCATCAAGGGGTCTCAGATTTCCTACAGACTCCAACATGTTTATGCAAAATTGTACACATATTTTTCATCTGCAACAATACTGCAGCTGTGTTTAGTACGAAGAGAGAAGAGAGTGTGGAGGGCATAGGGACTGTGAAAAGGGTACCTTGATTCCAAGTACCCTAGGTTCTGTCCTTTGTTTTCCCTCCAGAAAGTTTTTTTTAGGTAGGTATTGTATTAAGCATGCTGATACACTCCCTTCCAGGATGATAACCAATTCATACTTGCACTCCTAATACAAATGAAATGTATACTCCATTATACAGAGCACTGCAAAGTGTTCTTGCCTGGTAAGAATTCAGATGTTTAAAAAAAATAACTTTCCACTTTCTTTGAAAGAAAAATAATATCAGCCTGGCCCACAGTCCCTTTCAACAGCATCAGCCTGTAAGAAGTTCAGAGGTATTAGAATGTCATCATCGATTAGACATTAACATAAAATGCTGCTAAGAATTAAATAAATATTTTCTTCCCATTATTAAATAATGTAATAAGTATTCAATGAAATTGATTTAGTGTTAGTGAGAATTAGACAAGAAGTTTAAAATGCTATAACATTAGAAAGACCTCAAAACATACTAATAATTTGCTTACTTTCAGATATCATTGTAAAAAAGGCCAAGAAAAAGGATATTCAGAATAAAAATACAGCAAGAAGTGAAAGAGAACGTCTAATCATAAATTTGTTCAGTCCCATTGCGAAAAAAATCTAGAAGTGTAGCAGACTAGATGGTAGACTGAAATATGACAAAAAAGTTTCTCCTGTCGTAAATAATTTATAGAAAATATTTCCTTTATTTCCATCTTTTAAATGGCTCAACTAAATACTTATTTTTGATTTAACATGAAAATGTTTTAACTAAATAGCTTGATTATTGAAAACCTGTATTTAAATATCAAAAGATTTGATCTAAGTTCACACCTTTGTAAAACCATTTGTGGTGGTAATTACAAAATGCATGATTCATTCCTTTTTATTTAGGAAAACTATCCAGTTAAACCCAGATTAATCTCACCTAACTTTAGACAATCAACTGAAACGCCTAAGACAGGACAGTTGTTTTCCTGAGTTCACTCTGCAGGCAGAGGTTTATAGAGGGTCATTTGAAACTATGCTTGGCATCAATTCAGTTTGTTGTGTTGCAAATTGAATTTGGACTCTTGCCACTACTACCTGCAATTTCTGCTATGATCCAAGAGTTCACAATTTGGAAACAAACATTAAGAAAAATACAGTTGTGTTTATTAGTTGATCAGAGAATTATGGGGAGTTGCTAATGTTGTGCAACTGAAAAACAGGTGACATCAGGGTCCATAAGCTGAAACATTTGCAGCACAGTTCAGAGGAACTGCTGACATTATCAGGACTTGTCCAGCTTGAGAAGTACTGCATAAAAATCTCACCAGTCAGAAAAGATAAATTCAAAGTGAAAGATGTATTGAGAAGTACCCCTTATGCTAATAAGAGTGGAAAGCCTTTCTTATGAGAGCAGCCAAAACTCTTCAGGCTTTTCATCTAAAACAAGGCTGAGCTGACATGATTTCTTTCTATACACTTATCAGGTTTACTGCATGTGGGTCAAAAACACTTAAACAAACTATTTGTATAATAACAACAGGAAAAAATTAATCCGATTATTTGGATTAATCCAGTTGTATATCTAAGATTCAAATTAAAGATTCATAATTGTCAGAGAAGTGAGATTCTGTAACCATTTTCCAAAGACATCCTGAAGATAAAAACCTTATTGCCTTAATAATGCAGTTTACAACAAACATTGCAAAATGTATGTGACTGAGTTCATGAGGCACAAAATCTGGTAACCCACTCCATAGACTCCCTGTTTTCAAGAAAATCTGCCTTTGATGATGAATGCTATGATGTTACAATTGACTAGATTAGACCTTGCAGACAGATATGAAGGAGTGAAATACCATATCTCCATAATTACCAGTACGACAAGTTTTCTATAGAAGGAAACTCATCTAGAATTTCCCAAAGCTACCAAGCTGCAGAAATAGGGAGATGCATCTTCAGTTTGCTGCTCTCTCCCCTCAATCCCCAGCTTTTTATTTTGAACTGACTTACAGACAGAAACTATAATTCAAACCAGTCCATATGCAGAATGTAAAATATTAAACAGACTTCTTATTTATTTCTCCTCTCTGCAGTCTCAAAGACCTCCAGCTCCTTGCTTGGTTGGTCTTTAAATAGCATATGGTCATGACTTTGATAAATTCCCCTTTATGTGGACAGGAGTGGGATCTGTCCAAGCATTAGTTAACATCCTTTATCTCTGTGATATAGAAATTAAACTCCATTTTCTTCTCAAAACCAGCATTAACATTTTTCAGAAAAGCATTCAGGTTATTTTCAGGTTTGTCTCTAAAAGTTGTTTCCAATTCCAATGTTAAAAGGTATTGTAGGGATTGAAAAGGCTCCTGCAGAGCTTTTAGCAATCAAGCTCTTTGCAAGGTGTGGAAGTAAAGAGGTAAAATGAATATTGAGGGTGGGAAGACTTCAGGTTCCAGGCTCTTCATTATGACATGTTTTATGAGCTTTTCATTCTCACAGACAATCTTAGCAACACGATAAAGAGAGCTCAGAGAATATCGATTTGCATTACGTTCAGTAGAGCTGCTGACTGGAAGGCATGTCAATGCAGAATCAGGTTTGGCAAGCTAAATCTTGATAAGGTCTGAAGTAAAACCCTAGCTGTTCATTCTTTGCCTTTTGTTTGGTTAATCAAAGGCAAAGAAATATAACTCTATTGTGAAGCCTTATTTTGTAAACCATGGGGGAGCATCTAAACATGACAGAATGTAGCAATAATTGTCTAAATTATGCACCAACTTGTAAATACCACAGCTCCTTGTACTGCACTTATGGAATTCAACATACTTGTACTATTGAACGTGTTAACTATTATATTGAGTTAGGAACAAAGAAAAATTCTCTTATGCTGCTGAACTCTTACTATGTCAGATTCCCCTGTGAGAGTCTAAATAAAACTTCATGCAAATTGCAGGAAAATTCACAGCCAAATAACTAGAATGCACACAGTAAATAAAACAAAGAATTGACAGTGAGATAAAAATATCACCTGCAGAAAAAAATGACAACTGTTATTTTGTAAAAGCAATTATTTAAGTATCTGCATATCACATATCATATGAATGAGAATTGGTTTCCAGTGTCCAAACACAGCATAGAAAAAGTCCAGTGCAGACATTTGTTGGTTTCTATTGCAAACATCACTAAAAGAGAAACACAAAACCAAGCAGAGAAGTTTCTCTTGAGCTCCTTCTCTTGAGCCTTTGCCTCTCCATGTCCTTACATGAAGACACATATATTTGGGAGCTTGCCTGCATCATAGCTGTTCAGCGTATTTCAGCAGAAACAGTATTATATTACGATATAATAAAAATACAAGAAGATTAAAGCTGTTTATGCTAATGATGCTTTTATTGTGAATAATGACCTGTTTCCCTTTCCTGTTCCACCTTTCTTATCTCTCCTAAAATGTATTGTATTATTGATAGGATTGCTTCTACAAGAAAATAAATTCCATTTAGTAGGAGAAGTTGTTTATTTAGCCCATTTTTAAACATTCTCTGAAGCATGAGTGTAAAAAACATGATTCAGATTCCTATGTATTTTACTAGCAGAGACCAAGGAGAACTCAGCTGAGATCCATGAAGAATCTTGGGATTTATCCTAGTGAAAATATCTGTCTTAGGTTTTCCCAGATGATTTACCACAGCTGCCAAGTATACCAAGCACTTCATTTCCTAAGTGTTATTTGTCCATTTAAGTCTACATCATTTGGAGCTTTTCACTCAATTTTGAAAAATATGCCAGGACCAGGATAAATGCTAATCTGGAAGGTTTGGTATTAAGAAGATAATGCCTGCCACAATTTTAGAAAGCCATTTTCAATTGTGCCAGGAAGAACAGGAAAAGAATTTGCAGTGGTGAGTATTTAATCTGGGAGGTTTTGATTAGTTTTTTTTAATGTGTATATTAAAAAATCAGTTCTGAAACCCTTTTAAATCAGCAATAATTAATAGATACAACTTAGCTGTCACACATCTAATTATTAGTGAATTGTTTATTTCAGTCATCTCTCCTTTGTGGTACTATTGGTATTTGTGGGTTGATAGTCTGAATACTTACAAACATGGGCCTCTTGGAAAAAAGAGAGGTAGGAAATATTCTACAGATATATGTTTTGCATTTACGTTAAAATTCACTAAAATTTCTGGATGCAGGAGCACAAATCTGAAGAATCTATTGGCTCTCCTACTATTTAAAACTTTTAACACTGGCTGCTAACCAGATCTGTTTATATCAAAGATGGTATTTGTAATTTACTATATTTCTCAACCAAGTCTAGTCAGTACATCCTAACAATGAATTGTAAAGGAGAAAATGTGTGAATTTACACTTCAGTGTCCAAAGAAGAACAAGGAATCTGGTGAGGGGTCTAGAGTACCAGTCTGATGAGGAGCAGCTGAGGGAACTGGGGTTGTTTAGTCTGGGGAAAGGGAGGCTGAGAGGAGACTTTATTGCTCTGATACAACTACCTGAAAGGAGGCTGTTGGTGTTGGTCTCATCTCCCAAGTGAAAAACAATAGGATAGGATGAAATTGCTTCAAGTTGCACCCAGGGGACTTTAGATTGAATATAATGAAAAAATTTTTCACTAAGAGTGTTGTCAAGCACTGGGACAGGCTGCCAGGAAAGTGGTTGAGTCACCATCCTTGGAGGTGTTTAAAAGACATGTAGAGGTGGTGCTGAGGGACATGGTTTAATTTTGGACTTGACAATACTAGGTTAATGGTTGGACTCAATGATCTTAAAGGTCTTCCCAACCTCTGTTATTCTAAAATTCTATAACTATCTGATCAAATGAAACAGAGAAGATGGAACCAGACTCTTCTCAGAGATGTACAGTAATGGGACAAGAGGCAAAGGACACAGGTTGGAGCAATGGAAATTTCAGTTGCATGTTAAGATTTAATTGTTTTAACCATTGCGGTGGTCAAATCAGGAACAGAACACGCAGACACATTATGGCATCTCCATCTTTGTATGTGTTCAAGGCTTGACTAAACAATTTGGTTAGACCTTCTCTGAGCAGGTGTTTAGACCAGTTGAATTCATGAGCTCTTGTCCAGCACTATTCTGTGCTCTTATGTTCACTCCAAACACTTTCAGGACCCTTTACGCAAGTGCCTATTTGAAGAAAACTTATAAAAAGGTAGATATCTCTAAATCTTTTTCCCCTATCAAACCAGGTTGAAATTAGCCAAGAGACTGGGCACAGATTTTCAGGGAGAGTGATTGCGTAAATCATGTTTCACAGAAAACCAAGCAAAAAATTTAGTTAATCAAATGTTGGCATGCAGTTCTTTAGAATAGTCCATCCAGGTTATATTTACCTTTCTTCTATCTGAAAAAGTAAAAGATTCAGAGAACAAAGCATCATTGTTGAGAATATTAATTTTGGACTCTGTTAGCCAGGCTCCAATCAAAGCTTTCTTTGTTAGGTAGTGAAACTTTGTTCTCTTACAAAGCCAAAACCACTGTAGAAACAAAGACTGCACATAAGGGCATAAGGAGATCAAACCCCAGCTAGACTCTGTCAGTGCAGCTCCAGAACAAACTGCAGCTCAGATTCACAGCTGGTGTCTATCAGACCAGATCATCTAACCATCAGATGAGCATGTGGTCCCACAGACAAAGTTAAACAATAAAACCTGTTTACAGAATAGAAGAATTAATATGACAGCTTGAAAACACAGCGCTTCACACATTTTGGCAAAACTTCTTTGTGGGGTATATACTTACCTTGTACATTAGAGCATAGTCTTTTGGCCATGGTAGGTCACATAACCCTTTCATGTAGGTATTCCAGGGTTTGATGCATCAACCTCTGCCTCACTATGCTTAGAAGGCATCACACATCATCAAAATGAGCATCACCATAAATCTGTTTCGTCCTGGCTTCTGCAGCAAAGACCACATGAGGGATTCAGGCTGTGCAGCAAAAGGTCTGTCATCAGAACAGCGAGACACGCACCCCATCACCAGGACACAGCTGCTCCAGGTCACACAACAGAGACCCTTGTTGGTGGTTTGTAGATGTGTTTCATTACTCTGGCAGCCCAGATCTGCTGTATGGCAGGGTGTTGGCCACCTTAGCTTCATACACAGAAGAGTGTTACTGTCATTGTCAGGCTTTTGGTAAAACAAGTATTCAAGAGGAGGCAAAAGCCAAAGCTGTATTTTTTTTTTTGTTTTCTTTCCAGTCAGACTACTTACACAGTCTAAATAGCAATTTTATATTATTAACAATACTGAATTCTCAAAATTACCCATACATAGGCCTCCTTACATGATAAGATAAACCACAGAGGGCAATTTCATTTACATTTCAAAAATAAATTTCATTCAGTATTAGAAGCAACTGAATAAAACAAAACCAAATAAATGTTATTTTTAACTCACTCATGAAAATCTAATTCTGTAAAAATACCCGTTTTGGATGAAAGATGAGCTGAGCAGGGGTGTAAAACATTTATGAGCCTGCTCTACTAAATGCATGGAAGATTTCATAATTTCATTGAATTTCACTGAATTTCACTGAAATGAAATTAATTTAATGTAATTTAATTATTTAATTTACATTAATTTAATACATTAATTTATTTAATGTAAATTAAGAAAAGCAGAACATGAACGAGGGGATCGAATGCACCCTCAGCAAATTTGCAGACGACACCAAATTGGGTGGGAGTGTTGATCTGCTGGAGGGTGG
>JAOQGH010000001.1:20350612-20372065 GCA_025769975.1 Gallinago jamesoni | reverse complement strand
TTTTTGTGGTTGGACTCGATGATCTCTGAGGTCCCTTCCAACCACCACAATTCTGTGATTCTGTGATTCTGTGAACATACACATCCCCATTAGCTGTTTAGTGTGGAGTCACAGACACAGGGACCATACTAGCTGGACCTAAGGTAAGTCAGCAAACCTTATAACTCTCCACTTGTTGCTGCCTTCCTGCCCCTTGTACCCTCTCAGCAAATACCTTCCTAGTCCCTCTCTTTCCCAGAAACTTCACTGATTTTAGAACGTTCATCAAAAGTCTTTGAGAAAGTTTTTGCCAAACTAGGAGGGCTAGAAATTACATTTAAATATACAAAGAAAGCAAGGATCTTTATGAAGTAACATGGCTCCAGAAGGTATATCTTTAGCTAATCAATGTGAGATCCATGATGAAAGCAAGAGACTTAGCAACAGTGCAGATATATCCCTTTTACCAAAACCAACCTTCATTCATCATGGTGGAAGGAAAAAGTAATATTCTTTCAACGTCAAATTTCAGCATAAGAAATTTGTATGTGCTTTATGTTTTAAAGGCTGATGAAGAATCTCTATGATAAAATGATCAACAAACATAGATACAAATATAAACACAAAAACAGAAGTTTTAAATCAGAGATCTATTTCTGTGTATTTTGAGTCACATAACTGTAAAATTAAACTCTTAGATAAAGCACTTAAAGACTGTTTTTTGCTAACCCCAAGCTGGACTCAGGTCCTTTACTAAGTATATATTTAAAAAACAATACACTTGCTTCTGCAGTCAGGATAGTTTTACTCTGCAGTCTATCACTGCTTTATGTATGAAGCAATTGAAGGTTTTAATTTTAGGTTTTCTGAACAACTCAGAATTCTTTCACTTAAAAAAATCCAAAACAACAAATAAGAAAACCCCATTGACATGTTTATTAACATGTATGCTTCAGTAGCTATTGCAGGTTTCTTGATACTAATATCAGTCTTACATATGTTGCCTCTCATCCTGTATTTAAGCACTCCATGGGGAGCTAGGTTCACAGAAAACTTGAGTAAAGGCTATCAACAACATTTCTGTTAGCAAGTGGGGAAATAGAATTGCCTCCAAATGCACAAAAAGTATTTTTATTTAAACAAAAGCAAAGACAAAAGATATATTTTTCCCTGATTATTCAGTCAATACTTCAGGACAGTTGCTATTCACTGCCAAGGAGATGTTGAGAGCTGAAGCAGGGGACAGAAGGGAATAGGAGCATTTACTGAATCTGATTGTTCTCAGAGGTGGTTTGGGAAAGGGACTGTCTGAGTCCAATTGCATCCAAAGAGTAACTCCTGACTCAGGAGTTTCTGTGGACCAGGAGAAGTCAAGCTGCAAATTCCAGCTCAGTTGAAAATCGCTGAGTCCGGGAGTCTTTTAAACAATTTGACTTCACTTGCCCACTTGTTATTGTGGTTAACATCGCATTCAAGTGTGCAAATTTATGTGTCTACTGGTGTCTCGATGACAGGAAGAGTACGACTTTATTTTCAGAGTTTGAAAGGGTGCACTTTTCACTGCATGATAATCAGTGCACTATGAAATAAAAAAGGCGGGAGGAAAAAAGAAAAGGCTTTGCTATGAACTAAAGTAGGTGATGGGTGCACTTCAGCAGCTGCCGCAGTGGCTTTCACCCAGTGTAATTCACTCTAATGCAAAAGAGCAAAACTTATTGAGTGCGGTTGGGCAACCAAACCCACTACTGAAATGGTAGGCAGCTGCCTCCTCCGGGAGGCAGCTAGAGGCCTCCAGGGGTTGAAGTCTGCAGTGAGCAGAAGCTGCCATGGCATATGTGAGCATAAGGTGAGGCTTGAGCCATGCCAAGTCTAGTATTACTCCAGAGTGGCTGTTTCCTGTTCTCTGTAATCTCAGCCTGGGATCACTAATAGACTTCATGCCAAGAACTCCATTTATGCATTAGATTTTGTGTGGTTGTCAAAATAACATTCAAGGTTTGGGAAAGTCACATGAGAATTGCTAATGTTCTTGGAGGAAGGAAATTAAGAAGGAAGTAAAGAGCGTCAGACTCCCTTGGTTATATGGGAGAGGGTACTGGGATGTTAGGTTTTCCACTGAGACATTATGATTTGTAAAGACCTGGTAATTGTCAATAAACAGAATAATAATAAAAATTATATTTCTCTCCTATAGACAGGAGCAATAATATTTCACAGGAGAGGAAAAGAAGGGATTTTAGTTAATCTGTAGGTGAATCTGCAGAAGATGGAAAATACAAGCTGACATTCATGTATAAAAGACCTTAAAATGGGGTCTAGTAATTGGAGCATCCATAATCCATCTGCTGGGTGTGTAGAAGGAAAGAGTTCATTAAGGATCATTTTATTTCTGTCACATATCAGGTTTTCTAAACCTTTGCAAGTGCTATCTCAGATTTCACAGATAAGTATTGCTTGTTCTTGCTGTAATGTGGGTTGAATTAAAGGTGATTTAAGGGTAAAGGACAATTTCAGGGTAAACGGCTAACATCAAGGCATCATTCCTGTGCAGTGGAAATTCTTGTAAACCACAAGTCTGGATTGCTCCTGTGACAGCTGTCACTTCAGGTCTAAGAGAATGGATTGTCACAAGGAGACAATCTGCAGGCTGACATAGTAAAAATCCTACATGGAGAGTAAAATCAGCTCACCTAATGTAAACACCTATATCTGGTCAGATTAATATCTCCCCCTACTCCACAGACTAGATCTCCATTGACTACAGTAAGAGCTTAGATGCTCTGAGGACACAGAGACAAAATTGCACCCAAGGTGTGCATTGTACAGATGCTCTGCAGGAGCTGACAGGACATGAAAGGTTCAAGAGGCAGAGCTCTCTTTCAGCTGCCAGCATTTGCTAAAAAATCTTTCTGGCACTGGCAAAGTGCCTTGTGATGAATATCAGTGAAGTCCAAGGGCCCTAAGTGACTGTAAAACTGCAAATAAGCACATGCCTACACAAATGAAATATGGCACAAAAAGCCCTGAGCTGGTGGTGACTGCATCTCTTACAGAAATTGAAGCAGTTTACTGGCTTCAGCATTGCTGGGTCTGAGCCAGTCAGTCTTCTCTTCTAGAAGGGTGGACTAATATGACTGCAGTGCCACCGTAACACTACACTTTTGCTGTGAGCTTTGGTTTCATATTTCTACCTGGCACTGCACTGCACTGCACTATACAGCCAAGTCAGTTTGGAGACCTTTAACGCCACTGTGATTTATAAGCATGCCCTGTGTTTCTGCCAGAAAGCGGGCACCAAAAAGTCTAAAGTCTGAAAGCTCTGAGCAGCCAATTCAACCATAGCCAAGCTAGGGGATGCTTCTCTTATGTGAGAAGGAGCACATCTAATGTACTGAAGAATGTAAGGGAGAAGAAGCCAATATTCATTTAATCTTACTATTACAGCCAACAGCCCCAGACTTAGAAACCAGGACAGAATGGGAGACTTGTATTCACGTACTAATCTGTCTATCTGAATAAGAAAACTGCTTCTTAAGAGAACAGACTTAATTTTCTGCTAATGAAGTTTTACTGCGTTGTCAAAGACACTTAAATATCCATTTAAATAAAGATGGAATTTCATCTCCCCTTCTTGAAACCGTTTGACTACTGAATAAAAGAGGAACATTTCCTCCTTTTGCCCCTGGGAGTGATATCTAGGCCAAGCCTCTCTTGGCACCGTAGAGGCTCCTCAGCATGAGCATCAATTCCCCTCAGCCTCCACTGTGCAACCTTTTCGACTGGATGAGTCACTGCATACGTACATGCAACCAGGCTGCAAACAGCCTTCTTTGCACAGCCTTGGGAGAGAGGGCTGTATGCAGCAGCCTCTCTGTTTCTGGCCCTGTGAAATGTCACACAGCCTTTAGGTATGCCAGACAGACTGCTCAAACACAGAATGACTCCTGTAGCAAGAGAACCAGGAATTACCAGGCAGATACAGAAGAGAAGAGTTGTACATGGACAGTGGTTCTGGTAGTTGCAAAAAGTTTTGTATTTTATGCCCATATGCAAAGAATCCTACATCCTCCCAGGAAACACAAGCAACAAGTGCCTACCAACAGAAGGGCTACCTGACAATAAGGCACACTCCTTCCACTCTTGTACCAGGTGATGGAGTACAGGTAGAGCAGAAACCTCCCAAGGAGAACGGTTTCTGGAAACAGGCCAGTCTCTCTAGTATGACAAATTTTCTACCCTACTATTAGTTAATCCTGGAGCAGGGAAAGACTGAACGTCTACTTTTCTAGATGGAACGTTATTTAGAAGTTGTGTCTCCATACTTGTCGCCAGTCCTTGTGGTTCTAGCCTGAAGTATCTGCTTTACATTGCAGAGACATTACGGTGGGATACATTGTATGTATTTCTAGGGTAAAAGCAACTCAGTCACTATCTGTGTCTCCCAACAGCTTTTCGGCATATTGGCTAATTTCAGTTTAGTTTGATTTTGAGGAACAGTGGCCACAGAGGTGAAATTCCTATAGGCCAATGGTAAGGGATTCAACAAGGCCAAGTGCTGGGTCCTGCACTTGAGTCACAGCAACCCCATACAGTGCTACAAGCTTGGGGAAGAGTGGCTGGAAAGTTTCCTGGAGCAAAAGGACCTGGGGGTATTGGTCAACAGCCTGCTGAATATGAGCCAGCAGTGTGCCTAGGTGGCCAAGAAAGCATGTCAAGAGAAGGGCACCAAAGCCGGTGAGGGGTCTGGAGAACAAGTCTCATGAGGAGAGGCTGAGAGAACTGAGGGGAGACCTTATTGGTAGTTGATCTCATTTCCGAAGTAAGAAATGGTAGGATGAGATGAAATTGCCTCAAGTTGCACCAGGGGAGGTTTATGTAAGATATTATGAAAAAAATTTTCACTGAGAGGGTTGTCAAGCACTGGAACAGGCTGCCCAGGGAAGTGGTTGAGTCACCATCCCTTGGAGGACTTAAAAGATGTGCTACTGAGGGACATGGTATAGTGGTAACTTGGCAGTGTTAGGTTAATGGTTGGACTCAAAGGTCTTAAAGGTCTTTTCCAACCAAAACTATACTATCATTCTATAAATTTTTAGAAATGTTGCAGGTGGTGAGATTTAGGAAAAGGCTTCATCATAAGCAAATTTGTGAGAGAAAAAGAGTGCCTTTAAGCATAGCCAACTCAGAGTATAGAGCCAAGCAGAAGGCAAATCCCAAGAAAATGAAACTTTCTTTGTCCTAATGGTAATGACATTACTTACTCTGTGGGACAAAGCATTAGGCTGACCAGCTACTGACATGGCACTATTGAGGACATGTATAGCAGGAGTCTAAAAAATGTCATTGAGTAAATAACAAGATTCTGTGATGGGAGGAACTGGTTATTTGATGTGCTTGAATGCAGCAGTTAGGATCAATTTAGCTCAGTACATAACATGTTTTTTAATACACAAAGCAGAGTCAAATGCTGCATTCCAGCCTTAGACAAACTCCTATTTACTTTGAGAACTGGAACAGAGAAGACTTAGTTCTTGTGTGGTCTAATGCTGTTTAAGTAGGATGTTCTGCCACTTGCATAGAATCATAATATGATAGAATTGTCAAGGTTGGAAGGGACCTTTCAGTTCATCTAGTCATACTCACTTTCTCATAAACCAGAACAATTTGAACACAAAGGTAAAAATAATGAGCAGCTTATCTAAAGAGGCTAAGGAAAGATTTTTGGAAGAAAAAAGGAGAAAATTAAGGAAGTTATTGCAAACACTAATGCAGGGAAGAATGTTTTGACAGACATAATGCTGGTACATTTTTATATAAGGACAATGAAAATTTACCTCAACTTACCTCACCTCACTTCACCTCACCTCTATGCTTGATCCTTCTCATATTAACCTCAGTAGCTACCAAGCTAGAACATGAGTGCAATATATGGGAAAATCTGCAGTTATGATGCATTTTTGTTTTACGCAGTATATGTGAAGGTGACAAGCAGAAGTAGGTAATTACTTCCATTCAGATTTCAACAACATGTTTTCTGTTTAGCTTAGGATCCCAAAGCAGCAGAGCTATTGAGGGACAGCAGATCCCAGTGCTGCCTGTTAATTAGGAGTCCTACAAATGTAGGTCACAAAAACAAAAGCAAAGCTTTTCCGGGAGAAGACAAATGTGTTATTTGTGAATGAAAAGCCAGGAAGTTTTAAAAGTGAAACAGAAGTAAATTCAATCAGGCTCTTCTTACAAATGAAAGCAGTGAAAACTCTTGGCTTTTAGCACTTGAAGGGGAGAGATTTTTTTAACTCTTTGTTCTTCCAGATAAACTGAAACTCCAGCCAGTTGGTGTTAGAAATATCTTTTCAGTGCTTATCAGAATGAGAATTTGTATTAGAAGTATCAGGTCATCACAAGGCCAAATGTTACATAGAAGCAAATGGAAAAAGGAGGTATAATAATCTGCTCTTCCCCCAGCTGTCATTAAACTAGACTTTGTTAAATACAGCTGTAGTCTTGCTCACTCATTCAGTATCAGGCACACTTCAAATCTGTCATTGCTTAATTATTTAGGTTCTTCAGATTTCCTTTATTGTGGACTATGTTTTTAGGTTAGTTGAGCAATTTCACATGTGAAGGTCCTTCACTGGGGGAAAAGTGAGGGTTTGTTCTTAATCAGAAAGTAATGTCTCCACTATGTGACTTCTGAAGATGCGATTATTGTCTCTTTTAGAAAGACTGACAAGCTGCCTGATTATACAGCCTTACAGCTAATAAAAGGTGTTCTAGAAAAGAGTTTACAGTAGTATGTCTCCAATCCACACATGTATAACTGTCTTGCCAAATAAGTCCCTGTTACTAAAAATCTAACAATCTATCTTTCCCCTTACTGAAGTCAATATAAGGGTCTTTTCTCTTATTTACATTAATTTAAATGTAGACTGATTTACCAAGAAAAGTGAATCTGAGCCTGAAATATAAAAAAAAGTCAGTCACTGCAGCCCTTCAGATGCACATTTACATATATTTTTAAGCCGTGTCCTGCTTCCCAACAAATATTTTTAATGTAATGTCTAGCATACACACTTTTAACCATGATGAATGTAATGGCTAAATAGCAAGGCAGAGTAGGACTCGTGTTTGTTCTGCAATAACAATGCACTTGAATGAGGACTTAGGGCATCTAAATCAGAGAGACCAGCAGCTCTTTCCTTTCGCTGAGCAGAATTTTTTGCTAATATCCATTCAGTACAATTTTTCCACCTCCCCAAACTTAAGAAATTCTTGCTACTTGTCATCTTAGTAAAGTGGCAAGAGAATAGAATTCTAAAAACATAATTACTCTCATCATTCTTTTCCAAAAATCTGGCTTTAAAAAAATATTTTTCTGAATTCCTTTCCCTCATCTGTTTAGTTACAAAATGTAATTTTAAATTATAACCATTAAAGGCCATTGATATGTTTGTCATAGAGGCTGTAGCAACCATCCCCCTCACAGTATTTTCCTCAATAGCTTAAAATATTTACAGCCCAAATATCATCTGTCTTATCAGTATATAAAAAGAAAAAATTGGTGACCATGTCCTTAAACAGCTAAAAACCTCACCTCTTAACCTTTTTGTTCCATTAAGATGGTGATTTAACATCCAAATTATTTCATAGTCTTTTCTAGAGCCCCATGTTCATGGGTTGCAACACAAGACAACTGGATTTCATTCTCTGTTACAGCATAGCTTTTGATCTTGGGAAAGCTTCCAAATCCCACAAATTAGTACTTAAATTCTGCCTAAGTCCAAAATTGTGACCTTCAAAACCCACTGCTCAACTGCTGCCAACCCTGGAGGCACAGGCTCAGACTGAGTGATTAACTCCCAAGACCTAAGTCATAACCATGGAATTGGGCTTTGTACAGAATGCAATAGAAGATATGTTGGTATTTTTAAAGTGATCCAAAGGAGAAATTTTACTTTATTCAGTGGCTCGGGGATTATAATTTTCTTCCTAGAAAAAAGTACTTCATTCCCTAAAAATGCCCAAGTAGAATATTCCTACAAAAATGGACCATAGCAAGGAACATTTGCCTTTATTACACAATACTTTCACGTTTTGGTAGTAAGACATGCAATATTGTCTTTAGATCTGATTCTGACCTGTAATATACAGGTAAATAGTTTGAGACACTTAATATTTTCCCCCTGTGAAACCCCAAACAGTATTACTAGCAGACACAGCAGAGATGACAAATTTCTTCCAAAGAAAGTTGCACAAGATTACTATGTGTAGGTCAGGAGCATCATCAACAAAAGAAATGAGGGTTGTAAATAAAAGTCCACTAGGAAAAACAGAAGGATGGAATCAGGCTAAGACTCTAATATTTCAGAGGTGTTTACAGCTTCACGGATTTAACAGAGTTGGAAAGGACCTCTAGAGATCATCTAGTCCAACTCCCCTGCTAAAGCAGGATTGCCTAGAGCACAGTACTCAGGACTGGATCAAGGAGGGTCTTGAAAATCTCCAGAGAAGGGGACTCCACGACCTCTCTCAGCAGCTTGTTCCAGGGCTCTGTCACCCTCACCCTAAAGAAGTTCTTCCTCATATTTGAGTGGAACTTCCCATGTCCCAGCTTATGCATGTTGTGCCTTGTCCTATCGGTGGAAACCACTGAAAAGAGTCCAGCTCCATCATCCTTCAACCCACCCTTTAGGAACTTGGTCTCCCCTCAGTCTTCTCTTCTTGAGGCTAAAGAGCCCCAGGTCTTTGAGCCTTTCCTTGCAAGGGAGGTGCTCCAGTCCCTTAATCATCTTGGTTGTCCTATGCTGGACTCTCTCCAGTAGTTTCCTGTCCCTCTTGAACTGGGGAGCCCAGAACCAGACGCAGTATTCCAGTTGTGGCCTCACCAGTGCAGTGTAGAGGGGGGAGAATGACCTCCCTCGACCTGCTGGCCACACTCTTCCCTGTGCAGCCCAGGATTCCACTGGCCCTCTTGGCCACAAGGGCACATTGCTGGCTTATGGAGAGCCTGCCATCCACCAGGACTCCCAGATCCTTTTCCTCAGAAGTACTTCCCAGAAGATCCATCCCTAACCTGTATTGGTGCCTGGGGTTCTTCCTCCCCAGGTGCAGGACCATACATTTGCCCTTGTTGAACCTCATTAGGTTCTGCCCAGCTCTCCAGCCTGTCCAGGTCACGCTGAATAGCAGCACAGCCCTCTGGAGTGTTGGCCAGCCCTCCCAGTTTGGTGTCATCAGCGAACTTGCTGAGGATACACTTTGTCACCTCGCCCAGGTCATTTGATGAATATGGACTGGGCCAAGTATTGACCCCTGGGGTATGCCAGTGGTTACAGGCCTCCAACTTGACCCTGCTCCATTAATGACAACCCTCTGAGTCCTGTCACACAGCCAGGACTCAATCCACCTCACTGCCCCCTCATCTAGCCCACACTTCCTTAATTTTCTAATGAGCATGTTGTGGGAGACAGTGTCAAAACCCTTGCTGAAGTCAAGGTAGATGGAAATAAATAAATAAAATAAATAATAATAAAAAAATATTAGGCTTCCTGGAACCTACCAGGCCTTGGCCCTGCTCCCAGCCCTGGGCCTCGGGCACCTCTCACAGTCACTCCCCATGGCCCCATGGGCTTTGGGAAGCCCCTCAGCCCATCACTCCCAGGCTCTGCACCCGCCCCTGACCACCCGTTACGCCCCGCCAGGGGCCATTAGAGCCGTTTGGGCAGAGCACATGAGCCGGCGGCCCCACCGAGCTCATGCAGTACTTACTGTAGTACAAAAAGTATACATATTCACTCATTCCAAACCCAAAGACGCTTTGTAAAGTCTTCGGATTCATATACTAATTAGTTGCTTATTGAAATTAAACTTCCCTATTTTAAGAAATTTACTTTGCACAAATTGTTTAACAGTGAATAATGCCATATGACTGTAGATCCATTTATGCTGTAAACTACATAGAATATTTTGCCTTCTGACTGTAGAATGTTGAAAATGGGAGCAAAAATATTTCAACTGTTAACAAAAAGGGAAATGTATATCCCTAAGTCATAGCAATACTATGCAAATAGATATCTAATATTATAAGGCTAAGACAGAAGAAACTTTCATTTCCAGAGGAAAAATCTTGGGGTAGGAACAAAAAAATCCTTTTGTTATATAGTGCAACAAAACAGAAAAGAAATAAACTGGCAGAAAGAATAAATCTGGCTTGGAGTTTTGAAGTTTTGGACATTTTAATTGTGTAATGTATTTTGAAAGAAAGCAACAGGTTTTGAATGAGAAATTGGTTGCAGAAAGCATTTTGAAGGATTAAAGTACAGTGGTAGCATCTTTCAAGTTTTTCACTGGAAATTTTCACTGTTCGTTTTGAGCAAAAGTATTTCTCCTGAGAAGTCTGATCTTACTTTTCCTCCCCCTTCTCTACCCACATTCTCATTTTTTTCTCAGACCAGACCAAGGAAAATGTTATCCATTTTCCCTCCCAGATGCTCACCCGTCTCTCTCCTATCCTTTGCTTTGATCTATTACTAACCTCTTCAATCATTGCTTAACCACAGAGCTGCTATTTCTTTTGAACTCTAAGTTGAAAATGAACCGATGTACAGATTGGACTTTGGTGAACTACTTGCTTTGTTAGAGATTAATTTTGGATTTTCTGGTAGTCTAACCGGTCTTTTTCTTTCCCTTCTTAGATTTCAATCAGGATGTGATCTTTTATGACAAGAAACCCTTAAAATAGTAAGCTTGTAACTGATCTAAACCTAACTAAATGATGAAGACATATTTTTACTTGAATACTGTATTTCCCAGTGCTTCTAAGTTTCATTTCTATGTGAAGAAAATATTTAAACTTCTGTAATACAATTCCATAAGTTACCATCCTCTGCACGAGGCAAAAGATATTTATTAACATCTCTTAAATATCCTCGTAGCCCTTAAAATTGAGCACCCTTCCCAAAATTTTCCTCATTCCCCTGCTTATAATCCCTGGAGAGGCTGAGACAAGAGTATAGATTTTAGAAGCAAGTATTTGAGTCTCTTCACCCACAACATGAGACAAATTAGAATTACATCTGTCATTGGCTTTGAATTATCACCAAAATATGTGGGAGAAAAAAACTGCCATGAAAAGATAATTTATTTTCCATCTTTCTTTATTCTTCTTCCTCACTGACTCATGGAGTATTTTGGAAGTTTATTTCTGCCATAGGCATATAAGTTTGTTTCTTAATATCTATTTATTTGTTTCCTGTCTCATTCATTTGTCCCTTGGTTCCCAATTCAGGAAGTATCTCTTTCAAGGACATTATGTAAGCACATAAATTACACATGAACTAATTAAAGTCTATTAGAACTATGTGTTAAATAATCCCCCAGCCACTCTGTTATTCAAACATGGGGTACTACGTTAAACTTCAACATTTTTTCCAACATCACAGGGATATATAATTTTCAACTTTTTCTTTGATGTCCTTATTTAAATATGTCATCCAGATAGAGACCATGAGATTTCCAGAAACCACAAAATTAAACTGAATTAGAGCTTAATTTGTTTAATTAAACAAAAAATTTTTATATAAAAATTTTGCTTAAGCAAGCAAACATAAGATGAATAAAAAATAACCAAAAATCAAAAGAAAGTTTAAAATTATCAAACTTAGAATATTTTTTTGCAATTCCAGTGTTAAAATATAAGTAGAAAATAATTGTCTCATCTAGACATGCAAAACAACTCCAACCTTACCTTGCAATCTTCTCAGATATTTTCTATTACAATTGATATTTTCTAAATATGCTGTTCAAGTAACTCAAACTTCTCATCAGTTCTTAAACTTGTAAAGTGATGATCCCATTAAACTTGGTAAGGATATCTTTCCTAGTGTCAGTTGAAGATTATATTGCCAAAATATCTTTACTGTGATTCTCGTATTGACAACTTCTCTAGAAGAAGGGATTAGGAAGCTTAAAGGATCATTCCTTAGGAGTTCCTACCATTGACCTAACCTTGTTCACGCTATTGATTATATTTTTTTTTTTTATATTTTTTATCCAATTAACTACATATATTTCACTTTAAGGTGCTATTCATATAGAAGTGATTATTGTGAGGGATCCTCTTGACATAAGCTCTTTAAAGACACCCTTTTTAGTTTTACTAGAAGCCCAAAGAAAGCACTTTGATGCATCTGTTTAATTTGGTTTATCACCTTCTTCACTTACCAATGGTTAGGGCAACACTTTTTATAAAATTTTTCCATACCCTAGCAACACGTAGAACAGTTGTTCTATGTGTTAACATTTACAGGTACCTCCTCACATAAATGTAAGCTCCATTCTTGAAGGCACTGTTTTTGCAAAATTAGAATAAACTTTCACACAAACCACTCTAAATGGGACATTTGACAAAAGGTTGGTCAGCAGTTTATCAGTTTCTGAGCATACGTGGTGTACATGTTTTTGTCCCCCTTGTTCTTTCATACATGGATTGTTGTGGTCTAAGTCTAGTAGAGTGCCTAATGGGACATCTTCATATGCTAATCAGATGGCAGTTCTTTCCATTCTTTACCTTCAAGCAAGAATAATTTAGTGTTGTTTTATTATATTTGCATACTTGGGTTGTTGAAAGGTTGCACAGGAGTAGACTTAGATTCCTGTCCCCTTTGTTGGTACCTCCTGTATCAAACAGCTATGGTTCTTCTGGCACATCAGGGCTTTCCACTCCTGTGTTACCATGGGGCCTCTCCAAGCACAACACAAGGTTCTTCTTCTGAACATGTTTCCCCCAGGAATTTCCTTCAAAGTCAGAGTACCATTTTAGTTTTACACTCTGAAATGTTTGTACTGAATGCCAGTCGATGTGCTAGTCTCACAGGATGATCACCTGTTATGCCACACATGTAGTCAATCCTACACTTAATAAATAAATACATAATTATACCTGCATTCACATGAACTCCTAACCATGACTAGGTGGCTCCATCTCTAAGCAATGATACCACTTTGTCCAGCTAAAAATTTCTCACCAGTAGCAGTTTCCCTCTCCAAAAGGTCCCTTGGGGTCTATATAGACAAATCATTAAGAAATAAGGCCTGTGATCATTTAGTTTTATTTGCTGGATATGTGCTTTTGACACAGCAGCAGAATTAGACTTTCATTTCATAGTCTGTGCATATATTAGCCTTCAACCTCCTGTGGAAAAAAAAAATAGAAAAGGTAGAAATGAGTTGCTGTGTTTGTCAAAGTCTGAAAAATGACTAGATCCTTCCAGGGAAAGTGTGCCAGATCCTACACAGTTATAAGTGACCATATTTATGGTATACTGTTAGGTGAGAAAAGAAAGGAAGATTCCTCTGCTGACAGGTACTAGCCATTAAATCTCCAACCAGGAAAACTTAGGTGCTAAACTGTCTTATGAACAGGCAATCAAGCATCTCAACTCAGAAAATGAGTCAATTCGAGTCCAGCTAGTTTAGAAATTGTCTCACCCCATGTCCCTTCTCAACAGCCCATTTAGTTATTTCATCTCACAAAGATTTCAAACAAAATGAAAGTATAGAGGGAATTTATATCCATCCATTCAGGCCCAAAATTTCCTCTGCTCCTACTCCAGAGACCCTGAGTTAGGCAGCTTCAGAAATCCTACCTGCATTTTTGGGCAGCTCCCTGTTTAAAATCACTTTTTTAGTTATAAAGTTTTCATCTCCCTATGAAGCTTTTCCCACTCTACTTTTAAGTCTGCTTTTCCAGAAGTGCCTTGGCTTCAGTCTCTTACACTGGTATTTGGTAACTGACTCCTTAATTACATCTGCTGGAGCAGCTGGTGCCTTTTTTAACCACTTCTGAGCTGCTATAGTATTGGATCTCATCACTTCAAGTTTCAAGGTCAGCAAAGGCTCTCCTGGACTTGCTATCAAGTAGGAATTGAGTGCATAAACTTAAAATAGAATACAGCAAGCTTACTATATGTACACATAGCTCCGTGATCTTGGTGCATGAAACCTGTGCTGTTAAACCCCACTAACAGGGATGGGGACTGCTGGTACATGAGTTACTGTTCCCAGAGTCATCTCTGTAGAGTCAAGGCACCCCACTTAAGATGAAGATGTTATGATCCTGATTCAGAAATGATTCAAATACTGGAAAACGACTGATTCTTAGAATCTGTGTGCTTTTGGCCAGACTTTCCACTGCATTGGGCCAATGTTATGCCGATATGAGGACAGAGGAGTCTTCCCTGACATTGGCACTAATATAAAGCAGTAAAAGAACCCAACCCAAACATAAATGAAGGACCTGTGCAAATCTTAATACTGTCATAGACACAGAGGAAGTGAGAGCACATTGCAAGCCAGATTCCCCATAGGCAGACATAGGAAAAAACCAAACAAGTACTGAAACCAGCCAACTTGACTTCTGAAATTGTACCTTAATATTAGCAAAGAATATAGACAACCCAGCTGTTCAAAGTAAGTCATGCAGTAAATCTGTCTAGACTGTATCACTATTTGGACCCCATGCCACTTTTCCTATTCAGGAAGAAAGGCACATCACTACAGTGTGGAGCGAGTTGATAACTGTCATAAGAATGGATCAGAAATACACTCAGACAACCAGTATATAGGAGATGACAAGCTGTTCTCCCTAATTCTGCTGCAGTCCACAGGGGTTGCAGGTAGATTACCTCCCCTTCGTCAATTCAGAGATGATCACAGTGTGCTGGCATAATCCAAAAGGAATATAAATCAAAACCATTTCTGCTAAACCTCTTGACCATATTTTGCTAGGTCAGCTAATCAGAAATCATCTTATAACTTGTGGTTATTTATAGCTAACAAAGCTCCAAAATAAAATAAATGCAGAAAAAAATGGCAATGTTTTCAAACATCCCAGTAGAGAAAACAACCATTTCTGAAATTTTAATCAAAATTATTTTAATTTTTCAGAGGTTTCATTAAAAAGGAGCAATAATTTTAATAAAAAATAGCTGTATCCAACTGAAGTAAATAGAAAATTAGGACTGAGATTGCATTTTTAAGCGCCAATTGCAAATCTGAGAAATTAAATAGCCACTTATGAACACTTTGATCCAACTCTTGATAGACAGGGTTTGGAGGGCCTAAGTAGTCTGAATATGTAGTAAGATTCAATGTAAAACCCAAGATGCCATGATTAACATGACAATTTTTCACATGAGCTGCCACACTGGTAAGTTCCATTCTATAAAATGATTATTACCTCCTGCTATACCAAATGCTTTAAGCTGCCATTGAATTTAGTGAACTAAAGCGTCAGTATATCATGAGGTGTCCAACATGTTAAGGATGTAAAAGCTTATAATCTATATTTGTTATTACCAACCTTTCTGTCTGAAGATCACATGGTTTCAGTGCAGTATCTGTTCTCTCCTATCTCCTTTCCCAGATTTGTTTTCAGAGGATAAAAAAAATCTTTAAGATAATTAAATTCACTCTCATATTCACTTGTAAAGAAATAGTGTAGATGGGACCATATTTTAAATTTGGCATTAGTTCTAGACCAGACTCAGAGTTACTGCAAGAACCTTGCTTACAGGGATGACAGCATATGATTCACTCAGTGCTTTTTTGTTGATCCAGCTGTAGGGCTGAATTAGACAACAGACTTCTAGAAAGACAGAAAAATATAATTTTACAGCAGACAGAGAGTGACATGCCTTGGATCCACCAAGATGACTCACATTCTTGCAGTGAGAAGTAACCCTTGTCTTAGCCAGTTCACAAATTAGCAATGATTAATCAAGCATAAAAAAGGCTGGAATGACTATAGCAAAATACATCCCAAATGAAACCTAAATACTTAAGAAATACTTGTGAGTTTTTAAATATAGTCATATTTTTAATATATTAATATTCATATTTAATATAATTTTTAATATATTCATAAGCTTCCTTCAACCTGCACACTGTACTTGCTTGTCACAGAATGTTGCTACAATAAGGATAGCAGAAATTTAATTTCAAAGTAATATTTGCAATGTTTTAAACACATTTGACTTCAAATTTCCGTGTCAGCTTGGGGTCCAGAAATTACTCATAAAGCTGCTTATTCTATTAACGACCCCTTTTCAGTTTTATTTCATGCTGCACTTGGTTTTGTACCTTCCCTGAGCTCTTATTATACTGAATGTATTAGAAATGTGCAAACTTGCTCCTCATAAATCTTGAAAGCATCCATCAAAACAAAAAAATAGTTAAACAACAGCAAATAACAAAACATGTGAGCACTCTGTACCTGTGGCTGAAATACACCTCCCTGGTGATTTCTGTAACCAGAAAACACAGTTCAGAGATCAGGTCATGATCAATCCATAGAAATAATAAGATTGGGGGGGGGAAGAAAACATCACTGCATTTTTGCAGACAGATAAACATGAGGAAACTGCAATCTATTCATAGCTACAGGCAGATGGTTTCATAGATTCATGTCCAAGAGCAGAAAAAGCAGGTCTGTTTGTCAGGGAAGACATATACTGTGAATTATTCACTCAGCTCAAGTAATAAGTGGGGTCAGGGAAGAACAAAATAATACATTGATTTTTTTCCTTACAAAAAAAGCAGGAATGCGAATGGTTAGTGTGCAGGTGTTCATTTGAACTGTTACACCAAGCCCAGGGACCAGCTGCCTGCTCCTTGGATTAGGTTTCATTCCCATTCCCTAAGTCCCCAGTACCAGGTCCACAATTCTCAGACTGCTGACACTCCAGTCCTGCCTAAGCCTTGGAGGTGCTTGAAATCAATTTGTTCCTCTGTTCAGTGCACGAAGTTCCTCAGGACTGGCATATCACCTACTCAGAGATGTGTTGGCTGAGGGGATAAAGCCTCTGCACTCCAGCGCAAGCCGATAAAAGGCACGCGGCAGCTAAATCCATCCTAACTCCTTAGAGAAGCCAGATCCATTAGACATGCTTGGGTCATGCACTGACTTCCACACAATAGCCTAACAGAATAGACTAACATTTACAATATGGGGAACCTATGCTTTTGGCTCTTTTTGGCCTGTGGTAGCTTTGAATCTGCAGATCCCATTTTTAAGAAGGTGTTATTACTGCAAAGCTGTGGCATAGTCTAAGAGGAAGGTTATCCTTACCCCTGAATCTCCTGAAGGGGTGAGGCTAAGCAGAAGGAAAAGTGAAGCTTATGACACTGGAGCAAGAATGAGTCTGATGGGAATGTAGTCTGGAAAAGTTGAAATACCTGCTTTTTTAGAAGCACATGTTTGGGTTCACAGCATGGTTTGTGTAAAAAGACCCTAGGTCCCTGAAAATGGGGAGTCAGCATTTCTTGAAAAATTTACGCTTTCATGTTCCTTGTGATTTTGTAAATATCTTGGCCTCTGTTGCTGCTACTCTTCAAGGTCTTCATTTTCATGCTGTGAAGCCTTACATGGCTTTGACACTTTGTCTGCTGACTGAGTATGCTGTTATCCATCATAGCCAGGTGCCATTATCACAGTTTAAGATTCATAATCTAGTTCCTTATTAAACCGTCTACTTCTCACAAGCACAAAGCAAAAGGCTGTTTTGCCTCTCAGAAGTTCAGAAGAAGCAAAGGGCATGAAGAGGAAGGGGAAAGCCTGGCTCAGTGAGTTGACATGGGCTCACTAGAACAACCACGCAAGACCTCCAAGAGTGTGCCTTGTAATCTGATATTTTGGTGTCTAGCTTTAATTTCTCCCTTTCTCTGTTTCCTTTGTTGTGACGTTTGTACAAAGATATGTATTTGCAAACTTTAAAAATCATAAGTTCTGAATTTATCTTCATCTGTGATCATGGCAGACCTGTCTAAAATTTCAAAAATGGGGAACTGTGAACTGTTTTGGTTGTTTTTTTTTTTTTGCCTTAGCTTTGCTAAAGAGAGTTGCATGGTGTATTACCTATTTTGTCACAAGCTGAAAAAGTACTTGCAAAACTGAAAGTGTGAGGAGGGGATCTATATCAAGATTTTATGCTACTTTGTATTATATTCCCATGTAGACTTAAATTCTGGACTTCAAAGTATCTTTTATCAGATGCTAATTATAGTTAGTGCAGTGACAGCTGCCAGGATTTAAACTACATAAATTGAATTTTGGACATTGAAATTGCATTTCTGATCACATTGCAAAGGCCTGAAGAGTGCAGTGCTGGAGTTGGGACATAATTAATTTCCATCATATTTTAGAAGAAAAATCTATTCACAGCTAATATACGTCTATCCTTTCTGCTCTGTAAGGTACATCAAAATACCATCTATTGTCATTTAAGATATACCAAACTCTAGTGAACCAGACATTTGGAGCTTATACAAGCAGGCTACTGTTTGACCTAGTTTCATTACAAGCCTGAAACTGCCCATTACCCACTTAATGATGAGTAAGATGAAAAATTGAATCCAATCTACCTTGCAGGACTTGAAAAACCATCCAGACAACTCTCAGCCAAGGAAAGCAGCTCAAATTAATATGCCAGACTGTGAACTCCAGTGACTGAGGGAGGAGCTGACACACTCATTTCTTCTGCCCCTTCCATAGGTGCCAGGTCTCACTAGGTCCCAGCTGTGGGGTAGGCATCGGGGTGAGGTGGCAACTGACCTCACCGCTGTTAAATTCTCCCTGTCAGAGTCCACAGCTTTCAGTCACCTTTCAAACAAAAAATAACAGCAGGAGCAGTGGGGCTGTCATGCCCAGGTTAACAAGCTCTGCTTTCTCAGCAAAGCCTATTGACTTGGGCTTAATATTTCACTCACCATGTTTGCTGGTTTCCCAGATGGCTCAGTCCCTGGTTAGTTAGTACAGCCCGTGCTGTACATAACTCTACACTTAGCTATGAAATGGTGGAATTACCTACACAAGCTCAAACTCTTTTCCTTCCACCAACGTAAGAAAGAAAAAACCCAACACTTCAGAGTCTCCTTAACTGTTAATGTACGACGGAAATGTGCTTAAGGTTAAAGGCTTGTTTAAAACACTGGTCAAATCAAGGTCTAACACTGATGACAACAGATGGCTTATCCTAGATTTACACTAGTATAATTGAGAGCAGAATTTGTTCTGGGGTGTCAAATAAGTATAACAATGAATTAAATAATGCAACCAATTTAAAAGAAAAATGCTCATTAACGTGAATAGAAAACCATCACAGCAGAAAAATGCCAGCACTTACTGCAATACATCAGCTATTCCCATTAAGATAGTAACTAACCATTTCTGGATAGTATGATGCATAGCTAAACAGAATACTGCAAAATGATAGCTCCCATCCACATGACTAAATTACAGTTCTTCCCTGTCTTTATCACCCTATCTCTGCTGTTGTTTTGTTGAATAATTTTCACACAGACAGCGAAAAAATTGAGAAGACAGGCAAAGTTGTTTTGCATATAATAATGCATACATACATGAGTTGTACTGAACCTATATAAAAATAAATAAAATAAAAATGAACAAAACTAAACCAAACCTTTGGTTTGACAGATATTCTCCAAAAGAAGTCATCTCTAGCATTGCCCATTTTTGAGTGGAGCGATTCCAGACTGACTTTGAAAATCCCAGTCAAAGCACATAGTTTTGCAGTAGACTCATCTGGATAGTTTCTTAGCCAAAACAATTTCAACAAAAAAGCTGGTTCCAGACATACCGTATTAAATAACCTCTGAATTGGCAAAGAGTGATGCATACATTCCATCTGAGAGTCTGCTATGGGTCCGGTCAGTTGAGGTAATGTAAGTTCAGTTTCACAGCTAGAAACTCTAACAGAGTTTTCAGCAAATAATTGTCAAAACAGTCCTTTTGCATGTTTAGTGTCGAAGTATATCTGAAAATCTGACTAGATGAGGAAAGAGAAGAGTAATGTACTAATTCAGACTCTTCAAACTTTTAGAAACAAAACACCAGAAAAGTGGGATGAATGGTTACCGTGAAAGCAGTAATAAATGTGACTGCTTAATTTTATTGGCAGACAGAAGTATATGGTCATCATCATACAAGATCCTGTTTTTTTTCCTCAATTATGTCATAGTTCACTGTAATTTCACTTGCTCTGTGGGAGTTACTTACAGTCAAGATTTAAAACAGTCTGCAAACTATAAAGATGGGGTAAGTCCTCATATCAGCCCAAAACATTTGTTACTTTCTCATGGCCTTTCCTTTTACAGCTGTGGCACATTTCCCCTTACCTCTAGTTGAGAGACATTTGTGTAGGCAGGGAGGATGTGGATGGAGCAGTGGAAAGAGGGCTTTTTCCCTACAGTAGGTTGCAGAGGTGTGAACAAAACAGGAGCAGAGGAATGAGCATGCCTCCCTGCAGATCCCTGCGCGGGCAGAGGGAGTGAGGGCAGGAGCTGAGAAGCAGGGATCTGGGCAAGCACCCTCTTCTTTTCCCATAAGGATCCTTTTCTTCAGGTTACTATTTGCAGATCCTCTAAACCTCTGTCTTTCTCACCTTCACGTTTTTATGTTTTAAATCTTAACCCAGCCTGTGCTATGCTACATTCAGTTTTATCCACAAAACTGTGCTTATTGGTAGTGATATATAAGACATCTGAAACAAAGAAGGAAACTTCCAACGCTTGCAGTGACTTCCAGACAGTATCTGCAAAAGATTACATTGATATCTCCTACCACATATTCCTTGCCCAACACAATTCGGGGCCAATCTGTTTTTCACTCAAGTCTTCTGTATAGCAGTTTTCTTGGATATTTGAAAAACTACAAGGCTTGAACACAAATATGATGTAATAATCAATATGCAAAAATGCAATATTTGCCCTGGCAGCCAAGAGGACAAACCACATCCTGGGGTGCATCAAACACAGTTTAACCAGCATTCAGCAATGGATATGTGGCCTCACCTCGAAACCTGTGTACAGTTCTAGGCCCCACAATTTAAGAAGGATTTTAAGGTCCTTGATTGTGTCTAGAGGAAGACAACAAAGCTGGTGAAAAGGTTAGAAGGCACATCCTATGAGGAGTGGCTAAGGACTTTGGGTTTGACTAGTTTGGAGAAAAGGAGGCTGAGGAGCAAACTCTGCTCTCTGCAGCCTCCCAAGGAGGGGAAGTGGGGAGGGAGGTGTTGAGCTGTTCTTCCTGTTGTCCAGTGGCAGGATACACGGGAATGGTTCAAAGCTCTGTCAGGGGAGATTTAGACTGGACATTAGGAAGCATTTCTTTAGCAAGAGGGTACTCAAATACTGCAATAAGCTTCTTCGAGAGGTGGTTGATGACCGAAGCCTGTCAGTGTTTCAGAGACATTTGGACAATGCCCTTAATGACACGCTTTAACTTTTAGTGAGCCCTGAATTGGTCAGGCAATTGAACTAGATGATTGTTGTAGGTCCCTTCCTACTGAAAATCCTCTTGTCCTTTTCCTCTCCTCTCCTCTCCTCTTTCCTTTTCCTTTCCTTTCCTTTCCTTTCCTTTCCTTTCCTTTCCTTTCCTTTCCTTTCCTTTCCTTTCCT
>JAOQGH010000001.1:20332737-20350512 GCA_025769975.1 Gallinago jamesoni | reverse complement strand
TTTCCTTTCCTTTCCTTTCCTTTCCTTTCCTTTCCTTTCCTTTCCTTTCCTTTCCTTTCCTTTCCTTTCCTTTCCTGTAGTTCTCACCTCTAATATTTTGACTATAAAATCAGTAGTATAACATTACCCAGAGAGCAGTACTGCAACAGTATGCAATCTTACACATGAAGGAAGTTTTGCTGTATATCTATGTATATTTGTATATATGTGTATTTAATGGTTTTTTTGAGGATTAATTGTATAGCCTGCGACTTACCTACATCCATCACAGAGAGGATATGACATCTTTTCTCCAGTTCACACAGAAAGAGCTTCAGTTGAAGAAGTGGGTTTCTCACACAGTATCTCAGACAACCTAATAATACAACGAATCTTTGCATCACTGATAGCAAAATTTAACCTGGTTCTACTGATGATCATAAATGGGTCCAGAGGGACAACCAAGGTTGCTTACTTCTCATAAGGTTTTTCCACAGTGTTCGAAGTGTGCACAAAGAATGAAGGATAAGATAGAGAGACAGATATGGTGCACAGATTGACACAGATATTTTATTGCAAGTGAATCTCACGGCATTGAATGCAGCACACTAATTTGGGTTCATGCAGTTTGAATGAATTCAAACTAGCATAGCTTGCAAGGCATAGCTGTCTTGTCTGCTCATGTGAAAACATGCCCCCGTGCCTCTAGAAACAGAACAGAGGTGGCTTCAGTTCACATCTTTCCTACTGTGACCCCCTCTTCTAAGGTCAATGGGTCATTGTTCAGCACTGATTTCTTTTTGACAAACTATCAAAACCAACTCTTCGTGTTAAAAAGCCTTATACAAAAAGGTGAGCCTAATCCTGACAAAACTTGGAGTACTGTTTAAAAGACAGAAGAGAAAAAGCCGTAGCTGTAAATTGCAACTTACAACTGCTGGTTCTTTGGTGGCTCATGCCATCAGTCAAAATCTGAGTATTGAATGTCTACAGGGATTGATATCATTAATCAAATTTAAGCTCCCACAAGTGCTTTCAGTTTGGAGGCAGATATTTTACTGCTCTTTAAAGATTTAGGGTAGTTTGGATTCTTAGTAGCCTGTAAATCTTTCAACTGCAAAATGTAACATGGCTTGGTTTATGCACCTCATTTCAAGTCTGTTTTTATTGATATAAAGAATAGTTTCATTATGTCATAAGTGTCATTCTAATGCCTTTCAGGAATAATACTTGTATGATGGTAGGTATTAGAAACAGTTTGGATGCTTCAGTGTGTACAGAGCCCTTCAGATCACCATAAAAATGTGACAGACAAAACCATAGAAATTTAAGTGAAGTTCACACAAGGGAGAAAGGACCCATAATGGCCTAAACTCATAACTCGTAAAACCCCTGTTCTTTCCTGGCCCTGCTGTATTTTCTTTGTTAGATTGTAAACTGTTATGGACTGTCCCTCAAGAAATGAATGTCCTGACTAGAACACTAGAGATCAACCTGTTAGCAACTGAAGATGCTAATGTAATACAAACTATGTAAATAAGTATAATTTTCTTTGCAGCTCTTAATCTAGAAATTTTGCCTTAAAAAGTTAATCACTGAATAAATCTACAAGCAATTGTAAAAGCAAAGCACAGTCTAAGTCTTCCTTAGTGGGTAATCATCCTTCATGCTGGCAGACAAAGATGCATCTTCTTTATTTGTTCTCCCTATGGCAATACGAGTCCTTCACTCTTCTCTGTGAAGCAGCCCAGCTACTGTGGAAAGCAGCCCCATGCCTTGTGTCCATCATAGTGATTACAGAAGTTTCCTTGGCAGTAGGAACACCACTCAAAACAGAACCTATAGGTTGGTGATCAAACTGGTCGGTCCCCACAAGGGTGGTGATTGACAGTTCTTGAATGAAATAATAACCTTTAGGTGTTGCTAGTCCAATGTGTCTGACACACTCTGAGCATGCCTGACGGATGATTTAGGGAAGTTAGGAGACATTTAGGTACTTCCTTAGGTAATTCTGAACTGCTTAGCCAGAAAGTAGGTGCCCAGATATACAAACTGCAACGTGTCTGGGCAGAAAGAGAGAGGACTTGGTGCTCCAATGTGGATTGATTTCAGGTGCTTCTGGAGAAGCAACCCAGGCTTCTCTCCAAGACTTCAGTTTCAGAATGCTGTCCTATTTCCAGCTTTGACACAAAGTTGGTAACCTGAACCTCATTGTGTAGCCCAAGTTCTTTTGCTTTTCTTGCTGTCAATATATTGTAGTTAAATTAGATCATAGAATCGTAGAATGTTTTGGGTTGGAAGGGACCTTAAAGACCTTCCAACCCCCCTGCTATGGACAGGGACACCTCCCCCTACTTGACCAGGTCACTCAAAGCCCCATCCCACTTGGTCTTGACAACTTCCAGGGATGGGGCATCCACAGCTTCTCTGGGTAACCTGTTCCAGTGTCTCATCACCCACACAGTAAAGAATTTCTTCCTAATATCTAATCTAGCTTTCCCCTCTTTCAGTTTAAAAGAGTCACCCCTTGTCCTATCACTACCTTCTCTCATAGGGAGTTCCTCCCCATCTTTCCTGTAGGTCCCTTTTAGGTACTGGAAGGCCACTATACGGTCTCCCTGGAGTCTTCTCTTCTTCAGGCTGAACAATCCCAGCTCTCTCAGCCTGTCTTCATAGGAGAGGTGCTCCAGCTCTCTGATCCTCTTCATGGCCCTCCTCTGGACTCGCTCCGACAGGTCCATGTCCTTCTTATGCTGGAGGACTCAGAGCTGGACAGAGTACTCCAGCTCAAAATCTCAGAATCAGTTGAGCTGGAATAACTTAAAAGATCCACGTGCTATGGCAAGTTAATGCTTAGGGGTGTCTGAGTAATGGACACATTAGATAAATGCTTGCAGAGTGTTTTACCAATTCTTAGTCCATATTAGCCATAAGCAACATGTGTCTAGCATACAGAGTTTTCTGAATAGAGCTATATATTCCCATTGTCCTTGAAAATTGTTACATTTAAGATGGCTTTCTTCAACTATCCTTGTGCTGAGCTAGATGTCAAAGCTACTGCCACTCCATCAAACCAGATAATCTATTTCCAAAGTAACAGCTCATTTAGCATCAAAATTGGCACTTAAGGGTTGATACAAAATGTAAATTAAATGTAGGATATGAGTAAATGAGGCTACTCTTATAATACAATTTTTGTATTGGTCCCAAGGTTGATACTTTATCCAAATAATAAATACTTTTTCTCCTTTCAAAAGTATGGTTTTCAATTTCATTTGTGGCATTGCTTTCAAAGCAGAGAAACATCACCTTCACTACAAATTCACATGAGAGTAATATGACTATCAATCACAGTCGCTTCGAAAGAGCTAGTAAGATTTCAAAGCTAGGGATAAAGATAAAAGAAACTAAATTAAGTAATGCTAGAACGAAGCAATCAAGATTAAATGTGTTCTCAGCTGCTGAGTTCTAAGTTTTTATCGAACAAAAGGATAAAGAAACAAACCCTTAATAGCAATTTATTTCAGTTTAATGTTTTTTTAAGCTCAAGATCAGAGCAGCTGAATTTTTTGTCACTTAAAAAAAAAAAAAAGGCAAAAAACCTGACATTATCATTTCTATATAATGGCTCTCAGGAAGTTAATTTAACACTCATGATGATCATGTCCAAACAGGCAGTGTGATTTAATTAGAACTCTAAAAGTTTTGAAAATCCCATACTGTAAGCAAATTCATGAACTGCTTACTTGAAAACTCAAAATTCTTGAGCCTGAGTTAAATTCAATTCATTATTTCATTTAATTTAATTAATTTTAACTGCATTACACTGAAAATAATGAAAATAATTTTTAAAACATGAAGAAAGCCTAAGAAATCTTAGCTGCTAAATGCTATCCTGGAAGAAATAATCTTCAGTGGATGATGAGTAAATAGCCTCATGAAACTAGTGTAAATTCAAAATATGGTTGTCATACTTAATAGGAATTTCAAATAGAAATATGAGAGTTCATGGCTCAATTATCTTCAAATATTATCAACTCGTTTTTCTGGGTAACTGTTAATCCTTTGGATTCCTTCACCCACCTGCATGTCCCACAACACTAAAAATTTTGCTAGTGTGTTTTTTGCCCAGCACTGCAAAATCTGAGATCGAACCTTAGAGAAGGGTACACTTGAGTGAGGGTCTCATGATGAATGTACTCTGGTCAAATCCTGGAGAACAGGCTGTCACCTCCATGTCTTAGAGTTGCAGCACGGCATCATGCTCTGCTCTGGATAACCTCCCCAACAGGCTACATACAGCTCAGGGATGCCTGCAGACCATAGTCTGCCTCCTGCTCCTTGGCCCATTTGTGTGGGCAACCAGTTCACAGACCACAGAGCAGGGATGCCAGTGATCTGGCAAAAGGGAGAACTGCAATGCCTAAGTTAAGGCTACTAGCACAAGCCTGGTGTTGAAGTCACACAGGATGCACGAGATTCAAGCATGCATTTTCTCCTGGGGTTCTCTCTAAAGGTCCCTCTCAAGAAAATTAGACTAAATTGAGTAACACCCATGAAATTTGAGTAGAGGAGCTAAACTGCAGTAAGCTGCAGTGTGGACATTCCACACAGAATTATGTGCCTTAACCTGATTTCAGGCTTTTGTATAAAGAGTGGTCAGCTCAAAAAATTGAGAGGGATTAGACAGAATGAGTTGATGTGTATTTCTTTGCCAGCTGTGCCAGGCTGAGCTATCACCATCCATCACTCCTCCTCTCCATCCTCACTGCCAGTAACCCACACTGTCCCAGAGGTGGAAGATATCTAGGTGTTTCTTCACCTGCTTATGCAGTGCTGCTCATGCAGCGCTTCTTGTCCGGGTTTTTCCTCACCCTGCTCATGCACTGGGCCTCATCATATGCAAGTGCCTGGCCACTTGTTCCCCAAACACAGGCCTACATGCTGTCCCGTCTCAATGTCTCCAGTAACATCATGAGACAGAGTGAAGAATTGACCATATTAAAGAAGTAGCTCTTTTGGAGGGTAGAAAGGACACGGTCCATGTTTGACAACCATAGGGAAACGAGAGGGAAAGCAGATGGACTGGTGTAATTTCACAGTTTGTTTAAACCATTCACAGTGCCAACTGCATTGACAGGTACCTAAGTGTTTCCCCCGCCGCCTCCCATCCACATCGGACTAGGGCTCATGTGGTCATCTGGATCAGGAGTTGATCTGGCTAAAACCTGACTCTGCAAATGAATAAATGAGAAAGATTTATTTTTAACCTGGGTCACTTATCTAATCAAGTTCTCTGCAAAGCCCTACAAATGGTTGTAGTGACAAAATGAGGGAGGGATGGAAGAGTGAGAATGAGTAATCCGAGGTATCGGGCAGTAGGGGCTGCTTATGCTGTATTATAGCTTAAATAAATATGGGTCAAATAACATACTAGGTAGCTTTTTCTTCTATATTTTCACAAAGCAATATCTCACACTGTGGAAAAATATTAAAGAATTCAAAGAAACTGTAAGGTTGGTCTTGTTCACAAGATTTTGCAGATAGATTTCAAAGAGAATCAAGGATTTTGTATCCTCAGATTCCCTATTTTACTTTCAACTTGTCAGCACCACATTCTCAAATGCCTAAATCACAGAATTTTCCCCTGAGCACCAAAAAAAAGTCTCCAATTGGTGCCTAAGTGTACTAAGTATACTTGAGGAACGAGACCCCTGAGGATAGTGAGTGCCTGGCTGTTAGTGTGCTGTTTCAGTTTTCAGCACATGCCAAGCCAAAAAGGGAAGAAATGAGCCAAGAATCCCAAACGCTATTTCCCCATACAACACATTCTTCTGTAAGGATGATGCTGAGCTTGCCCTCAGATTTCAAACATCTTGCAATGTTCTTTCTACAACCGATTTTATTGCTTTCTGGGCTTATTTTCAATACTAATCAGTGACAAAGCCAATTTGCTTAGTAGGTGTAAAAAATGGGCTTCAGCATCAACCATTGTAACAAGTAGCTTTCACAGAAAAATCTTTAGTGACGAGAAAAAAGGTGATGAGAAAAGTGAATCAACATGCTATTGCATTGAAGAGAGGAATTAATTTCAAACAAACTTTTTTATGACTGGTCAGTCAACAGTTTAGTTTAGAGCAATCAAACATTTGTCTTATAGAGACAAGGTGCTTCTAAATGTATCAGTAGCATGAAAGTGTAAATTTCTTTAAAAGAACAAAAATTAAGATTATAAATGTGGGAATGAGAGTCACCCCTAACAACCCAAACCTACATCCTAGGAGTCTGAAGAATGATAATGGACATGGAAAATGTTACCCAATAAGTCAAGGCAAACAATGCCTGGACCTGGAGCTTCTGGAGAGCACCCCATATCTTGGAAGCATTGTGTAAGGCTCCAACCAAGTGATGGCAGTGGTGGTGGTGGTGGTTCCCTCTTCATCCCTCAGCCGCAGCCCTGAGCTCCTAGTATTCCCTCACCACTCACCCTCTTTCTACATCATATCGCCAGCTTGGTAATGCCAGTGTGGCTCCTTGGGGTCTGTGCTGTAAATGTGATCATTGAAATGTTCCCCTGAAAAAATAGTTGGGGTTACCTCAGTACATTTAATGGTCAGATTGACTCTGCAGGCTAAGATAGTTCAGATGACTTTTTGTGTTAATATTCTCCCCTAATGTTCCCCTCTCCTCCTCTCCCACTACCCAAGGCCCTAATTTTGGAAAAGATCCCATTCAATATGCTGAAGTCCTGCTGAAGCTGGGCATATGGTTAAGTACTTCCCTGATCAGGCGTGTGCATATGTGCTTTCTCAGACTGATGTCTTAGATCGTAACTTATTTGCAAAATATATTATTAATTTTCTGGCATGTTTTACATGTGAGAATGTGAATAAATAGATAAATAAATAAAGCCAAATATTTTTCTGTTGCTGGGTAAAGAGGATTTTTAAGGCTAATTTTCCTTTCTCTGAATACAGTTTAAGTGTCTCTTTTTATCTCTGTTTTGGGGGTTAAAAACCAAACAAAATGGAAGAAATCTAATGTTATCTTAAAGATTTTTTAAGCTTTCTAACTGTTGTTTGTTAACTAACGGTGAAACATTGTCTCTGGCAAAATGTTTGTAGGAAGCACTTGGCTGTTTTAGTATAACTGAAGGCCCTAGAGTGATAAAGTCTGAATAAATTCAACAGACTTGACATATTCCCCTTTCTTACATTATTCAAATAATACAGACCCCATTTCCATTCTGTCAGAGGCCTTAACAGAAGGCTGTCAGTTGTGACAAATTTCACAAAGCCATTCTTGATGTGTGTTTATGTCTTTTGGTGCTTGTAGCTGTCATGGAGTGACTAATTGATGACAAAAGCTTTATTTGATAAATTTAGCATCTTTATTGTTTGTAGAATATCTGTTTAGACAATCCAGTTTTTAAAAAATAATCAATTATCCAACTTTTTTCAGTAATCGTTTTTTTTGAGTCTTTTAACTCCATAATCATTCACGGATGTTTGAAAATCAAGCTGTGTTCTGTAGTTATGATCAGTCAAGTAGGATTATTTCTCTCTGATGTTTGGCTAGGCCTGGGAATGTGTCTGGCAAGGACTCTTCCACACACACACGTGAAATATGTTCCAGTGATCTGTGGGCATGAAGTTTTGAAAATTGCTTTTCATAAACACCTATTTCAACAACTAAAGCCTATTGAAACAAATAAGCCTATTGAAACTTCTGTAGGAAATGTATTTGAAGAAAGTTAAGTATCACCCACCAAAAAGGCTTTATAAAATTCATAATCAAATATATGTTAAAATGTTTAACATTACGTTTCTTTCCGTTATATAGCCTGGATTCATACCATCCAACTTTAGACACTTGGACCAGATCCGTCTGCAATTGGAACAGCTGATCTGACCAGTCCATACAGACAGCTTTGCCCCTTGGAAGTGATTCGGGTCACCTGAGGTCTGAGCTTCAATCACGGGCTGCCTCACCCCATGAGCCAAACGTGCCAAGAGCCTAGGGCAATTAGACGAGATGGTTCAGGCAGGTGCACAAAGTGCAGTGTCCTGGCTTTAAAGCAATGCCTGAACAGCTGTGAAGAGTTAATTTTCTTACACTTTGTTCCTTGGCTGGCTACTGCAGTTTTCTGATACCTAGCAAAAATTAAACAGAATAAAATGTTACCATTTGGAGATTCTTTTACAAGGAGGAGCTAGCCTCAGGAGCTCTGACCTGATCTGATGCGCAGAAAGAAGTGTTCTTGGAGAGGAATCTAGACACAAAATATCTTAGAAAGGTCACCAGGCCAAAGGTGACTTTGGCTTATGCTTCTCTTTCATGTGATCAGGTGATCCTGCCATATATTCATAATACAACAAAAACGTGTACACTATTTCTGAAGTTCAGAAGGAGGGAAAAGGCAAAAATTATTGAAAAAAGAAGCTGTCAGAGCTATGCTCAAAGTAAGAAATGAAGAGGAATCAAATTTTTGAGTGGCTGACAGCAACATGGTGTCTTAAGTGCCTTATGTGCCTTCAATGACCACTGGAAAAGCCAAATTACAGAACGTAAGTGTAAGAACTTCTTGGAATAGGTGGGCTGAGTGAATATTATACATGTCTACCCTCTTTTCTTATCTAGGCATCCTCTTCCAGCCATGGTCAGAGACAGTACATTGGGTTAGACTGTCCTGACCTGATATTTTCTCTTTAAAAAATTATTTAAAAAAAATCTGATGATGTTTAAGTTGAAAAAATATTACAAGATTGCACCAAGGCCAAACCCCTTCTCACTAAAAACATCATCTTAATCTATTTAATGCAACTTTAGATGTATTATGTTGATTAATGTAGTTGTTCTACATTGGCTAAATGATCTTCTTATTGAACTGTAAAGTTCATAAAGGCAGATGATTAATTCATATCTGCATTGTTTATGCAGCCTTTTTCTAAAGAAAGGATTCCAATTATCATTTAAATAATGTTATTTGATTCTAAAATAGGCCAAATATGCAAAGATTATTCTACTGCTGTTCTGAGCTGAGCCATTATACTCCAAAGATCAAAAAAGGGTGGGCAAATTGTGCTCCAATTTATAGCTGTGTGATGACAGAGCAGACTTGTGTAAGGAAAATGACTTTTTATTTACCCCAGTGCAACAGATAATCACATGTGACCATTGTAATGAATATCTCTGGGAAACTTTGACATGTTATCTTTGAAAACATGATATTCACTTACCATTAGGAATGAATGATTTAAATCACAAACTTGGGGCATTAGTTTCCTCGGGCTGCTGCACTTTCAGGACATAAGTCTAGCTTTGGAAGAACTGCCAGCTATCTCAATTTCCATTAATGACAGAGGAATTTCAGTCTAGAAATCTATGCAAAACGCTGCAGATAAGCCAGTAAGTACAGAAAATGTGCATTCACGCAAAACCCATAAATAGAAAACTCCGCTCCTCATGAGAAAAAGCAAAACACCCTATATCAAAGCAACCCCCACTGCACAGGAAAAGTTGTGAGGTCAGCAATTCAATACTTTGTTTTTCTTCAGCCGTATGGCCACATATTAATAATGACTGGGGGTGGGGGCACGTTAACTATGAAGGAATTTGGGATGTTTTCATTATTGCTGGGCAAATAACTCTTGAAAAGTAAGCATCTCTTTTATGCATAGATCAAGTGAACTTGGCAGCAGCAATGTCATTGATGCTAACAGTGTGTGACAGGAAACAAACCCATGTGACTGCTGTGTTTTGTAAGTCGAGCTCTTGTGTAAGATTCCGGTACATTCTTTTCCAGCTATTCTTTCAGAAATTTGAACTTTTAATTAAAAGGCAACATTGAAGCATGTCCAGCACTGACAGTCTTAATGCTGTTTCTTCTCCACATTAACATGCAAACCAGCTTCATTCAGTTAGCATGCAAGGAGATACTGTATAATTAGCTTCATTGTCCATTATTAACAAATATGTGTTTTGGTGAGGGAGAGAATGTACTAGTGTTTTCTAATCAAACGATCAGGAGTAAGGATTTTCAACTTTTAGTAGTTATGTCATTTTCTCATAGACATCTTAATGACCATTTTATTTTATCGGTTGGAATGAAATAAACATATCAAGTTCAGGCTGCTTGCAAGGATATATAAACTATTTAAAAAATCAGTTCAGTAAAAAAAATCATTTGAAATGCAATACTTATTAAAGTAAATATTTACTAAAATTATAGCTAATATCAAAATGCGAGCAAATAGCCAGATGCTGATCCCCGGAAAGATGAGCTATAATATATATCATATAATTTGCATCATCATTTAACACCATAGAATCCATTTCAGTAATGGATTGGGAGCTTGGGAATGTTTGTGTATCAAAGTTCTTCAATAATATGTAATATTGACTTTTAGTAGGACAAACTTAGGGATTGATATAACATGACATATGTTTACTATACCAGCTGGCAACTTCAGTGTTAGGTTTGAATACTGAAATGAATTTGGGGTGATAAATTAAACATGTTAGATATCACGAAGCAGTGAGTAGAAAAATAAAAAAATATTTTTTAAGAACCCTGATTTTTCTTTTCTCTGAGATCTGGAGTTGTATTATATATGTTGCACAGTGAAACTGCTACTTGACACCAAAAAAAAATTACTATAATTTTAATTTCTGAATTAAACATCTTGTGATGGCAATGTAAGACTATAGAATTAGATCTTGATTTCCAGGCTCACAATATCCACATTCCTAATTTACATAGAACTGGTGATGAAAGTAGTACAGAAATAGAATCTCTTCCTTCTCAGATTATTAAATAACCTTGCAGAATCAAATTTTTATAGTACATTTTAAAAGAAGCAACATGTGAAAACATCCAATATTTGTACAGTTAAATCCTCAAGAAATAATAATTTAAATATTATATTTTCCCCTCCAAAGACTATTACCAATTGTATGAAAATCAGTCTGGACGTATACAACCTAATGTATCAAGGCAGTAGTATTTCAAAGCTAACACCATAACCATCAGAGGTTACTGGATTACCCACAGCTCCTTCAGAAGGTGATCTTCCTTCTGACAGTTTTGTAGGCGGTTTAACAAAAAAGAAACAATCTAAAAAGGAATATTTGACAGGAAGATCATAATCAGGTGCATAATGATATGTTTTATATGTCTGCATCACCACATCATCAGCCAATTACATTTTACCAGATGTTCCTTCATGGACACAAAATTCATTAGGTACTTCTCCACCATCCAAACTTGTCCAAATGGCTGTGTATTCTGCAGAAAAGAAACCTATAACTTGGTCTAGTTCAACCTCTTCATCATCTAGTGCAAGATGATGAATCTACACCCTATTTCTCTTTCTGGGTTTCATCATTTAACATTACTCCTTCCTCCAGCCGTCTCAAGGCTTTTTGAAAATTTGGCTTTAGGCACTGCAGATGAGGGCAAATACTTCATCAGGAGTGAAATTCTACTACACAAGTGGCTTATCCAAGGCTTTTTCAGGTAAGGGGCAGTCTTTCCAATGATTTCAGCCGGCATGTAATCAAGCCTGACTGACTGAAAACATAAAAAGGAAGATTGCTTCAGATGTACCTACAGCTGCATTTCTTCATTATTTTAATGAAGAAAGAGATGGAAAGGGCATCTGTGAACATCTTTCTGTTATCATGCCAGTTCTTAAGTAGATTCTGAGATTATTAATAATATATTCAGTCTGCATTTTAATGCAATTAATTCATCAGGGTACAGATGTCTGACAGTATTTACAACAGGAAGACTATTTTTTATAATTTTTATTCGTATGGATTTAGTTGGCTTGATTTTACAAAAAAAAAAAAAAAAAAAACAAAACAAAAAAAGAAGAGCCTGATGCTTCTGTGAAACTGACTCACCGTAGACTGACATCAGGGAAGAAGTAATATCACCATAGACTATGAATTTAGACCTGCATAAAAAGTAGTCCTGATTTCCTTCCTTTCATAAAATTTTTAAATCCTTTTCTTAGTGCTGAGAAACAGACACTTTGCTCAGTCCATCTAGTCATTCACTCAAAATATGATGTATTTTTAGAATAAACATGCCATTTTTTCCCCAAAACAACAGAGGCATTATTAGGATGCAGCACTGAACGTAATGCTTTCAGCAGGTACTGAAACATTCCAAGTTCTTTATCACTTTCCCATCAGACCTGATATTATAGCTATTGCTTTCTCCAAAACTGCAAATAACCTTCACTGCTATTAAGAACAAAGCCAGTCTCACATACCTGCTCTTCAGGTTAAATAAACCACTAAAATTTGTATTATATGGGTATAGGCATTTGAGAAAGCTTTGACTATCTATTGACTGGCTCTGGTTGCGAACGATTGCCATGAATCACTTTTTAAGAATAATTCTTTTATCTCTGAAAAGCTGAGAAGCTTAGTAACTGCTGTTAAACGCTCTTCCAAATGCCTAATGCATAAAGCATACCATGCCCTACCCTCTGGGATCCTGACCGGCAGGGTGGAACAGCTGGTGTTCATTACAGGCAGGACAGCCCCAGAGAATTTAGGGATCCACTGAGTCCTTTGGTTTCAAGCATGTGCTCACTCTGTGACTAATAAAAATAGTATATTTTCTGATAATCAGACAATTAAGATACTAGTGACTCAATATTAGCCTGATCAATGTTTAACAGAAATGCATATTTATAGCGTCTCTTGAATTAAAAATTTTTAAAGCAGCATTTTTTACCATATTGGTTTTAGAGGACCTACTTTACAGAACATAGCTACAGAAGCCTCTTATTGATATGTATGAGCAGTGACTGTCCAATTGCCCAAAGGGTATTTTACATTAGACTTCACAAAGATTCAGGTGTCTCTGAAAAGAGTGTTATAAAAGAGACACATTTTTCTTCTCATAAAATCAGTAGTAGGACGCTTCAGCGTAATTGGGAATTATTCTCAGAAATAACACCTACAATCAGTATTTTTACCAGTGGAGTTATACAAACCGATTCTATGAATGCATAAAAGCATGAGTTCTATTTAGGTTCAAGGGCTTAGCACACACTGAGGATCCTGAGATATTTATGCACAACAGAGAATCAGGCACACAGTGCCAGGGTGACTTTCTGATACTGAAGTGAATGGAAGGATGGAAATTCAATAGATCTATTCCTGTTGTATTTCTGCAGATTTCTTTTTGGTTCACTGTTGGAATTACCATTGCCAGAAGAAGCCATCTCTCAAGGACGCTATTCCCTGCCTGTCACAGTCACACTTGTGCTGTGCGGCCACATGGTCAGCTCTGTCAAGGAGTTAATTCAGGTTAAAATTAACCACTTTTCTGGCAAGTTATTTTCACCAGGATGACTTTCCTGAGCCAGTTCACTATACAGTTGCACAAACCCTTGCATAAGCACAAGGGAAGAGAGGGCTGGAGGGCAGGAGGGGGAAGGAGTAGAATGCTGAGCTGGAGGAGCACAGGATGCACCAGAGGAGCTTTGTGTCAGCTCATGGTGTTTCTGGAACTACGGTGGAGGCTTATCCTTTAATTCTGCATCTGACTTTCCCTGAGATTAATGCTCTGAACCTATCTGACTTTTCAAAGGTCATATAAAACATTCTTAATAGTGCATATAGTTTACATAATTATGCTTTCTAGAAAAGGTAAAAGAAGCCATTCCAATCCTGAGGGCCAAGGAAGACTTTCATATACCTTTGACGATCCATATCATTATTCAATAATAACATGAAAAAAAGTGAAGTGTGGCTGCAGGCTGCATAAAATTAAGGAATAACCCATTTGGGATTTTTTCTGGGAGTCCTTGTTAATACAATATGGTATTTTCATTGAAAAATGTTAGGCATTGAGAAAAAGAAAAAAGGCCCAGAGAACTTTTCTTGCTATTAGTGCATTGGCCATTGAATTATGCACCCAAGGCAGACCTACAGTTTGAATCTGTGCAGGCATAACTAAGTCTATTAGCAGTAGAGAAATCTCACAGCTTTAACCAACATAAATATGCTGGTAAAAAAAAAAAAACAAAAAACCAAACAACAAAAAACAAACCCTAACAGATTCCATTAAACAAGTAAACAGTTCCTTTGTCTGTGCAGCTTATCCTGAGAATGGTACTGGCAAAGAAACTCCTGCTCTTCTATAAGCTGTTTCCACATCGGAGGGAGGAGGGATTGCATAGCTCCAGCAGCACAGCCATCTCTTTTAAGCACAGACAAGCCTTAAGGATACAAGATACTGGCAGGAGGGCCAATGCAAAAGATACTACTGGGCTATAGTGTCTGCGAAAAGCAGTTCCAGCTGCTCCCTGGCACACTTTGCAAACAGCAAAAGCTAAACTGCCCCAAGCTGCCCGATGTTATACTTTCCTAATGCCTATTCACAGTGTGATTCTCTTGAAGAGGCATGCAGAAGTCAGTTCAGCTGCTTTAGCTGAATCCTTTCTTTTCAGTAACTTCAGCTGTCCTGCTTTCTCTGTAATACTGCAGAAGTAGACACTGCTGATGATGCTGTTGCTGAGGGGTCCTGCATGGCAGAAGCAGGGTGGCAGAACATTTTACCAGGAAATGCAGAACAGCTATATTATTTAAGTCCTGCACGTCAAGCCAGCGATGAGACATGTACTTTAAATGCATTTATGCCTGATTCATTGCAATTAGATTTTTCAGCTCACTAGCTGCATGGTAACATTTTCCATTTTTCTGAGAAAAGAGAAGGAAAATTAAGAACATCTTGAATTAAGGACCTATGTGTCACATGCAAATGAGATGCACTCAGAGACAACGTGTCTATCTTGTGCCTGAAGAAGCGAGTCTGTTATGACTGAACCAGATCTGAGATATTTCTCAAAAAACTAATAGAAACTGCCCTCATCCTCATAAGTTCATCATATCAGGTCCAGTCAAGTTAATTAGCAACCAATGTTCTTGTTCTGTGACCGTCTACATTTTATATCTTTCCTTATTTCCACTTGCTCTTGGGAAAATATCGGCAACCTTAAAAATGAGGTTGAATTGAATTTCTGAATAGAAGGGGTTTTAAGCTTAAAATACAATGTGACAAATCTTCTTTTTTTAAGGACTTGTCAGACGCGTTCCTTATCCATCCAGCATCCCCAACATCAAATGCGTTCAGTCAGGACTGTGTTTAGCTTGGTATGCAGACACAGATGAAGAGGATGTAGGGCAAATTTTTTCCTCTCATGTGTTACTCTACATGGAAGGTCTGCTTTGACCTTTATATTTCAAAAATATAGAGTTACATCTTGCCTCCACTGAAGTCAACTGTAGGTTAGGAGGGATAACATTGGGCTCAAAGACTCTACTAACAAGAGATGTCTCTGCATGATGATATTGTTTGTTTGAATGAAAGTATCATCTGTAATGAAAGCTCTCCTCAAAGTATATGCCCACCTATATGGCCAAAATCCCCCATCTGTGCTAATTTTGTATTACTTACAAGATGTGAACAATGTTTTAATTATTACTGGTTCTGGACAAAAGTACAAGGTCATAAGGAATAAATTTGTGCTTGCTCACAATACTCAAAATAATTCAAAGATATTTTAGTTGCTTTGAAGATAATTACATTTGTCAGATCAATTATTTTGTCGATTAAAGTTACATTTTTCTAGATTTAGCTAGAAGAAGCTGAGAATCAATTTTTAGATCTAGCTTAAAGCTGAGAATCAATTGGTTTTTTGCCTGCATGTGAAAAATAAATTTCTGAACAGCTTAAATGCTATTGCTTTATTCATACCTCTGGAATGATTAAATGGACTGTAAACACCTACAAGAGAAAAAATCCAGTCCCAGAGGAGCAGGCCTTTGCATTTACTTTTGTTAGTTCTACTCTCTAGTTAGATTTATATGCCACACTGTCAACTGCATCCTTTAAAATAAAGAGTGTATACTGAGGCCAGATACAGAGTTTGTTGGGATTTTTTGGGTATGACTTCTAAAAAATTGTAAGAGCCGTTTACCTTGTATAATAAGCATTCCACAGAAACATGCTTTATTCCTTCTTATCAGCAAATGCCAGTTATTTTGTTGCATGTCCCCTGCCATCCTTGGCACCGCTGCCTGCACCTTGTGCAAGACAGTCTGCTGCATGTATCTCCATATGGGAACAAAAAGGGTTTAGGTAGAAGTGGGTTTTAGTGAGACTGTGGCCACAGCATTGCGCAGCAGACACCAGGACGGGGGCAGGAGTGGGAGGAAGGAGTCTGCAGCAGAGGCTGGCGTCAACCAGGGACTCAGCAGCTCCAGCCCTCTCATCCGTACCAGGGCCAGAGGAGCAAAGGTTAATGGGGAGGACGTTTCAGGGTATTTTTATCTTGATTTCACGTTCATTTTGACGTAAGACTTTGACTCCTTTGGATGAACGCTATTTTAGCTGATGTTGCGCAGGGTTTGAGATCCATGCTGACCCTGTTGGTTTTGGTGACTGAGTACACCTTCAGCACGGATTTATAGAAATTCCTGTGGGGAGGGCTTGGATAGGCCACATGGGCCCATCCTCAAACCAGACAGGAGCAGCTGAACTGTGTAATCTGTAAGACATGTCTTCTGAATCTTTTTTAAAAGAACTTTAGCTCCAGAGTCTCTGGCACCCCTCCCAGCAATCTATTTCCCTACCTCATGAACCTTTCCATTAAAGCTTCCTTCCCTGCGATTTCCGTACTTTGAAATGAAAGCCACTATTTCTTGTCCTGTCATGGACATCACAGGGACCACACAGGTCTCCTTTGCAGCATACCAACTGTAAAACTGTTTTCACATCCCACTTTCTGTGCTCTGTATACAATAAACAGTGCTAATTCTTCCATCATTTATTGCAGCTTTCAGACCTTGGTAAGTGTTCCTCAGTTAGTTTCCATTGTTTCAGAGCTGTTACACCGTAAATCTTGTACAATAATCCAGCTGAGACCTTACAACTGTTCAGTGGAGTAGAAGGATTACTCCATATGACCTATGTTGATTACCTCACCTAGAATAAGGTTCACCTTTTTCCAAAAGTAGGCAATATTGACTTAAAATCACTCCTGATCACCTGTATTTCCAAAATCTTTCTCTATGAAAGATTTTTGTTCGCTTAATCATTTGGACATTTCTTTCTCATCCCTATGTGTGACACTTTGCCTCTTTCCGTAGTAAATAATCTTACACTTTTGCCTAGGGACTCCCTAGATTTATGACTATCCAGTACTTCAGGTTTATAGACATTCAAAAATATAATGTTCTTTGTAGTGCAAGGTGAAGGTGATTTGTACATGAGTCTGGTGCTCCAGTGTTGTGTTGTTCTTGCTGTGTTTACCCAGCTCCACTGGACACATTTAGCACTCCCAACAGATGGGATATATCAGATCTGTCACTGCTGGGACAGCCAGTGTTGCATCTACCTGGCAGGACCTACAGGGACAAGGAACTATGTGCCTTTTCGTAGCTGAGTGTTGAAAAACAGCTTCAGACTATAATGGAAATGAATCCCACATACATATAAACCATTGAGTATTCAAACCTAACAACACTTTTTTCTTTGCAAGTACGCATGTCCATTACTAGGACTGGCATATTTATAAAACACTGAAAATACTGTATGAAATGAAACAAATGAACAAATTCCATGTACTTCATTACATTGAAAAGCAGAAATACAGAAGTTCGGATTCAGGAAAATAGTAAAGAAACAACCAATGTCACAGAATCACAGAATCACAGAATCTTAGTGGTTGGAAGGGACCTTTGAGATCATCGAGTCCAACCACATAAAAA
>JAOQGH010000001.1:20319214-20332637 GCA_025769975.1 Gallinago jamesoni | reverse complement strand
TTACCAAAGTCCAGGTAGACAACATCCACAGCCTTCCCCTCATTGAGAAAGCAGGTCACATGGTCATAGAAAGAGATCAAGTTGGTCAGGCAGGACCTCTCTTTCATAAACCCATGCTGGCTGGCCCTGATCCCTCGGCTGCCCTGCACTTGCCTAAGTCAATCAGTTTCAACTCACTGATCGCAGACTGTGTTTACTACCCATGGAGTTACAAGTAAATTCAATTTTCAGATGGGATTTGAGTGGGGTCATGAAGTGCCTGGGATGAGGTTGTCCTCTATTTACTCAGAAAGTGGAAGCATTGAACTGAAGTCATGTCAGAAAAATGAAAGGATAATTCAATGAAACGGTTAATAGATGGATTGTAATAACAATTCCTGTGATTTTTAGGTGTAAATATAGTAGCATGTCTGTAAGCATAAAATTGTGTTAATATGTATCTGTGGAGTGTGTAAGCATCCTAGTTCTGCTTTGTGATGTTTCCTCTTTATACATAAAATATTTAAGTCTGTACTACCACTACAGCCTTGCTGTGCTGTATAAGATCTAGTTATAAATGACGAAATTGCTCTCACACAGTTTCAGCTACTTATTATTTCATTGTGTAAGCTTATCTAGCTTCTGTGTGTAAACTATGGAAATGTACACAGAGAGTTAAGTATTTCTTGGTGGCATGAAACTCTTCCTGTCAGCCACAGAGGGGATGCGATCAACTAGCTTAGAAGAGATGATTAACTTTTAGAAGGCTAAAGCTACGTGAGATAAACCCCCGATATAGAAGAGACAGGGAAGCAGAGCTAAGAAGCAGAAAATTAAAAATACAAATTTGGATTCCTGCATACGAATTTAAACACATTCTATGTACAATTTCAAGAAACTAAATGAGGCATGATCCAGCAGCACAAAAATATATATATATTTACCTACATTGACGCTGAGCAGAATTGCTTCTCAGTGCCTCTTTCTTAATAGATTTCTCAGGCCTTAATTACTCTTTTATACCTACTCTTTCAGCGCAAGGTCTTTTCTCTACATGTCATGTAAAACATGTTGGCCCCATCTACACAACAGAAGAACCACATTTCAGTGCACAAGTGTGAAATAGATCTGTTGGCACGTTACTTTATCGTGTGGCAATTCATTCTGTGAATTTGCTGATGTGACACGCCTACTAGAGAATGTAAGGAACACAACCAAAAAACACAAAGTCATCTGGCAATATTTCAGCTGTGGTAAATCGGCATATTGCCTTTGAGTCAACAGAACCATGTCATTTAATGCAAGCTGAGGGTCTGATTAACAGGACTCTTGGGAAGGAAAGAAGGAAGGAAAGCACATGGTCACTCTGTGGTTAGTATCTGTGGTTCAATATCAGCTAAATATCTGCATAAGTAGAGATGTTTTCAAGGAAAAAATACTCCCTCGTTTTTGAAAATTTATGCATATGGATTAAATCTATGTGTTTTTATCTGTTTTGGAGCTGAAGTGCGAATTAGTAGAAAGACAGAAACAGGTCAAAAAGAGAACAAGATAAAAATGAAAAGCAGCAAACCTTAGTTAGCTCTGCTGAAGAATGTGTTCAAACAGCTTTCATGACAATCTGAAATGAGAGAAATCATTTTAAAAAGCTGATTCTTTTTTCTTTTATGTTGCTACTATTTGTAATCATTCAGTGTCTCTTTCTATAAAAAAAAACAACATCCAAACCAACAAAACCCAAACACCATACACACACAAAAACCAACCAGCCAGGGAAAGATTAAATACAGGATTTAAGATAAAATATAAAACCAGTAGAAGAGAGAAATATGTCCTTTGAAAAAAGGGGAGAAAACACGTAAGAATGTAAGAAAAAGCTCAACATAAATGCTACAGCAGTACAAAGGTGAAGTAGGAAGCTTGGTGAGCAGCTGGGAGAGAACAGAGCCAGAATCTGTGCCAGAGAGTGGAAAGGATTAGTTTACTATCTCTGATGCTGAGAAAAGGACAAAATCGAAAGGAAGATGACTAAACTGTGTAAGAAGGCAAATTCAGGAATTTTTAGGCCATTCATATTCTGCTGGATATTCTTTAATGAAATATGTTTGATTAAAGCAAATATTCTTCTGAGGCTAACCATTTCACTCCCTACTTTCCACATAAGATACTTTTGCTCAGAAAATAACTTATTTCTGAGACCAATCCTGACAAGTCATGGGTCCAGCTTTGAGAAAGAGTTGTCTTGTGGAGAAGAAAGCAAGCTGGATAAGGAACCACACACCTCCCTCTGCCCAGGCTATTCTTGGCTCACTCATTTCACTGAGCACTGAATTCATTCACAAATTGGGAACATCTCCTGCTGCTACTTTCTAACATATTTGGTGAAGTGCTGAATCCCAAATTAGTACTGTGGTGTTGCTAGGTTTTGATAAATGGGCCTATAAATTCATTGCAGAACTCCTTGCTTTATTCAGAAAAGCTGCTGCTGTCAAAGACACAAGTATAGTTTGAAATGAAATATTTTGAAGAAAATACTTTGTTAAGGTATAATTTTCTTTGTACACAGCTGCAACAGCCAGCCAGCTCTATTTACAGAACTATGGCATTAGTCCTTACACACCAATAACACGTAGGCTTTTAGTTAACCTAACAAATATTTTGCTGTGTGGCTGATGCATTAACATGTGTATTAGGGAGCACTTGTCCATAAGGAATTTGTCAGGCTGTCATCAAAGACTAAGACAGGCAGTCCCTGCTCAGGGTAAAAACACCTGGGGATCATAGCAATCACTCTGAAGGGAATTAAAGCAATAGATTAATCGACCGTAAAAATCATTTTCCTTGTTCATGAATCTGGATTTCCCTTGCCTGCCAGAACTGTAGATGAAAGTGAAAAACATCCTTGACCTTCTCTGTCAAAGAAAATGTTTCTTCCTTTCTCTTTGTCTGATGTGCAGAAATGGGGATTTTTTTTTGAGTGATTTACAAGGTCTTAGAATTGCAAAGAAAAGGTGTCAATAAAACAGTATCCAGGTTCTCATTTATTCTGCTGTGTCCTGACCCATAAAGAGACATTAGAGAATGTTTCAAAAGTTGTCAGCTTGGATCCTTGTAGTCTACCACACTTCCTGACTTCAAAGTCTGTGATGTAGCTCTACCAGTCAGCCTGCGAATATAGTATAAATACATGAAATAAGGCTCCATGGAAAACAGTACCCTCTGAAGAGAGGTGGTAGGTGCTCAAATCTTTGCTCTGTCTGTAACTCTCTGTGCAATCTTTGTCAAGACAACTCGTCTGGCATCTGTTTTCCCATCTGAAAAATATCCCTTCACAGGAAAGTCAGGAGGTTTCATCAATTACCCTCTAATTAGGAAAACACTTAAACAAGTGTTTCAGTTAAGCCCTTTTCAGAAGAACAGGCATCGTGAATTAAAGTTTACTGCTTACAAAGTGCTTCATATGTGAAGACAAAAGCATGTGTAAGCATTACATAGTAAGTTAGGGTTTATTTATACGTTCAGCATAAGAATAAAGTGATCACTTGACAGAGCAGTAGCTTGTTTACCTTTTCACTGATTGTGCTTGCCGGCTCTTTCTACGTGCATTATTTCTGGATGAATTACATTAATGGACAGAGCTTGATTAAGACACAGGCACAACAGGGCTCAGCAGGGAATGAACTGTCTGACCTTTGAAATATTTTGAAATTACAAAAATGTTCCATTTCTATGTCATTATGAAACCAAAACATTTTAAAGCATTTCAGAGGGGGGGGGGAAGTATGTCTATGGTAAGGGCATTTATCTGGGATGTAAGAGATAAAAAATTAAGCCTGTGTTTTCTCGCCCTCTTGCTGATCAGACAGGTATTAAGAAGCACAACTCTGGAGAGGGTCTTCCCAGTCCAATCAGAAAGTCTACCCTCAGCTTACGCCTCTCCACTTTTTATCCAAAATTGTATCCTCCTGTCATGTCATTAGATTTTGGAAAATTGGCATATTCTGATCAAATCCTGATTCTTTGACAGATCTGTTAACTCAGATAATCAGATCTCCACACCACTTTCAAAGTATATGTAAATCCACAGTAGGCTTCAGTTGCTGAAGCAGAATTTATGCCAACCACACAATAAGAATAGTTCAGGGCGGATTCCCTCTCGAAGTTCAAGGTCTTTATCTAATTAAATATTACTTTCTTGATAAAGCCTGGCCTAAAAGTAACAACCATTCAATAATAAAGAGCTCTGCATACAGAGATGAGATTTGCTACTTCAGTTACAGATGAAGCAAGTGCTGGACCACCACACAGTTTCAGTACATTTATTCCTTTTATGCCCAAGCTTAAATAGCATTTACTTCCCTGTTAAGTTTCATTACTGCTTTGCAAATAAATACTGAAATATATATTTATTTTATTTTATAGTTATGATTTAAAAGCAAGGTATAACTTTGTGGGTTTGGAGTCAGGGTTAGTCTTAGTGAACACAGAGTTTTGTTACATCATAAAGAAGATGATGTGACAGGTGAATGTGAAATTATATAGCTTAAGTAACAACAAACATTTTATCCTTTGAGAGTTCCCTAAGAATTCTTTTTATTTCTTTCATTTTTTTCCCCTTCTTTCTCACTCACACAGATGACTACTTCCTAATCTGTGGGGTACTGTGAGCATAAATGTATTATTAGACATGAAATGATAAATGCTGCAGAAGTGACTCTGAACACCTCTCCTCTGCACACATGCCCACACCCTCTTACTCATTATTCTCTGATTTTGGTTACCAATCCCACCTTTAACTGTCCTATGCTTGAAAATGCCTTTGTGACTACAAGATCAAACATTTCTGTCAGATGGAAAGATAATTACAAAATCCAAATGCTAAGGCCTTTCTCTTTGTTTCTGGGAGCCCATTTCTTGATCATTGTGGAGTGTAGGAGGAGGGGAGGAACAGATAATATTGGTGTTTATGGTGGCAGGTACTCCATTTCAGAGGGATCAATATCATCAGCAAAGCCAGGTGAAATCTGCCACTGCCAGAGAATAAAACCTTGGTGGGCACGTATTCCACCAGAATGGATTGGTTTGACAAAGAGATAATTCCCTATGTTTACTGAATATTTACATGTAATTTCTTTTCTTACAGTTTCAGTTAGTGCACAAATAAAATAATGGAAATGCTTTGAAGCATAGAAATTAAGACTACACACTCAGAAACAGCTCCATCTAGTGCAGAGCACAACAGCCCATCTACTCAGCAATAGATGTCACTGGGAAAGCATCACTCTTTATCTCTGCCCTTTACACCAAAACCTACTGGCTAAAGAATAATTTCACAGTCTTCTTACTTGTTGGATCCAGAAGGTTGGCCACAGCTACCTTGGGCAAGAGAGGAACAACCATAACAAGAAGAAAAATCAATTTCTACAGGCCAGTTTAGCTTCAGTAAGGTCTTCATACACAGAAAAGTCATTTTAAGTGATCTACAAATATAAAACCATCTTTTGTAAAAATTTGCAAAAATATCTGCATAATTACTTGTATGTGTCTGTATGTGTGAGTATGCAAATTTGAGAGAAGAACAGACTGGGAGATTGTTGCTGTGATTTATTTTTTTGGTTACATAAACCCATTTATATATACTGCGACACAAGCCACGTTAGTGAAGCGACCACTCTGATGCATTTTTCCTTTCGAGTTATTTGTAAGCGCATTATAGTTACACAGGGAATCAAATTAATAATTTCTGCCTGGAAGAGTGAAAACCCAAGGACTAGGGAAGGAAAATGTTAGACACCAGCATATAATGCTTGGATGTTAGTACATCCTTGCACTAAAGAGACTTTTTTTTTTTTCTACTGAATTCCTTTTAGGAGCATGAAAACAAAATATAACTCCACAAGAGCTTTGAAAAAATTTTATGATGAAGTAATCAAAGTGCTTTTTGTTTACTAAAATATCTCACTGGTTGTTAGAAATACTCAGGAATACACAAAGTTAAATCCTAATGTTACTGAAGTCAATTACAATACTAATAAATATTCTTATTCCAATAATTGTGAAATTGGACTTAATCTATAGTTTTTTAATCTTTTTCTTTAGGTATTTTGGGGGCTTGTTCTCTCTGATTTCCACAGGAGCTGTTCCCAAGCCTACTAAAATTAGTGTAACTCTCTTCCGTGATTTCTTGTCATCCTAGTGCTTCTGGGATCAGGCCCAGAAGGAGTAAGGAATGACTCTCTGGAGAAAAAATAAAGCGTATGGAATTGGGGCAGAGGAGAAGTCTCAGGACAAACACAGGGAAAAGTTGTTAAGCACAACTTGGGCTTAACCTTCCCCAGAGCAGCTGGGTCAGCAGGGACTGGGGAAGCCATCCTCTGCCCAACAGCTTTACAGACCCCTCCTCTTCCCACTGGCAAGAGCCAACATGAGAAACTGGAGAGAACCTAAATCCCCAGGCTCCCTGACCCCTCCTCACAGAGCTTCCCAGGAAAAGGCACCAGATTCCTGCAGGACTTCACATCACCAGCTGCTGACTTTCGTGCATCAACGAAGGGCACTTAATCATGTGTGTCAACAGAAGGAACACTCCAAGTTTTCTAGAATGTTTCACTTCCCCAATCAGATATTTTAAGTAACAAAGGGATTTCCACTACCTTATTATCTGTATTTTCTTTAATTACTCTGTTATTTTCTTTTAACACAGTCCAAGTAATTTAGGGGAGGAAAGGTGATATACGTTTGGGTATTTAGAAATTTCTGGGAATCTCTGTGACACATAAGTGTCAGATTTATTTTACTAATCTTAGCAAAAGTTTGAGGAAAACCTGTCCCTATATAAGATAATACAATAGGATATAAAAGACACTTCCCGTCATAAATTCCAGAAAACCTTTATTTTAGTGGTGTCATTAATGGTTTCTCCTTTAAGGAAAATAACCTCACTATGCCTCAACTGACTGTGTTACTGGAAAGTTGTTTGTGCTTGTTCAGAGGAAAACATTTAAAAGACCTCAGTTCAATACCCATCTGAACTAGATCAGTGTCCATGTAAACATACCATACAACTGTATTTCATTTAAATTGGCACCTTTTTTATTGAATGGACAGTTCACTAGTTGTTAGTTGATGATGGAAACGTATCTCACCAATATTCAATTATAGCTCTGTAAAGCTTGTTTCTTTCACAAATCAGAAGTGCTTTGGCATAGTGTGTTCTCTCAGGTGCTGTTCGTTCGTAATGTAGCTAAGGGTTTCAGGTAACAGGGCATAATGAGATGACATGTGAGTACATGATTCACATGCTGATAATTAAAGTTGCTAATAACACTCAAAGCTTTAATATATAACTGGCAGCTACCTGGATATTCGGTGCGCGTACAGCCTGCACCTGTAAATGTGATGCCCATGTCACGTGATGCAGAAAACCATCTGGTGAGGGGAAAAACTGAACGTCACAAACACAAACAGAATAAAGCAAGGACAGAGCACTGAGGGGACAACAATGCTCAGGCCTGCAAAAGAGACTCTCCATCCCTCTTTCTCTTCCTTTTTACAAACACTAACACTTTCCCTGCGAGCAAGTACTAAGGAAAGTTTTTTAGCATACTAAACAACAAAGGAAAACACAGACAAACCAGAAATACGAGAACTGTGAAATGGAGCAGCATCACAGACCTATCTATAGAAGCACAAATTAGAGAAATAGACAAACTTGAGAAGACTGGAAAGTATTCATTATCTGGTAAATTTTAATCCTGAGTAGAACTGTTAATTTCAATAATATTCAGTGGTTTATTGTACAAGAGCCAATTTGAGAGATAATTAGTAAGGGCCAGTCTTTCACTCATTATACCCCAAATTTGATTGTAGTGGGAATTCAGGGTGTGCAAGACAAACAAAACCAAAATACATGAGATGATTAAAAATCAGACAGATGAAATCCTTCTTTTGTTTAAGGCGGATTATCACAGTATACATTCATACATGACAAAGCAGCTCATGGAGAATGTATAGGGCCAGCTGAGTACTGAAAAAATAATAAGTGGGAACACATGTTAAAAAAAAAATCAAAATAAATGCCAGTTCCTAAAAATTACATGAAGTTTGACTATGTGATCATAACTAAGCAGTAAGTAGCAATGAGTAGAAGACAGTCCAGCATCTAATCTGGTATAGTCAAGGTAGAACAAAAAATCTGTCTACTAAATTTGAACAGTACAACAATACTGTCTCCTGTAAAGATATGGAATAGATCAGTTCAGATTTGTGGTTAGGTCAGAAATTCTGAGTAAAAGGGGACAGAGTACAAATATACAAATATACAGTTATGGTATGGAGAGCTGTACTGGATCCCAAAAAACATTCTCTTTAGATTCTTTGGAGATAGTGTCTGCTCCACTGTGAGGTGTGTACTCGAATGAATGAGATGTTATAAAATGCATTAACACACAACACAATTTCAACAGGAATTAGGTGCTTGACAACTTTTAAAATTCATCTCAGAAAGCTCTTGAGTGGCTCAGTCAATGTCTCACTAGAAAAGCACTATTCACCACAGTTCTCCTTCGAGTCAATTGGTGGGAGGAGGCAACCATAGTTATGCTTCTTTCTGGTCAGCATTGGCATCTGGAGGACAGGGGAGGTCTCACACTGCTGCTGTCTTGCTCCCCTCTGCCACCTGTAGACCTCGTGGTCACCCCATTCCTGTGGTTCCAACCACTGGCTGAATCTTACTTGGCAAATGAACAGCAACAAGCATATAGCAGTACCATCTAGTAGTAAAGATTTAAATGGAGTTTGTAAATCCCTCAACAGGTTCCAAAGAATGCGAAACGCTATGTTTTTCTACAACACGGTATCTGACAAGTGAGAGCAAGGAGACAGAACCCATCTACCAAAGTATACTCAGCCAAGGTAAATCTACACCATTTTCTTGAAGCAAACAGAGTTACAATTTATAATAGGAATTTGACCCCAACATTGAATAAGCTTACTGAGACATTTTGATTTCCTTTTCCTTCCTGGTTACAGAAAATGATGACCAAAGTAATTGTGCAAAAGACCTGAAAACTCCATACACCCGTAAGCAATTGACCTTATGATAAAACCCCCCATGGCCCTTTGCTGCAGAGCAGGAAAGCGTTCAGCATCTTCAGGCAGCCTCCGAGCTGTACGTGCCTGAGGAAATCCTTTCAGACCAGCAAACTATTGATTCTGAAAAACACTATATTTAATCATAAATCTTGAGCAAGCTCAACACAGGTCAGTGGAGACAAAATATTAACCACTCTAAAGTGCTTTTAAAGATTCTCAAACTGGAATAAAGAAAGATATGACATGTACACTTATCTGTAATACAGTTTACTTTTTTTGTACATTTGCATATCCCTCTCTTTCTTTCAGAGAATTACATCCTATGGTAGCACACAAAAACCTTCTTTCCGAAATCATATGTTTAGGCTGCACATAAAATTGACCTGAAGGTAGGAATTTCTCTACCAGTAAAAGTAGATATTTTTTAATTACTTCTCTGTTGTCAATTGAATTAATCAATCCACTTCAAACACTATACTCCTCCCCTGAATATTTCTTGTGTTATCACCTAGCAATACATCTTCTCTAGTTAGAATATATTGAAAATTACACCAAAAAACAAAGTTTTGGGGTTTTCTTCTTTGTCGGGTCCCAAACATTCAAAATACTTTATATTTGAGATTTTTCAACCATTCAAAATTGGCGCTGCCTGAATAATTGATCACTCCTTCTTGTGCTCACATATCACGGGTTTGGGGTGCCAACAATCCCATGGCAGTCCAATGGCCAGTACATTGTGTATCTGGAAGATCCTGTCCCCTGGGGTTTGGTTGTGAGGGCATACCTAAAGGGAATTTCAAATGTCTGTCAGCCATGCCTTCCTCATGGCCTGCATTTCTCCTAGGGAGACTATAACACATAAAACACCACTGCAGTCTGATTTTCACAGAGGGCTGAACAGAAAATAAGCTGAAAACCAGACTTGTTTTCAGGTACCTCAGAACAACGAGCCATTTAGCAGAGAAAAGTCATGTGGAGGATTTTTGTACCTTTAAGTTCTGACAATAACATGTCAAAAAGTACTTTAGGCTTTCTAAATTCAAACATACTCTGGCTGAGAAGGTAGTTTCTTCAACTCCTATTAGTCTGAATCTGGAATTATTTTCAGATGGAGCTATTTAACCCACTAAAATTAATTTGTTAAAATCAGCCTTTTTCACAATCTCTCACAAGTACTCACCCTGCACTTTCTTAAAGAAGTACACAGTCTTATTTAATTGTTGATTAAAAAAATGATGTCAAACATTGATGGAAAGCTCACAGAGTGCACAATTTAGCTTCAGTCTTACACGACCTTCTCATTTTTGACCCACAGACATTAGAGAGATTTCCTTAGTAATGTGTCTTCATATCCTGATGGCTTTTATTTAGCAAAGCCACCTATAATTTTGGTAGTCTGAACTAGCATAAACTATGATAGAATGCCCCTTAGTATGAAAAATTCACAATAAAAGTTGAGGTTTTATGGACACATCTTTTTGAAGTGAGTTACTTAACACTGTATAAACTAGAACTGCCTGGTTAGTACTGTCAGAGGCAGAAATGTGTATCTCCCTTAATTCACTCTGCAATCCATGTTTTGAGAACAGGGGTCTCACAAAAGAACCTAACTCAAGGTTCAATTTTTTTCATTTTTTACTCTTTAAAAATTTGCCCCAGAGATAAGCCCCATTTCTCTGAAAGCCAGTTTGAAATCCTGGTGATTCTCTCAAGTCCTCTCTGTTATTATTAAAGCTCCAACTGTGAGCAAGACGGTCTTCAGATATGTAAAAATACAGGGATATTGTCCAGAGGAGAATTTTTCTGGAAACATAACAAATTAATTATCACAGGTGCTGGTAGGCAGAAGAGAACAAGGAGACATCAGAGAGACAAACTGATAGCAGAAAGCTGCTTTATGGGCAGATCTATAAGCTATTCTGTTTGTAGTACATTTCTTGTTTGTTAGGTTTATTATTTTTTTCTGCAAAAGGTCAGGAAACTGAAAAGAAAAAAAAAAGGCAGATAACTCTGTAGCAGAGGTCAGTAACAGAAAGGTTGCTGAGTTCTGAGCAGGAATTGAAGGGTTTGTCCTGAGAAGTCACATGCAGCTTTTGTCCTTGAAAAGTAATTGCAACTTGTCAGAAATACCAGTTGTTGCTAGATGAAGATAGAAGTTCAGCGTTATTTATGGACCTACGCTTCTCAAGTAAATAGATTTCCCCTAATTTGCAATTCTAAAAATGCCGTTAAACCAATTTTTAAATGGCCTCTCTAAACACAGGGCAGAGCTGGTCAGGCAGTTTTTGACAAAATGTATTTTTCTTGAAAGGTGTTGCTTTATTTTAGCTGAATCATTAATGGAGCTGAACAGATTTTGAAGATGCTTTCAATGAGACTTCTGAATAAAAAGCCTTTGACCTATGTTTTGTGTTCCAAATATTTTATTTCAATCCTTCAAATTCCAAACCTTCAAATTTGCCATGAAACAGAAACATCATCTTCTGTCCAACACAGAAGACAGTGCAGTCCACATGAGATTCCCCAGCTACCTGCGGTTTTCCCAGCAGTTCTTCTATAGACTTCAAATGAGCCTACATCTTATTTGCTTTCTAGGTACATACATCTGAGAACAAACTTCATGTGATCCTATTTAAGGTTTGCAGTAGTTCTTGACAAGAACTGGGCTATGCAGACTAGAAAAAGAACAAGAAATGCAACTAAATTTCCCTGTGTATAATGCAATATTTGCACATGGATTTCTACCGTTTCTAGTGTTTTATAAGTAATTTTATTATAGTCATAATTTTCTGTAGTTGCAGTTTGGTTTTCTTTTTTGTCTTCTATTCTGCTTGTTTTCCCGATGGAAACTTGAATTAGCCAGTCTTTCAGTAGAGCTCAGACAGGTTATGACCACCCAACTCAGAAAAACACAGCAATTACTGTGTCATTAACAAATCCTAAAGTAACACATGCTGTACAGAAATGTGGCAAGTTATACAGTACACACATATAATAAATACAATATGTTTCACATATAATAAATTAACATAATTGTCAAAAAGCAAATGCAGTAAAACTGAAGAATGCTATTTACATTTCTGTGTATTTCGAGCTTTTATATTAAGGTAACAGTAACAACAGAGGGAAAAATATGTTTGATGAAGTTGCTTGCTCTGTACTGTTTTGTGTTGCATTGATCAGTAAAAGAAGGCCAGAAGTGAGGCAGTCTGGTAAGCGTTGTTAGTGGGAATTTTTTCAGCAAATGTTACTAGTAATGATTTTCTAGATTATCATGGATTGTGTGAAAATAAACCATTTTATTTGCTGTGCAAATGCTCATGTTTTCTGCTATTTTAATGTTTCTAAAGTAGCCACTGCCTTGGTTTCTTGTTCGAACAAAACATAAAACTCAAAGGTTCAACAGGCAGAACTGAGCTCCGATTTCAACCCTACAACAAGCTCCCACATACTAACGCCCAAGGCTCAAGAAGTGAGGTGAGACAATTAACAAATTATTTACTGCAGTTATTGCACTACTTAAATCTTTTATTATGTATTTTTCCAGTCATAACATGAATAGCTTGATAATTTAAACTCTTAGAGGTCCTATGACGTAATAATTACATAGAAAAGGATACTAACAAAGAAAGAAAAGAAAAGGAGAGAACCAGGAAAAGTTAGTAATAGCTGAATGCTTGAAGACATTTTCTTCTGAGATAATCTGTGGAAGCAATTTGATATTATTGAGTATCAGGGTAAGATACATGACTTCCGATCAGCTATGCTGCAGAATCAATTCCCAAGATAGGTTGAGAAAATTTTACTGCTGAGATTGAGTGAATACAGATGAAAATGTAATGAAAGAAATAATATAGGCAGAAAGATAGAGGAAGGATAAGATTTAGTCTACCATAATTTACGCATCTAAAACCTAAACATCTAAGACTGAACTATTCACCTTAAACTCTCTTTATAGTCAATGAGGAGAATTAGGCAGAGACAGATTTGTCTTATGTTCAGATAGCAACTGGAAGGCAGGTCACATGAATCATCTTGTTACTGGCTTCTTACTATAATGAAAAGCTAAAATGACTTGTTCAGACTGAAATACCCTGAAATAAACTGAAATAAACATCTTTTAGATGTTTAAAGTTAAGTTGGAAGACTCTTTGCCTAGCTAATTAACAGGTCTCTTTAACAAAATAGACCTTCTTTTAATGAAACAGCTTGGAGTTTGTCGAAGCAACAAGGGTTTACAAAGGAATGGCACAGTCACTTCTGCTAAGCCTTTTTTTTTCACAGAATCACAGAATCACAGAATTGTGGTGGTTGGAAGGGACCTCAGAGATCATCGAGTCCAACCACAAAA
>JAOQGH010000001.1:20293890-20319114 GCA_025769975.1 Gallinago jamesoni | reverse complement strand
TCCACCACCTCCCTGGGCAGCCCATTCCAATGCCTGATAACCCTTTCAGTAAAGAAATGTTTCCTAATATCTAACCTTTGAGACTTTTCTCGAGTTACTTTAAAGTCAAATTTGGTAGTGTTTGGGGAAGAATTAATATGTATATCACTACTAAATTGAAGTTGATCAATATCATATATGATACCCACTCACTGAGCTTAAGATTCAACTTGATTTAGTGCATTTGCATTGCACCATTTGGAGCACCTTGGTTTGTGTTAGCGTAGCTGTACAGTGAGGCTTTCAAGCTATCTAGAGTTGTTTGGTTACCAAAGAGGTCAGAGTAGCAGGGTGACTCCAGCTAGTTAATGAACTGTTATTGCTTAAGTTGCTGTGCCACCCTTGCATTACTATTTGACTAAAGCCCTTCTGTAACCTCTCCTGAAGCCCCAAAGCTATAGACCATCATGCAAAAATACGAGTTACACTGAGGTAAAGCTAATATTTAGAGGTCAAAAATGATGTCACACACATACATTGCCCCATCTCTGCAATAGCCAAAATCCCATTGCATAGTCCACTGAGACAATGGCACCTCCTATGTAATTCTTATCAGTTCACAGTAGTTTTTACTGAAATTTCTCTGTATGGTATTTCCTGTGTCAGAGTTTGGCAAACACATCTCAGTGTATAAAAACAACCAGAAAGCTCTTCTGACTGAAGAAGTGCTTTAATGCCTCAAAGCTTGTCCATATTTTCTAAGTATATCAGCTTTCTGTATACCTTGCTCTTATGTCTTCACAGGTGCTACTTCACAAGTACTATCACAACTCTCACTGCAAATCTCATAATTCATCTTTGTTCTTTTTAAGGCACAGGAAAATTAAGCCTTTCATTGGCTTTAAGAAGATTTCATGAGGTAAAATTCATCTCACCCCAGGAAACCTGAATTTGTTTCCTAACTGAAACTTTCATTCTTGCTTACTGAAAACAAAATTGTTCTATAAGCACAATCCCATCTGTGCCAATTTGAGTGAGAGTGAATAAATCCCCAACACTGCACGGCAAAATAGCTCATGGCAGAAGGCTGACATGTTATGTGTCTCCAGGCAAAGTAAGAAAAGTCTTATGACAGATCTAAAAGTTCAGTACATAGTTCAAAACATTACTGTAAGTATAGTAAATAAGCCATTAAAGAAAATTCCAAACTTATCATTTACTTAAACTCTTAATACAGCTTAGCATTTAATACATTCATTCTTTTCTACGGCTGAGTGGCTACAGCTACAGCACACTTCACTGAAAACAAAATGAGCAGAGATCGCAATCAAGCTGACCCAATGGGAGCAACTTGGTTTCTGTTGTTTATGCCTTTTTTTTCCCCCAGCAGATGATAGCCTCTTAAGAAAAGAGCGCCATGGTATCTTTTAGAGTGAACCCCAAAAGACTTGATCTCCCCTCACTCGCCGAATGGGTCCCAGATTAGTACAGCAAGCAATTTCCCAGTTTTCTAGGATTTTCAGTTTTACTGATGGCTGGGCGTATCTTCTCAAGATTGCTTCACTTGTATGTGTCTAGTTATTCCGAGAAGCCACGCCAGACACGCTGCTTTTTCTGAGCTCAGCTGGTTGCTGCTGAGCTCTGGGTGAGGCTGGAGGGATCCCAGCGAGCCACGCCAGCTAGCACTGCTCGGCATCCTGAATCGCGATGGCAACCTGAACGCGTACCCTTTGAAACTTGAAAAGTCTACCTTTCCTAAGCCTATGCCTATTTGTTTAATTATATATTTGTATTATCTCTGTTTTCGCACATCTCCTGATAGCTGCCTGCTGAGTTGCTTAGGGAAATGAAGCCCGGGCTGGTTACAAAGGTTGTGAACTACAAGGAATTATTAACAACAGTCAACTGAGTCTGGAGCCTGTGATTGCTTGACTTTCGGCCTGCAGCGTGTTCCTGTGAGACAAATAGTGCTCCCTGGGAGTACAGTGAGTGACCTTCTACCTGGGGTGTGAGGAGACAGGACAGATGCTCAGGTGCCAGGTGTTATTTGTGACACGTGGCAGCTCTGACTGCCCTTCACCTGCCAGCAAGATGACGAGACCTAGAAAAACAAGGACTCTCAGAGGTTTTGGGCCTGATGCTGGTCATAGAGCTGAGTTTGAAGGAATAACTCTCCCCCTTTCACCAACTCATCTCCTGACCCTAACTCTCTCTCACCCTCTGCTGCTGAAGCAAATGAAAAGGGACAGGCATTCCTCCCCTTTTCTCCACATATTGCCAAACCTTTCTAAGGTTCATTTCTCTGGACACGAATCAAAAATTTCCAACACTTGCCATAATAACCTAGCCTCATGCCTGCTTTTCACCTCTTCAGTCTTGCAGCTCTGTGTTGGTATGCAGTGTTCCCCTGTGCTAAGGCGAATTTTACCCTGTTCAGCGTAACACAGGCAGCACGCCGCAGCTGCAGGGACAGTCATCTGATGCCTCTGCTCTTCCTGGGAGAGAAGGGGAAGAGCTACTCCAGCACCACGCACAGCCCAAGCAACCTGCACCCAGAGCATGGAGCCCTGGGCCAGTGTGAGAGGCAGGCACATCTCTTTGCCATGCATGAGCCTTGGAAGCTAATAACTCTGGATGGGTAAGGGAGAAAGCAGAAAAAGCAGAAACCAGGCTGGCGAAGCTCTGAGTTGCTACTGCCACTGTTGCAGTGGGAGGGGAGAAAAAAGGGAGCCCTTTAACCTGGGCTCTGGCACTGCCAAAGTCTGAACTCGTCTTGCTCAACAGGACTACTAAAAGGTGTAAAAGATGACTCTTTTTTTTTTTCATAGATGTTAAGGAGGAAATTCAACTGAGTGAAATCCATCACATCTGTTTATTATTATTCACTATATTATCATTATGTGTGTTCCCATCCATCCACCAGACTAAAGTGTCCTTTTTCCCTTCTTAGAAAATTCTCTTTTCAGACAATTTTTGGACCTGAGCAAATGTTTCATTTTTGCAAAAGTGCTCATGCAAATGTGCACGTTATGGAGTTCACTAAAGCAGGCATCTGCAGCACAGGCATTTACAGATGATGCCATGGTGGCCTAGAGTACCCTGGTGACAGAAAACCCTCTGAGGAATTTCCCACATGTTTTCATAGAAGAAATAAAGTTTTTCATGTATACATAAATCAAATTCAAACATAAACCACTGAGAGCTTTGTTGGCCTTGAACTAATATATTCAGGGTTCATACACTCCAGTACTGTATAAATAAGAACAAGATTTGAATGTCCTATTTTGACTGTAACGGCCTTCAAACATACAAGCAATACTTGTGAAGAATGTGCCTGACTTCTTTAAAGAAGTTGAAATTCCTGGGTAAAGCTTCCCTTTATTTTTTTTTCCCTAATTCCACTCCTCATCAACCTTTAGATACAGTTTTCTCTTTTTTTTCCCCATTCTCTTATGAAGTTCCAGAATAGTGTTTGTGACATGATTTGGAGATTTGAAGTGCAAAATATAGTTGTTCAAATCTATAGAGAATAAAGCAACATTAAATGAATGTTCATGTTTGGAGGTAGTGCACTTACGAAGCAGAAAATAGTAAGAAATACATGTACCTGAATAAATATAATTTTGCTCCATATATGTAAACATCAAAACACTCTTTAATAACGTGTTCAATCCCCCTTTCCCATTCCGGATTCTTGCTTCCTTTTTTCAGTGTTAGTTCTGGATGGTGCAAAATCAAGATGGAAGCAGACGTGTTTATCCTAATTATTCTTTGTGTCCAGTCCAAACACCAGATCTGCTTCATTCAATGGCCAGTATGTGTTCTCCGTTTCATAAGAAATGCATTAAGATTAACCAGGAAAAAAATAGCTAAGGAGGAAATAATGCAAAAATGTACTTTACACAGCAAAATGCAGTAATGTATTTTACTGTTGGGGGGTGGGAGTTTCTAGCTAAAAGAAAAAGAAGAAGAGCAACTGCTGGTTGATGGACAGTCTTTACTGAGATAAACCATACATCTGTTTAATTGGAGGGAGGCAGCCTACAAAAGTAGTAAGTTAGTTCATAGTTATGCATGCTTGATTTACTACAGGTCACAGATCATGCTGTGTGCAGGAACATGTCCTTGAAAGGACAGATAGATTCAGTCAGTTTTCTGGTTTCATTCTGGCATAGCAAACTATCAGCTGAAGTGAGGTATTTTGAATGCATCTCTACTTCCTTGGGGAGAACTCTGAATTCTATTTTATCTGCTTCTGGGTGATAAAAGAGGACTTGGAAAAGAAGACTCAATATCTCTCTGGTTTTGACATATTGGCATGTTTGAGAAACAAAAAAAAAATGTAAATTATAGTGGAATTTTTTTTTTCACATAAAATATGAATAATTTGAGGATGACACTTAGAATTTAAAGTTCATAAGAAGTCAGAGATGTATGATTTATTTAGAACTGTGAGCAAATAAAAGTATACATCAGAGTAGAATTCCAGGTGTACAATGTAACTTTTGTCACCGCATATGATTTTACGTTTCTTATGGGAAAAATAATGAAAAGTTGTGATGAATGGTTTTCCCCATTGTGAGAGTGAAGCAAGCACAGTATTCAAATAGTGATTAAAACTGAAACCCTTTCTAGACCACTGGCTTCTCAGGTGTCGAATTCTCTTCGCTCACCTGGGAACCTAAAACTAGGTTGGAAATTCCACTAGGTAGCAAGCACTGAAGAGTACTTGACCCTGAAACCTCAAATCTAAGTGACTTTTCAGAAAATATAGGCCATTCCTAAGAGTCAGGAAATTACAGTGATGAAATCCTTATGTTTATTGACTTTCATTTGAATTTTGTTCATCCTGGGCTTCAAGCCAGGGTAGTTCTGGGGGAATTCCATATTTGGGCCCAAAAGAAGAAACACTTTTCTATACTGCACTTTAAATAAAAGCAGTACAGGAGGACTATGTTAATCTGTTGCAAGTTTGGAATAGTCTCTCTCTGAGAGAGATAAATTGGTTTGTAGAAAGCAAATGCAGAGGCAACGATACAGTAGGGTAAATCATATATTTATTCTACTTGACAGATCCTGTATTTTCTGCAGAGGAAGTCCCTATTGCCATCATTAAGAAAATAAGCAACAAGTTCATGTGCTTGTCTTCAAAGAAGAAACCAGTTCACGCTCAATGTCACTATGCAGGAAGTGTTCTGTGGCAGCACACTGGGTTTTTTTTCAGTCAGAAGATGACTGGTGTTGAGGTCATGTGTGCTGTTGAGCTCATGTGTGAACTGTGGTCTGGGCTTAATTGCTGCTTCAGTGAAGAGTTTCTTCAACTGCTTTGTTTCCACTTTATAAAATGGGGATTTCTCACTTTGGCTAGCCTGAACAATTGAGAATGAAAAACAAGGCTTTTTTCCTCAAAAAATCCCTAGGACAGGACTGAACCGGACTCCGTGTCAGCACATAAATAATAAGAATATTTTACTGCCTGCTGGTTCTTCTCATTAGATTTACCTGAAGACAGGGTAATACACCTTAATATTTACTTACTGTTTCAAATGACCTGAATATGGGGAGAAGCAGAAGGAAAACTAATAGTAATTAGCTTCTTAAAAATCTGCTTTAACTTTGACCCACAGAAACCATAAGGACAGATCCTGTGCTCAGAGTATGGCATGGCCAGACTCTCGGTGCTCCACTGCGATGCTCTTTTAGGCACACTACGGATCTGAATAACCTTTTGTGTGAAAGGTTCAAACAACAGCAAATATATGGCACAAGTTTAGGTTGTACTTCCTCTCTGTTCATTTTTCTTCTCAGAAAAGTGGTTTCTTGCTGGCCCAACCACCACAGGGCTCAAGAAGAGAAGACATTATTTTTTAAGATTTTCTAGAGGCATTACTCCTGTTAGGGAGGTGTGAGCACTTTTCGTTGCTGAAACTTATCTTATTATACCAACTACCAGATGGTACATTTGAAATGGATGTTAAAAGAAAACGTTAAACAAATATTATATTTGCTAGTATGCATTGGGACTTAAAATATGCTAAAGATCATTTAATCTAAAGTTTTAATATTCTATAGTAGAGATTTTGTCTTAGTTTACTGTAAGTCTACTAAATTCAATACAGATGTCCTGTATAACAGTATAATTGAGAGAAGAATTTGATCTGTTTAGTCTAATTTTTGGGACAGTATTTGTAACCTTGAAGTCCTCAGAACACGAATATGCTCAGATTTAGATAAAAAAGTAACAACCTCATCCATTCCTCAATCAAGAATGTTTAACACATCCTTCTCGCAATTTTTACAATTATTCTTTCTATTGGCATGGTCAGATGCTTGCAAGAAGTCTGTGAAGTTAAGAAAGTCTCTCTGGTGGTGGCCATCCTTCCCTGAGCCACTGGATGATCAGCTGTGGAACAAAAAAATGCAAAATAAATGTTGTTTGAAGGGTTTGCAAAATAAAAAGATCTGTAATAAACTTGAATCGTATCTTTTGGATAGTTTGTGGGATTGGAGCCAGGCTGTGGTTGCATATATTTAAATTTAAAGTAATAAAAGACAACGCATATCTCTCTTGATATCAGTCTCCTCAATAATGACAAGTAAAAGGCAGTTAATAAAAAGAGGAAGAAGTAAAACAAGGAGGAAAGTACCTGGGATTTTCTATAAAATTCTTACTGCTCCTGAATCAAAAACACCATCTGTTTTAGAGTTCAATAGAAGAGAATAAATGGATCTTTTTAGTCTTGTGTTTTGTTTTTGCTATCTAGGGTCATTCCATAGAAGGGAACACAGAACAATGAAAGGAAAGATGTTCTCTAAAAAAAAATAGGTTTTTTCTTTTTTTCTTTTTTTTTCTTTTTTTTTTATTCTCCTGGGGATAGGGGAGGGGGAGACTGCTTCTCTGTTGTGCTCTCTACTTTTCTGAGAAGTGAAAGTGACATTAGAGAAAATAAGGAGACAAAACACTATAGTACCCATAGCGGATTCCTGATTTGGGAGGCAGGAAGCTCCTCCTGTGCCTGTCCTTTAGTGGTCTTTGCTTCTCCTGATCACCTGATTTATCCACAGGAATGAGTAAAGGCTTTTGCTAGATAATACCAGTGATTCACATAATTAGACAATTTTTTTCACCTCCACAACACAAAATATAATCCTCCAACTAATTAATCTTATTTACCTACTTGGCAAATGAATCTGGGTTAAGGTGCAAATTTGAAATAGCTCTCGGACACTTTGTATTTGGTGTTTATTTTGTAGCATCTAAGTAGTTCCCAAGAGAGAAATAGATAATAATAGCCTTTTTTCAAGTACTGTCCCAAAGTTTTCATTCACTGTAACCCTGTTTTCAACCCAATAGTTTGCCACTTCTACAGGAATTCGATGTTTTGATGGCTAAGTTATAATTTAACATCAGAAATAGTAGCAGGATATGAACCTTGAGATAGGATCTAGCCCTCAAATCAAGACATCAAAATCGAGTTGTGCAGACATTAAATAAGTGTCTAAATTGTCCTTGTAAATAATTGAGATTTGGTCATTGCTGTCATTAACCAAACTTAGGCATCCAAGTGACATTTTGGGTGTCTAGATACCTAAATGCAGGTGTTTTCCTTTGTGATCTGAATTCTGTGCTTGGGGTGGGACTCAGCTACCAGAACATGAGGGTACAGAGTTGTTCCTCTTGCATCGGGCTATCCATTTTGGTAAAAGATTGTCTCTTGTGGGTCCTATGTCACATCCAGCTGTCACTGACTATCTAAATGCTGAAGTCTCCAGTGGCATATGACAATATTTTGAGGCAACTTAATTAAGCCACAGACTGAAGTTAATGACACTTGTGCAAAAATTTTGAAATTATCAAGATTAAAAATTAGTAGACACATCCTGGTAGTAAAGGATCCTAGTTTTGAAAGCAATTTTCATAGGTTTTGCTCCATATTACTGCAATGTTTTACATTGTTCCCAACTATGTGGTTAGACAGAACTGCTTAGTGTAATAGTTCTGCCAGCCTTGTGTAACCAACCCATCCGTGGATTGATTAAATTTTGCACTGAGGTTTAGGATTTGTTCAGCCCCTGCCTTCCTCTTGCAGAAACGCTCTTGCCAGCTTGGGACTGCTGAAACTGGCACAATGTTCACATAAATCTGTTTTGAATTGCATTTAAATTTTTCATAGCTCTAATTATCAATTTATCAGTGCTTTTCAGACATATCATATGCTACTATGCAAAATCCCTTCTTTGTTTTGCTTTGCTTTTGTTTATTGCTTTTGGTTTTGTTTTTTGTTTGTTTCTTTTTTTTTTTTCTCCAGACATTTATCTGCTGTTTTCTTAGGATACAGTGTTTAGTCTCCCACTGACATTTGGTCTTTAATGGCACTAGAAGTGAAACATAACAGTATAGAAACTAGAATACAAGAATTATCTGAAAATAGATATCATACACTGCAGTTATGGCTAGCTAGGGCAGCGTCCATCTACTGGCCCTCATTTGTTTTCTGATGGTCACCAGAGGTCAGTTTAACAATGTCCCCATTTATCCCTTCCTATCCATTTAACTTTCACTACTACAAGAACAAAACTCCAAACACACATACACAAAAGAGAGAAGGAAGAATGTGCTCATTATGGTTCAACCGGAATTCACAAACACAGAAAAGATCCTCTCTATTGGCTGTTTCCTCCTGCAACTTGACTTCCGAAATAGGGCTACCCTTTTGTACAAGATACAAAAACAGAAATGCAAAAAAATCTCGCCAGAAAGCATGTGACTTCCAGAATTGCCTGTAGCTTTCCTGGCACTGGGTTGAGAAATATTTCTTCATCTCGTGTTACATAATCATCCTTGACGCATTGTTTGTTCCAGCTCAGTGCTGTTTTCATCAGATAGGAACCACAAACCTAATGGAATACGAGGAGGGTCCCCCTCATGGTGTATGGGGGACTTTTTGCCCCTTTTTTTCTTTTTTTTCCTTGCAAGTTTCATAATTATGAAAGGTATTTAAAAATATGTGCTGGAACAAATACTTTTTGAAACCATATTTCTCGTTAGCAAATGTTCTTCTTCACAGTGCACGTTTCCTGTCTCTTTCCAGTAAGCACACTGTTTACAGCACACTGAGATCCCATTTGAATGAATGAAAGGAAGAATGAGTAAATGAAAGAATGAATGCATATTTGACATAGCAGACCCTTAGGATAAATTAAATTTACTTTAATAAAATTACACCAGGGATTAATTTATCCTGTAATGTTTCAATGGCACACTCTAAGGGATTTATTCCAAACCACATGAAGTCAATGTAGCTTTTCCATTCTTTCAGTGGGTCTGGAATGAGTTTCAAAAGGATTAAACAAATGCTTATCACTTTTTTCTTTTCTATTCACAAAGTAAACAATTCTATGCAGGTAAGACACTTCACTGGTTCAAATCCTTGAACCTTGGTGTCTGTCATTGCTATCTTTTCCAACATCTTTAAAGGCATCTCTCAAGTCTTCTTATCAATCAGTGACTTCTTTCTGTCCAGTTTTCTGTGAAGTTCCATTACTCAGACATATCCTCACTGCTAAACCTTTCCTTCCTTAGGCGAAAACTAAATGAATCCTTCTTTCGTTTTGCCTTATGGAAGAGAACACCATGAATCCCTTCATAGATCACTATAAGGTCCTTCTGATTTCCCTGATGTCTCTGATGTCTGTCTGATAGTGAGGGTTGGGCCTCTGTACAACATTCAGTATATATTCTTATTTTAACCTCAGTCTGCAGTCAAGGTACTCCAAATTTCATAAAGAAAATTTCCATTTACATATGCTCAAAAAGCATCCTTCTTGCGCCTTCATTTAATTTTCTTATGTTGGTGTCCTCATCTTCCTTGTCACTATATCTCAAGCTCTACTTAATATCACAGAATGACAGAATGATAGAGTGAAATATAGTATTTAATTTATAAAATATTTAATGGGTGAATATTTAATATATGAAATATGATATTTGGACAGAATAGTATCCAAGTGCATATGATTTGATCCTTCTATGGAAAGACTTACACTGGACTCCGTTACGTATCTGGAGTAGCAGCTGATCACACTGCCTCAGAAGAACATAAAAAGCCAAGTTGCAGTCTGATCACTGGTTTTCCTCTTGTGTCAAAGTGGAGAGAAGTAAATTGGCTCAATTTATAAATTATCACAGATAGTTCTCTTGCCCTCATGTTCACCTTTAAATGCAACAATGTAGTTAGTGTAGCTTATCAGATGTGTGTCTTGGGCCTGATACTTGATATTTTCACTAAAAAATATCCCAAATGGTAGAAAAAAGTATGTTTATTAAATCTTCAGATAAAATCAGATTGAAAAGGCCTGAAAGCACTTTTGAAGATAGGACCAAAATTCAAAATAATTTAGATTATTTGAAGAAATGACCTGGGGAAAAAAAATGGCATCCCTGTGAGAACAAGGGCAAAGTCATACTGTTGGAAGGAAAAATCTAGGTAAGGCAGGAAGGGGTGAATAAATTATCTTTATGAGAGGTCATAGAAATTGTGTTATCACCTGAACTTGAATCAGCAGTCATGCTGCTGAAAAACAAAATCAGACAAATAGGAGTGTTATCTCTAAGATGAGGGAAGGTTAGCACTGACAGGGTCTTGCTTGAAGTCTTCTGGAAAAAGCACTCAAAGAGAGGGGTGGAGCAACTGAAGGCCATCAGGAGGAGACCGACAAGAATGAATAACTGATTGGAAAATGTGTCTTAGAAGGAAAAATTGAAAGTACTAGGTCCATTTAGCCTAGATAAGGGAAGAGAGAAGAAAATCTTACTGGTAGTCTTCAAATACTTTAAAGTCTGCCTGCCCAGACAACATGTTCCATGTGCATGCTGTTATGATCAAACACAATGGTTTTAAATTGCAACAAGGGAACATCATTTAAGATGTCACGAAGAGCTACCCAACAATAAAAGCAGTAAAACACTGAAATAGATTACATGGGATGATCATGAAATCTCCAGTTTTGAGAGTCTTTCAGAATAAATTAGATGAACTGTCAGGAATACCAAAGGTAGAACTGATCCTGTCTTCAGCAGGGAGGCAAACTGAGTGATCTTTTAAGGTGTTTTCTAGCTCATTTATGTCAGTTATGTCTAGGACTGCCCTGGCCCAGTTATACAGGCTTTTGTGCTGCTAAATCACGGCTTCATCTTCATCTTCTTGCTGTCCAGTCATGTTCCATGTATCAGTTTGAGCCAGGCAAAAGAGCTATGCAAAGCAGGATATTCAGACCTCCAATTTGGGCAGGAGGGAACAAATAAACAGATTTAAATAGCACTCTTAAAAATAATAATATTTTACCTAAATATGTAACAGTAGAACACCTAAGGACAGAATATGTTTGCCACGCTGCAGTTGTGGACATGCACAAACCTTTGAGTACATAGGTTACCATTTGACAATTTGAAGTGGTAGCTTTGTATTGCATTTTTGTGAAACCTAATGGCATAACAGAAGGAGAACTGATAAAATCTAGAGAAGGTCAGGTTCTCTGTTTAGAAAAAAAATAACATTGAAGACTTTGTAAGCAGATAGATAAGCAAGAATTTTGGTCTACATCTCAGGTGCTAAAAGCTGGGTATTGAAGACCAAACACTACTTTAAAAATACCATGAAAGTATAGAGGTGTTTTACCATATAGTGGAATCACCAAGACACAAGTTTGAATAGGTCAATGCCTCTTTTTTTGTTTCCTAAAATATGTTATTTTTACTGAAGATGGAAAAAAAAATTCCCACTGTATTATATCTATTTTCTTTATGTAGCAGAATACCTGAAAGAAAAGGAGCTGCTGGGTTTATAGGGAATTACTATGGCTATATTCAGATTAAGAAAATACTTTTATAAAAGATATTTAGGTCTTACTAATGGGTGAATTTTCTGACCTGCTCTTTCTGCCTTACTCTTGCATAATCACTGTTCAAGGGCAAGTTTCCTGCGAAAGATACAAGTAAACTGAAGAGAGTGAGGATTGCAAAAGGAATCACATTGCAATTGGTGTCATCAGAAGGAATTCTGGCTGAGTCATCTGTGGTAGATGTACCAGGGTAGATGTACCAAAACCAATAGCTTCATCCCCACTGGAAAGGGTCCTCATCAGTTTACACCATCAACATATCATGCAGCCAAGCAATTCATCAGGGACTATCCCATTGGTTTTGGACACTTAGTCAAAGAGCTAACTTCAAATGCTCGGTTTTTAAAACCCCTGTGTTTGCTGCCCAGCAATGACTGAAGTCCCTGGGCTTCCAGGTTTGTCTAGATGGTGTAATGTGGTGTCATATGGAGATGCTGATGATGGCTCCAAATGAATTCACTCAGGTGCCAGCAGTTTTATGAGACATAATTTCAACCCAATAGGAACTCTGTACTAACGTGGGTTGCTCCCGGCATCCAAGATGGATTGTTTAGAGTTGTCTCAGGTAGTTGTGCATAATACTGTGCTATTTCTACCACTAGCAAGGAGTCACATTTCTAAGAGGGGGAGAGCACAGCACGTGTTCTCTGAACTGTATAATCTAGAATAATGCCCAGGAAAACAATAATAAATTTCACTATGAACACTATTATTTTCCAAGCAGGCCTACAAAATTATGATTAATAATAGACTGATTCTGATTTGCACACACTGAATACCTGAGAAATATGTCCTTAGATAGGGCAAAAATTCATTTCCCAAAACCATTAAAATTGCATAGTATCATTATTTCTATATAAATAAATGAATTAAAGAGCAAATAAATACAGCAGTATACCAGGGCAAGAGACCCACGAATACTGATAGCCTGGGATGGATTTTAAGCCTGACTTCAGCTGTTACAGTCATGTTGATGAATTTAGTTGCTAGAAAATTGATTGCAATGACTATTAGCAATATTAACCAAACTGTGCTCCAATTTCCAAGCTCTGTTCTGGCCTTGGTGAGTACACACTGACAGTAAGGACATGTCAGTGTTGTCCCTGTTACCCATGGGAGGCAGATAGCTGTGTCAAACACGTAAATTAGAATAGTTACATGTCATGAGGTTCAGTTTCTATATGCTGCTACATTTACTTCTGCTGCTGCACCAGTGCAGAACTTCACCGCGCTGAGAAATGCAGAGGAGAGGCTACAAAGATAAATTAATAACTAATGGTTAACAGTCCTTATTTCTAACCTTTAACCACAGCAATCAGAAAAAAGCAGGATGGCTGCACTGTAAGTAGGTGTCTCGTGTGCCCTGTCTTACCCTTCACTTCTTTGGGCAGGAGGTCTGTATGCTGTCCGTGGGGCAACATTTCTCCTCGTCAAGAGACCCCCTTTTCCTCCAGGGAGAATCATGTGCAGCCTTCAAACAGAGTCAAAAAATCAAGTCAGCTCTCTGATATTAGAAGATACTGGAGGGAAGGCCTGAGAAGTGGGACAATTTTATTTGCTCAGCTGACAGCATGGTAGGAGTTGCTGTTAAAAGGAGCCATTGGACGATAAAAAAAGGTCCTCCACATTTCCTGCCAAATCCTCCTATCAGGCTTCAATGAGTTCATATCAGGTCACCACGGGATTCCTTTCATCTCATAACACTGACTTCATTAGTTTCCATGACCTATATGAAACAGTAGCATATATGGAAAAAAAATTATGACTAATCTCCTTTTGTTTTCCTGTCCTGGATCCTCTTTCACATAGAAAGTGGAAGTTCAGCTTTGTTGCAAAACATCATTTTGCTTGTTATATTTCCAGAACATTGGTCTTATATCTGGTGTTCTTTGTGCATATTGACACTAATTGATAGCAACAGGGCTGTGACACTGCAGTAAGTTTTCCCACAGTACAGGCAAAGCCACTGCAGGTTAGGCTGCCAGCCAAGCTAGTTAATGCTTCCCTTTGCATTCCTTTCAGCTCCCCAGAGAAGAACCATTTTACGGACACCTGGCAGTTAAAGGTCCAGGACGTTATTGCTTTTGTTGTTGCTGTTAAAAAACTCACTTAGAAATGGTGTAACTGCACAATCCTATTTCAGAAGCTGCAACTTATAAAGCAAAAAGGATCTGAAAGGCTTTAGCTACAAAATTTGCAATTAAAGCTTTATGTTAATTTAATTAAAACTATAATTGGCCATTTTAAAAAATGACAGCAGATATACTGTTTGACCTAGAACTGATAAGACATGATAAGACATAGTAATGAGACGAATAGAGTATATTTTTCTGTATGATGATAGCAACTCCATGCACTATTAGCTGAATATATGAGACTTATTCTTCTGCCTTTTACTGTCCCCGCCTGTACTGCAGTTCCAAGGCAAACAAAGGGAAGTGAGAATAAATGAGTACCTGGCTCATACAGCTGTTAATGAACTTGCCCCATTTCATGTAACTGAGCTTGTTTATTAGTCACTGCCCTGGTATCTGTGTATACAGATTTGTGTGAGTGTCCTCAGAGTAACTCTAGTAGAAAAAAAAGTCGCAAGGCATAAGCATTAAGACATGTGATGCTTTTTTATTTTTGTTTTCCCATCCCTCAGATCAAAATTTGAGGATATAAAATTTGACCTACTTCTTTTCTGCCTGACCTGAAAAAGCTTTTACATACACAAACCAGACTATTTTCTCCCAGACAATCAAAGTCTGGATAAATTCCAAACACAAATACAGAGATTCCCGAGATTATAACATAAATATTGACATAAGACAATTAATCTGCAGAGGAAAGGAGTCAGAGGGGTCTATATTCAAAGGTCAGTTTCCTAATAATCCTAAACCACACCACTCCCAGAAAAGGTGCAGTAGGCATTAATTAAAGCAGAGAAATGAAAAATGAGTTCTGGGTTCTATACCTGATCAGTGGGGAAAGTAATTTTCCTCTTTCGTGGCTTTTGGACCCAAGGCAACACCGTTTCAGCACCAGCATGCAGAAATCAAACCAAGCCAAAAATACATCTAATAAAAGACATGGAACAAATCAGAGATAAAACTGATGGCAAAAATAATAACAGAAAACATCATTCAGCTTCTCACTCGAGGAGACTTTTGCTCTGTACAAGCCTCCATTTTTTACTTTTAAACTCCTTGGGTGCCAAGGGCTCTTCCCTGTGCATGTACAGACTGTGCCAGCTAGAACAACTCAGTCACTAATGTTCCCTGAAGCATTGCTGGAATATAACTACTAGCCATTACTTTTCTTAAATTCTGGGGGGAGGTGGGAGGGTGCCAACCCAGTAAATAGGCTTCAAACATTCTTATATTGACAGAATTAAGCTCTTCAGAAAATGCATCTGTAAGCAGCATATCTTTGAACAGGTGGGTGTTGGGACAGCCCCCCAACACACACACATGATCATACACAAGCACACATGGATGGGCTCCCTGTTTCTCTTTTCTAAGAGGCTGTCAAGTGATCGGAGATTTGTCAGCAGATGTAACCCCAATTCTTTCCTCAGGCAGGCAGGCAGGCAGCTAGTCATGCAACTCTGCATTTTACCCAGGGCAGTTCACTGTAAGATATGTGAGCCCACGGGGACCCTACATCCAGGCACCCAGGCACTCCTGGACCCCAGATGCCCTTCCTCCAGGGTAGGCACTTAGATCCAGCCAACCTCACACTCTTAACTCTAAGTCCTGCACTCCTACCTGAGAGGTGGAGACTTTCCTCCCTCAGCTTTTGTTCACAGTTGAGATTGTCCTGGGAGAAAGGAAATGTAGGAAGACCTAGAATATCAAGCTGGGCTCAAACTGTCACACAAAACAAACTCAAGCATGGTACTGCTAGTCACTCTCACCACTTGCCTGTTAGCATAGCCTGGCTCACCTTCTATGCAGTTTAGATGAGACCACATTTGCCCACATTCTCATTCTATAAAGATACTGCTCTGATTAGTTGCATCACTTACTCCCCCATTTATTCAGGCATATCCAGTGGCAAAAAATAAACTTGAAAACATTCCACGTAGGCCTTTAGGAATACCATTGTTGGACAAAGAGAGATGCAGAGCCAAGTGGTATGTTAAGTGGACAGGATCAGCCTGAGCAAGTTGACCTCAGAGATAGATAAGTCCCATGCCCTGCTTTGTTTTGTGGTCTCGACCTGGTTGGTGTCTCCCAGTCCTGAATGACTGCTCCCACACTGAAACTATGACTTGAAAAACAGTACTGCGTCTATTAGCTATATCTCTTTATAGGAGCAATTTCTGCTTGTTTCTTTGAAAGAACAGCTGTCCTTATGCCTACTCTCCGGAAAGGATGTGATAGGAAGAGACAGTCATGACTTCCTGCATCTCCAAATGAGGAGTTCAGTTTCTGAGGAGGGATCAACTTTCTCTGTTTGCCAGCTGTAAGCAAATTCCAGAGTGAACTTTATTCTTGGATGCCTACCTTGACTTTTGCGTTCAATCCAGAACCTGAGTACCTTTAGCTGTCTCTAGGTCGTCATCTCAGCCTGACTAGTTGTCTTAGTGCCCAAGATAAACACAATCAGGCCTTTCATTGGGTCTAAACGTGTAGAGAACACTAGAAAATGGTCACTAGCAACAGTAGGAAGAAACACCAGGAGAGTAACACGGCTCTGTGTTGGCTTTGGTTTCACCAGCCTTCATGCTGTCCTAAGCATTGCTGACGCCTAGCAGACACTTAGAAGTGAGTGTGCAAGTGGCAGCTGGACAGAAGATAATGGGTGAATTTCCCTCATCTACAAGCCAAAATCCCAGGCGGTAAGAGAGGGAAGATGCGGAATGGTAAACTCTATCTCTTCTAACTGGAGTTTCCCCTTCAGGAGGGAAATTCACAGCTTCACAATGAATGCATTTTTCCAGCTCCCGTGAACAGGCAGTGTGATTATATTTGGTCTCTTATAGTGAGCATTAATCAATCCTCCTCTGCAAATATCCCCCTAATGTTATTTGAGGCTTTTGTTGGGTTCTTTTTTTTTTCTGTCTTTCCCTTAGCTCCGGTACCTCCACTAATTTTATTGCAAAAAAAATGTTCTCCTGATAGTTCGTTACTGATCTATTTATATCATCCCAATGTTTGAGAAATGTTTAGGGTGTTTAGGTAAATATATTGCAGAATTTCCATGAGGCATGTGTCTGTCGTGTATATTATTCTACCTCCTCTTGGTATCTTAGTACTGGATTATGGCAGTGTCATAGGGGACAGTTGTCCCTCCGTGTTGCCAGATCTGCTCAGTCATGAAACAGATATGCTGGAGACACAGGAGTGAGGAGGAGGCTCTACACTCTGCTAACTCAAGGATAGAGTTGAGCCTGCAAATTAGTGGATTAATCTAGACTACTCAGAGTCACCATCTCTCTGATCCATGTGAAAGCTTGAGGGAGATTCTTTTTTTTGAGGAAAAGAAGGAATACAGTCAAAGTTCAGAATATTGTCTTTTTTACCAGGTGTGTGTTGATGATCAGGTGTAAGCACAATCTCTTCTGCCTTCATTGTCATCTGCACCTTCTGGAAAACATCCATAGTTCTATACTCTCCTGCAAAATTTATAGTCTTCAGCAGAAGACTCTAAGAGGAAGAGCTATATCCAGCAACACCTTGGTGTTATTTGAAGTACAATGGTCTTTCCTGGTCACAGTGGGTCATTGTGTTTATCACTTCTCATGAAATAATAATAGTGTAGTGTATTGCAAGGGACTATACTACCTTGACACTGGGTGGAAAGATAAAAACAACAGGAAACCATGTGACATGCCCTTGATACACATATTATAATTCACTAAAAATGTCAGTGGGATCCATCATGGAAGATATAACCATCTTTCACATTTTGTGGATATACTGGAGGTTTTTTTTGTTATGCTTAATGTTTTTTGAGACTGAGCTTTGTTCCAATCTAGCTGCTGATGACAATGTTTGGAGGGGTCATATTTTACTGAGCTACCATAAAGAAACCATGACCACAAAAAGAAAAATGAACATGACAAGATACTTGCTACTGCACAATTATTAATTTCTTTTCAATTTGGCAAAAAACAATGTCATGGCAAAACAAAACTGGGGAGTGTGGCAACAAGATAGGATAAGCCCAGAAAATTAATGAATAGAATGTGCTTTTGTATATTTGTATCTGCCTTCAAGGCTTTTTAATTTGCAGGGAGATTACTTACTTCTGAATCCAATGCAGAAGATCAGTTATTAGTGGCTAATAGCCAGGAGCCAAAAGTGTCTAAAGATTTGTAAATACTTGGCATTACGTTTTTCAAACTTTTAATTTCACATTTAAGTAATATATTCTGAAGTAGATCAACATGATTTAGAAGTGTGTGTTAAAATCTCTTAAATAATTTTGGCTTTAAAAATGTACTTTTTCTTTTAAAGTTAGAATGCTTTATTTCAATATTTTTTGAAAGATACATTTTTATATTTTATTTGGAAATGTTTCATTTAGAGATAGAAAAATTGAACAAGAAGAGTACAAAAATAATAAAATGATATAAAAATTTTAATTGACCTGAAACCATGCTCATACCATAGAATCATAGAATCATATGGGGTTGGAAGGGACCACTGGAGATCATCTAGTCCAAGCCCCCTGCCAAAGCAGGTCCACCTAGAGGAGGTTGTACAGGAACTTGTCCAGGCAGGTTTTTAATTTTTCCAGAGAAGGAGACTCCACCACCTCTCTGGGCAGCCTGTTCCAGGGCTCTACCACTCTTACAGTAAAGAAGTTCCTCCTCACATTTAGATGGAACTTCTTATACTCAAGTTTGTGCCCATTTCCTCTTGTCCTGTCACTGGGCACCACTGAAAAAAGACCAGCCCCGTCCTCCTGACACCCTCATCATTATTATCAACTATATATATTAAGAAGAGGTTCTGCAGGGTAAGGTGCTAGGCTTCAATCAGGGTACACTTTCCCAGTCAATCTTATTTCCAGAGGGCTGCAGCAGAGAAAAGCAAGAAATGGACAGTTTTTATTCACTATTATTTTGACTTAGGACTAATAATTTTCCCATTTGTGAAAGAAAGATGAAATATAAGGTCTATTTAACAATTCATTCTTGTTTGCTACCAAGAATAATAAGTGAGTTTGCTTAACCAACAGTTTCTTCTGTCAATACTCAGATTGAAAGCAGTAGAAGAGAAAAAAATGATAAATTATGAATCAGGAGACTAAGCTTTGTTTACACCAACAGATTTACAAAATAAGTTTCCTCTTCCCAGCTGTAAACTTCAAGAAAAGGATAAGTAAATAAATCAATGTATCATTTATCTTGTGCCTGAAATGAAAATTAGGTTTAATAGGAAAAATAAACCTACCATCTTCTGCTTAGGAAGTAAAACCCAATCCATTATAGCATAATGTTATTTTTTTGAGGATTATGAGGCAGTATAATTCTTTAACAAGATCATGCTGTGCACTGTTGATGTGGAGAACATTGCTAATTCCATTTCATCTAGTCTCCCACACAACATAACTTGCGACAAAGTATCGTGTTGGATTTTTTCTGAAGAAATCACTTGTTGGTATAAGTGACTTTAACCCTTCAAGCAATAAAAGACAAAAAATACTGGTAAACCTGTACTGCCTTCTTATGAATAAAGGCAGAGCAGTGTCAATAATGTCATATCATCAGCCACAGGAAATTTGTGTGATCTCATTAACAATATTTCCATTCCATTAGGGTTTGTGGTGAAAGCCGGCATGAAATTCTTCTCTTCCATCAAAATATAACAGGAAAAAGGAACCTATACACCCAGGCATACTCATTGTCTCCCACAACTGGAAAATACTTGTAGCAGTTTCTAGCACAAATATCTTTGCCCTCCCAAAGTGTCAACAAGAATCATTACTTGTGGGCTATTCCTTGATTCCATTTAATGATAATGCTAGAGGAGAATCATATAAGCCATGCCGGCAGGAGGACACTAAAAGGTGTGCAGAAATTCTAATGGGACACAGAATGCAAGCAGCCCTATGTCGACATGCTGTTTCATAAACCTTCTTTAGGTCTGCTTGTGCTCCTGTCAGGATTTTTACATCACAGAGGCTTTTCAGATAGATTTGAATTGCTATGTTTATTTCCTTGATACCTGAAGGGGATTTAGGCCTAAATTGCAAAATTTAAAGTAAATATGATATGCACATTACATATCTGATATGCAAAACTGATAAGCACATTGCATATTACTCCTAAAATGGCATGCAGGCAGGCAAGAAGTTCAGAGTCTGAACTCCCAGAAAAATAAGCTAAAGTGGCGGGGTTTCTTCTAGTCTTGGAAAAGTCAAGCAAATGCCACAGAAGTGTTTCATCTATATATTTGAAGACGGACTTGTAGAAACTCCTATTAAAGGGCCGCTGTCCATTCCAGAGTCAGGTGGCAAATACCCTCCTCGGGTTTTTTTGACATCAAATTACACATTCTGTAACTTTTAAAGATAGGTCCTGCTCTGGTACAGCTGCTGACTCAGACAGCAGGGAGATAGGGTTTCTGTTTACAGAGAAAACGTAGAGCTGATGGGACGACCCAGTGACATATTGGCGTTCATCTGGGGGAGGAGGGCTTGAAGTGACACTGCATGTGTTAAACTGCCAAACTGCAGATCTTGAAAATAGAAGTGCTATGAAGCAGATGGTTTTCTTCCACCACAGACACCATTTTGATAGGCACAACTGAGAAGTAGCTTCTGATGATATGCACATATATGCATATATACACACTCTGTGTGTATGCGTGTTTATGCTAGCAAGTGTACCTTGCATATAGGCTATAATACAGCATTTATGCCTACTCTTGTGATATTTCATGACATATGCTTTTTTAGATAGGATAGAACATATCTTTATGAAGACTTGTTTTTAATTTCAGCAATATGTATCTTGCAAAATTTCCATTCTCCCACAGCTCAGTCACCTCCATGTGAACCACTTGTGAAAATCCCTCTTCTCATCACCTCCATGACCTTTGGAACATGCCTCATGCTTTCAGTGGCGGTGCATGGCCACAAAACTGTGGGGAGTGGGGGTGGGTATGGCTGGCAGGAGGTGGCTAGAAGGCCTTAGGAGACACAGGCTTCCTCTGCTAACCATCATGAATTCAAGCAAGGGAATGCTTTATACCTTTTTCTTGAGGTGCCATCATCCTCCTCCTCTTCACTACAACTTCTAGTTCACCCTTGCCAATCCCTTCTTCTAGCCCTGTATGGGAGCAGAGGCCAGGAGTTTGCTGGGGAAGGATCACAAGGAAAAAAGTTTGAGTGTTGTTGGCTTGGAACAGATAATGAAAAAAAGAGGTAATTGCCTGGCTCTCCCCAATTCCCTGACTGCTTTATCTTACTAAAAGAGCAACAAATAACAGAAAGCATTAATGTAAGGTTTGTTGATCAAAAGTTGAAGCATGAGAACTTCCTTTAGTTTGTTTGGCTGATTTTATATTGCCATTCACTGCAAGAGTAGTAGAAAAATAACTTAGTACTCAAAATCCAGGTAAAGAAATAAATTCTGTGGGTGTTGCCTCAGCAATATGTCTGTTCCTTGGAACCAAAATGAAGAAAAGGTAATTAAATAATAATAAAGTTCATCACAGAAATTAATTTCCTTAAAAAGAAATATTGACAAAAAATCAAAACAGGGACTGGAAAGCAATCATTTAGAACTATTTCACAAAATGAAATTTTGAAAATGTTTCACTATGGCTCATTTGACCTAACTGTAAATCAAAAACATATTTTGTTTAACTTAACTCTTCTGTGGTTAAGGTTTTATACCTTTCAAGTTTAACATAGCAATCAATATCTCAATGAAAGAAATTTAAAAGGGACATAGACTATAAAAAATGCTTTTTTCTGATTTTTTTCCAAAATCAAATTTCATCAACATTGATACATTTTAACAAAAAAATTGTTAGTTATCTTAGAAATTAATTTCTTATAGAAGTCCAATTGCTAAACTTTGGAAGTAAAGGCCATGTATATACTGAAGATAATAAATCACCCCTATACTTACACGGCTATGCTCAAATTCCTGACTGAAAGCTACATGCTGTTTTTTGGGGTGACTTTGTACCACTTTGCCAGAAACCAGTCAATATGTCAAATCAGTTCATTTGATCAACTTTATCTAATGTCATGTGGTCCTAACAGCCTGTATTTTCATTTCCTTGGGGCATTCCCTCTGCAAACACGTTTACTTGCTCTCCCTCTCCTGAAGTATCAAGCTACCTATCAAGCAAGGAGCATCCCGGGATTTGTGCTGCACAGATTGCACGTGCTCATCCTGGCTAACTCCCATTTGTGAGAACCAAGTTGCAATATGCAAGAAGGCAGATCACCTGTTATAGAAATGAGCAAAAAAACCAGACAGAAGTCAATAATATCACAAAGTCTGCTGATAGGAATGATGAGTTACCATGAAAGATAAGCTCTTTATCATAGTGAAACCCATCTCCACCTGCCAATGCACATGTCCCCGTAAGGACACACCCCAAGCCTTTCTGGCCACACATGAGGCAGCAGCCGATAGTCCTGTGCCACGAAGAGACATGGGCTGCACAGCAAACAGGCAGTCGCTTGTGGAGTGCAAGAGCCTTTAAAGCAGTGATGGGAACAAACAAGGAAGGCAAACAGGTGCAGATATGCATCTGCTCTGGGAAAGTATGTGGAGACTGTCGGGATAACAACCACATTCCACAGACACTGTGATGCATTTCAGAAATGCTCTGTGCATGCTCACAGACAGTCGTGCACCTCTACCAGCAGAGTCACACAATTGCAACTTGTCAACATAACCCAATAAATCTTTAGGAAGCTGATAAATAACTTTGGCTCCTGATTTTTAACTACAAGCTTTCTCCAGTCTTGCTATGTCTGTTCAGTAACTGGATAACTTGTGTTTCTTTTCAGCACACAAGAATTAAAGCTATACCTTGGGGTACTTTTCTCGAATTTTATTCATAAAATGTTCTTGAGAAATCACTTCTGGGTATCATTAAACTCCCTATTAAACTCCCTTCCTGCATACACAGACTGGAAGTGAAAGATGCAGAATACCTGAATTTAGCGCTTGACTTTGTTAACGAGATGAAATCAGTTATATTGTATATCCCACTTCCATGTAGGTTTTTTCCTTCTAGGCTTTGTGTTTTGAGGAGCTGTTGATATTGATCTGTGGCATTTAGATATATGTTGTGTATAGCTTTTATCAAGAAGGGATTTTTTTCACAGGAAACTTCCAAGCTGGAGGGGACTTTCACAGTGGGAACCAAATAAAGCCTGTGACTTCACTTCATATAACCTGCAGCTTCATGATTTTAAGATATATACTATTTTATGGTGTATAAAGGTTGTTTGGAAAGCAAATTCAGTCCCTTGCAAGGAAAATTTCTCTATCTCAGCATTACAGTATACAGATAAGATGCTGACAGTATCTTCCCAACAGCAGCTCAGGTCAGGTCACCTAACCTTTTCATTTACCCAGGTCATTTATACTACTCTCTAACTTGACATAGACCATTTAAAATCAATTGAAGTATGACTACACAACCTGAAGATATCCCTTTGAACTCCATTGCAGACACACCCTGAAGAGTATTAACACCCAGCTCAGGCTCTGGTTACCTACTGTGGTAGGTAACAACACTATTGTAATATACTGTAATCAATGGCAAAAATTTGTGTGGAGAAAATATACTGTAATCAATGACAAAAATTTGTGTGGGGAAATAATTGGGTTTGAAACATGGAAATTTATCAGACTTGCAGTTTCCTTTTTATATTAAGCCTTTCCCTGGTCTTCAGTATTTAAATTAAAAATTGTTGCATATTTCACTTTAAACTGTCATATAACTATTTTCTTTATGATTTCACATAAAACACTCATGGGAAAACATTAAGCATTAGAATAGAAAGGTAAACAACAATCCATGAATTTTGCTTTCTTTGCCTATCTAACTTCTAATCAATTCAGCAAACCCTTTATGTTTTTACAAATTGCATTCTAGTACTGAAGGAAGTAAAGCACTGTTATAAGAAATGGTGAAAAATCAGAACTGTAATGACATAGGCTTGACCTCTTCCTCAGAAGAGGAATTAAATTACTCCAAATATTTAAGAGCATATGTCATACTATTATGTAATGCCATATAAGGAACCACAAAATAGAAATAAAATTCTCATCCTGTAAAGGTTAACATCTTAATTTCCAAACAGATGCACCAGGCACGTGGAGGGACAAGCAAGACAAGATAACGCAATAAAAAAACCCATGTTGTGAGCAAGGATCTCAGTCCAACAGCTGTTTAAACTGGTGTATGCAAGAGAAATTAGGCCAGCACTTCACAGCCCCAAGGTGACTGCAATTAGCCTGCGGATAACTGTACCCATATTAGGGCTTCTATGGAGCAAGGCAAGTGCTCATGAGAAGTTTTAAGCGATTTTGGTGCTCCTATGGTACATTCAGCTTGGCCTTCACTTCAAATCCTCCAGAATAAATCAGAGTGGCACCAGGCTGTGCTGCCTGGAGAGTGGAGCTGGGAGCAGCATGAGAAGTGGGGAATGACAAAGGATTTTTAAAAACCCGTTGGAAGCAACCTTCTGATCAACATTTAGTGGGGCACTTGTATCCCGAATCTGGACCCTTATGTCTATGGAAGAAGAATTCATAGCCAATTTTATGGAATAAAATTTATTCCATAAAATTGATTCTTGGCATAATTTGCCAAGATCAATAGGAATTTATTATTCTGAGGGCTGCACTTCTTCATATTACTAAGAGTTTGTTTTCTCTGAAATTGTCAGATGAAAGCACAGTTCCTACAAAGGGATTTGAAATTATGGCTCACTGTTCCCCAGTCTAAATGTTTACCCAACCATCTGTATACAAGGATTGCTTATTCCAGCTATCTCTGCCTCAAAAGATCTCACTGTTCCTACCAGAAGTACATGGCAATAGTATAGATCAGCTGACTGTGCTCAAACGAGCACTGGCTCAGGCTAGAACTAGCTGGCTCCCTCGATAACATTAACATTGACATTTACTGCTATCTTGTAACTCCTCTCTCATTCCAGCTTTGTCCAAGCTAGGAGCAACTGCAAAAAATATAACCTAGTGTGTGAAAGTCCCATAGTTTCGCTATGTGGTAAAGGTTTTGGGAGATGTGGCCAAGATTCCATACACAACTTTTGCTACTTTACTTAGAATCATAGAATCATAGAATCATCTGGGCCGGAAGGGACCTTCAAAGGCCATCTAGTCCGACCCCCCTGCAGTCACAG
>JAOQGH010000001.1:20238070-20284700 GCA_025769975.1 Gallinago jamesoni | reverse complement strand
TGTGGTTGGACTCGATGATCTCAAAGGTCCCTTCCAACCACTAAGATTCTGTGATTCTGTGATTCTGTGATTCTGTGCTTTATAAGCCTGAGCTGGCCAAGCAAGATAACTCAGATATGGACCATTCCAAATAAGTCCCCAATTCAAAAGAATGACAAAAAGATTTATAAAAAAAAATAAGGTACTTCTTGTCTTCTTACTTATTTAACCAATGCACACACTCAGGAGGTGTCCCAAGAAGGTGTGCAATCTGGACTGAGCCCCACACCCTTGGGGCTGGAGCAAGTCTCAGGAAATTTCCCACTAGCATATCAGAGCCATGATCACGCATGTGAGAATCACACTGGGTTTACTACCTAAAAGATAAATCTTTGTGAGCATGGAAGCAGATGCTATATTTAGCTACAAACAAATTTGCTTCATTAGAAATTCTAAATATTAATTAGATCAATGGATCAGAATTGTATTATGTGTCAAGGTCAAATTCCCAGATTACCAGATGGATCAATAGGTATAATTTATGTAACACTGATACCACAATGTAGACTTTCCAAAAAACTTCATGTTATCCTAACAATGTAGCCTTAATCACATGTATAACATTAGGGTCTGAGAATAATACATCTTGTCCTGAGCTGAAATTCTTCCAATTCCTTTCTTATCTCAGCTTATCTCCTCTCCATTAAAGGCATATCCAAACACTTTGTGCCACATTGTTATTTATGTTATAGTTAAAGCCTCTTAATAATTTCTTAAAGGGAGTGTTTTTGTTCAGTTCAGTATGTACTCAGATGACTGCTCTCAGAATAAATTCAGTCGTACATTGTTACACAATCATCTAAATATTCATGATTATATTCTCACTTCTGATACTTGTTTCATTTCTTATCATCACTATATCTTCACCATTGTTCTCTGAAAGCATACGAACAGTTCCTGACAAAATCACCAGCATCTTTACAATGCTCTTGTTTTTCAGAAAATAAATGCACTTCAAATAAGCCTATAGTTAAAGGTGAAAGCTTCACCTCTTGTCCTGCTTTTTCAGAACTATTAAGCATCTGTGAAATCTTCTGATTTCAGTTAGAGATATGACTAATCTGTACTTAAAAATATACGTTTGTCAGGCCCTGCAGATGTTTTCGTCAGAGACACATATATGGAAGTACAAAAAAATTTATCTTTTTCTTGCCTCAGGATAATGTCATAATCAACACACTAACAGAGAAATGGGCCTGTGATAAAAAATAATTTTTACTGGGGAAATAGCAAGTATAGATAGGTGACACTTCTGCAATGATAAGAAAGGCTAGAGAGACAATGGCCTCCAGCAAGTTTCATCTGGAGAGAGGCATGTGAGTCCAGGCATGTTGTATGTCTGCAGGCACATAGCTCTTCAGCCCACACTAACTTTGCACTTAAACCAAGCTGTAAGAAGTGATCTGCTGCCTAGAGACCCTCTCCAAGTGGTCTGCCAACTCTGCACATGATAAACACAGCTCTGTGATCAGCTTAAATACTGAAAATCTTGAATGGTGGTTAACTCAGTACGATGCTCCTGGGATTATCTTGCAGCATTATCCAATATGATGTTGGACAGTGTGGTATGGTAAGCTGTGGTATGAAATCATGATGGTTTGGAGTGAGCCTGTGGAGCAAAATTTACAAATGTGTTGATGTGTGATAGTAAGCATACACAGTGGCCTGTGAGAAATTACAAGGGTTAATCCAACATGTGGAAATTACTGTCACAAGAGTATGAAAAGCTTCTTCAGAAAAACACTTTTTCACCTGTAGCAAGCATGTACAAGAAATGTCATAGCTTTCCAAAATTCCTCCAAAGATTGGAAGCTTTTGTTTTATTGTAACAATAGCGTGGGAACAAACATTTGTTTTCTTTCTATTTCTAGAGCTACCCGAGTGCTTGGGTGGGAATGGAACAAAACCCACGTGAGAGATCTGCAGTTAGTTTTGTTTCTGGGCTGACATAAATTCAAATTATGGTAGTTTGGATTTGAACCAAACAAATTATCATCCATATCTGAACAAATCTCATTTCCTTTACACCAGTATGCCTCCCCCATACGTGCATGATTGAGACATCTAACCATACTACAGAAAAATAAGCAGGCAGAGAATTTACTAGGCACATATTTTACAGCTAAAAAAAAAAACCTGCAGAAGGAAAATTCATTTCATACTTCAAACAAAGTCCTTGATACAGTTGAAAAAAGGTAAAGGATTTAAAAGAGGTAAAGCATTTAACTAGCCTCAAGATGTTTTAAAAAAAGTACAAGGCAAAGAAAGCGAGACCTAAGTTAGAAGTGAATAATTGCCCTACTGGGGCCAAAGATCTGCCTTGTGCACCACTCTTACCGTAGCCACTGAGACCGTGCTTCTAACAGTGAATAAAAGAAACCAGGGCATGCTTTTTGGACTTGCAGACAAATGGCATAGCACAACTTCTGTCAAAACAGCTAAATTCTCTGGACTTGGGTCTCTGCTCTGGCTCTATTTAGCTTCCTAGAAAAAAAGGTAGCTTAATAGATTATTACGGAAAGAATATAAGCAATAGATCAAGTCAAATGATCCTTTTCCCAATAAAGCACCCCAGCCTCTACAGTTCAGCACCCTTGGGACTTCCTGAACCAGAAGCTGTAGCCACAATTTAATAAATGAAGATGAACTCTCCTCCATGCCTTTTTCAGCTTTACGTGTGAAAATGTACTTCCTGTTATTTGTTTCAATCTGGTACCTAATAAATGCATTGGTTGACTTCTTAATTCTAAATGCTATAAGAAACATCGAATAATTCTTTTTTACTTATTTGTCTGAACATTTTTATTTTTACAGGCTTCATCATTTTCCCTCAATCATCTTTGCAGTCCTATGTATTTAATCTCTGCTTGTATAGAAGTAGTTTTGTAGCACAGTTCATCCTTGTCACCCTTCTCTGTGCTCTGTAGTGCCATTATAGCCTTTTATCCAGAATCAAATTTATTGTTCAGATATGGGTGTACAATGGATTTATACATCCACCTGAATTTTTTAATTCCTCATTCTTTTCCCAATTATTCCTACTTTAATTGTCACTTTTTTTTTTGCAGAAGACGCAGCGACCAATCATTTCACTGATGTTTTCAGTTGCTTTCAAGACTAGTAACAGCTAATTTAGAGTCCATCACTGTGTATGAACAGTTAAGGTTATTTTTTCTCAGTGCACGACTTTCCATTTATTGACATTGATTTCATTTGTCATTTCTTTGCTCAATATCATGAGACTGTTCTGTCACTCCTCACATCCAGCTTATGCTTTTACTATCCTGATTAATTCTGTATCATTACACAAAAAATCACCTCTCAACTCAATACCTTCACCATTTATGAATCCGGATCCCTGGAGTGATGATGGTTCATTGCTGTGAAAAATGATAATTCACCCTACCCTTTGTTCCCTAGCTTTCATCAAGTAAACTGGGAGAAGGTTTACCCTTTTACCCCATGACAATTCAGTTTCATTAATTTCATTAATGTTGTTTATCTTTTTTTGAAAATTCAAGTTCATAAATTTGAGTCAGCAGTATCCAAATAATCCTTGGCTACTTCAGAAAAATGCCACAGTTTTGCAAAGTATGGCTCTCTTCTATAAAAATTGTTCTGATTCTCACCCAATATATCATCTTTACCCTTTTGTCTCCTAATTATTTGTTATTATAATTTCTAGCAATTTTTCAGATAAGCACACCAAACTTACTGATCTGCTGGATCAAGGAAGAGCCTTTTTTACAGCTAATTGCCCATTCGCCACTTTCCATTATTTTGGTATCAAATTGAAAGGTATTAGTCTCTTCTATTACCAGTTCACACTGATACAGTCCTTGGGGTTTTTACCTGTAAAGAAAATCTGCACTATAGGTAGCTCTTTAATTATTCCTATAATGACCACCAATGCAAGAAAGAAATGTAATATTCCATCTATAGGTTTGTACTAGATTCTTAATTTACTGCAGTACTATTCACCGATGAACACTGCCTTTAGCAGAATTTGTTACTTCTGAAATTTCACTGAATTTCACTGAATTAGAGTTGGAAGGGACCGTAGAGATCATCTAGTCCATCTCCCTCGCTGAAGCAGGATTGCCTAGATCATGTTAGAGCTTGTTACTCAGGACCGCATCCAGGCGGGTCTTGAAAATCTCCAAAGATGGGGACTCCACGACCTCCCTGGGCAGCCTGTTCCAGGGCTCTGTCATCCTCATTGTGAAGTCGTTTTTTTCTCGTATTTGAGTGGAACCTCCTATGTTCCAACTTATTTTTGTTTTAAGTACTTCCCCTTCCCCATTTTTTTTTCTTTTTGGGAAGAGCTTTATTCTGTTTCTGAGGGATGATTTTTTTTTCTAATAATCCTCTGTCTTCTGCTCTTCAGTCGCTAGTTTAGGGGAGAAATATTGAAGAGCACTGTCCTTTTACAAGTGCCTTTGATGCGTAGCGCGTATTTCTCTGAGCTTCTAAGGTAGTGTGAAAATATAAGAATTTTATCCTTTTAGCTAGTTATTCCTTTTCACTACTTCTCTCAGTTTAATACAATTTTATTCTTTAATTGCAAGTATTACATAGGTGTGATGAGGGTTTTTTTTGTATGCTTGTTCATTACTGTTATTCTGAGTTTTTTCACATTTACAAGGATATAAAATTTGAATATTTTGTGTCCGTGGTGGCTCTTGGATAACTTATTTTTCATCAGATCGTGTGCACTAAATCCTGACATATAAATCTAGAAATAATCCTTATTTTGAGTTTTTTTGACTGGGAATTGCAGGGAGCAGTCAGTTACAATGATGTTTAGAGTGAGTAAAGTTTATCGAATGTGGCTTTGAGTTCGTTTTTAATAGCTAGGCACCTCAACTGTGCTGTGCTTTGGATATCAGTGTTCTTTATTGGATCTTGGTTTCTCCATTCTCTTTTCTCCATCTGCTGAATGGGAACAATAGTACATATTTACATTGCCTTGGTATCAGAGAGACAAATATGCTATAAATTATGAGGTATAATTGGGAGATGCAACAATAACAGATTTTATAGAAGCACTCAAGGTAAAAAGTTGAAACCTTTCAAAAACATCTGGTTTGTGCATATGGTGCTATACTGAATATTGTACCATAATCAGCATTAATAGATTGTACGTCTACATCTCTGCTAATCTTCAGTATTTCAGTAGCACACAAGTTGTGTTAGGCTTTATAAACACATTATGTCAATACTTATTGTCATAGAAAAATAAACATACTAAGAAAGGGGATGAAAGCAAAAATATACACAAGATATATTTCACATGTTCATTTTATTTGTTCCATATTGTGAATTTATGACATACCCTTACCTGCATTTCTATAAAGAAATTTGTAATTGGTTGAATTTTGTAGCCATATTGGCAAAAGTTTGTATTGAGAAGCAATTTACAGAAGGAGGGATCTGCAGGCCACAATCCGAGAGGAACCCCAGGTGAAGCAATTTGCTTGGGAGACAGTGCAAACTGAAGACAGAAAAAATAATCAAGAGAAAACTGGACATGGAATCACTGGTGCAGCAACAGGGATAAGAACCACCAAGCAGAAGAAAAGAATGGTCACACAGGAAAGGGATGAACTCTGTGGAGACCTTAAGGCAAGACAGTGATTCGATGCACCAATGAAGCATAAGCCACTGAGGGAAATGAAAGGCAGTTGAGTCAAATGGATGAGCCAGAAAGACCACAACGATCTTTTCAGTGAGGTGAACTGGGGTAAAGCAGAAAAATCCCAACACCAGCCTCACTAGTGAATAGGGCTGAAAAGCCCCCAGTGACAGGGCGGTTGTTTGTTGCAGGAGGCAGGAAGTTGCATCTATAAGGTATTAACTGTGCAGTTTAGTGTTTGCAGAACCTCCCAGTACCCAGATGACCAACATAATTATGAGGTTAACAGTGCTATACTCCATGTGATTTGAGAAACTGTATAACATTATTATGTCATGTAAAATTCATTCTTGTATGTCCTGATGTGTTGTGAGCCATGACATAACCCTATGGTTTGACACATCTGATTTAAGAGACTAACTTAAAATATTATAAAAGAATGTAATTTAACAATCAAAAAGATGTGTTGTAAAATACTCATATATATCAAAAAGAATACCCTAAGGTAGTTTTTAGACAGCTCATAATTTCAATATCCTATTGCACAGGACTGAAGAGAGTTTCATAATATATATGAATTAAGTTCCTGCATCTACAAATTATTTTGTCTTATTTTAACAATATCATAAAGTTTCAGCTAAATCACATTTTTTATCTGTCATTAAGATTAAAGGTATGTATTCTATGAGTAGCAGGAGACGAACCAATTTCTAAGGAAAATGAGTGCTTCTGAATCATTCTTAGTGTTATTTAATAGTCTGAAAATAGTATACTTATGTTTGTAATAAAAGCCAGCTACTGTGTAAAATTTATTTGGGTTCTTTAATCATTCTCAGAAATTGACTTAAGATTTAGTTATGTCTTGAATAAATTCTAGCTATATGTTTTCTCTATCCTACCTTCCGAAGAAACGTACCAGAAGCATTCATCTTGCCTCATTTTACACCGCTGCAATGTCAACAACTTCATTCAACTAATTTGTATAACTCCCTGTTATTTTCAGTAAGATATATGGGCATTTCCAGAATGCACTTCATCCCAATGAAGAGATCTAAAATAAGTCAGATGAGTCACAGTATGAGTGTCTCTTCCTGTGAAATGCTGCCAAAGGGAGCCTGGGTGAGCAGTTCAGGTGCAGACATCTAATGTCTAAATAACTTAGGGGAGATGAAACCCATTCAGGAAGGCTGGTGACACTAATTGCCGGAAAAAACAGAGGGACATCATGAGTAATAAGAGACTATAGAAAGTAGGATGCACAGATATTCATGTGACAACAAGAATTACAGGAAGGAGCAAATCCAGGAAAGAAAGTTCATTTGAAGTTCCTGAGAAGCTAACTGACAGGAGCTCAAGCCACAGATGCCAAAAGCAGAAAATGGCCAAGAACTTCATGTCAGGCAGCAGTGAAAGAAAGGAGATAAGGAGCCTACAAAAATGCTCAAAGAAAAATGGGAAATGGAAAATGTGGGATAAAATGGACAGGTGTCCCTTTGCTGAAACCAGGGAAAGAAGGCATACTGTCTCTTTCACTTCTTGCAGGGAAATGATTTGCACTTTGCTGTCAGGTTTATTGGGAATGAGAATGCAAAGAGGCCAGAACACCTCTGTCCCATCAGCGCTACCTGGTGAAATACATGAACTCACAGGCACAGGGCAGAGTAGCAACTCCAAAACTCTGATATTAGGCAACTTCCCTTCCAGTAATGCTGCTACCTCTAGCCTGTAACCCGTGGTCACTTTAATAACAGACTCAGCTGTCTGATTTGCCCTAAATCTCCTTATAATCAAAGGGAGTATTTTTTTCCTTTGGCTTTCTCTGTGGTCAAATACGTTATTTCTATAATAACAGTCTTTATCGAGATCCTGGTTTTGATCCAAATTTTCTGTCACAGCCATGCACTTATTTGCTTATGTGGGTTTATTTCGCATCCTTAACATCAATTAAATGCAGAGGAGTGATTTTTTTCACATTCATATTCTTTTCTCAGATTTGTCCCTTTCTTTTTTTCTGAGTAATTGCAGTAGGATTAACTGCATTGTTAGAGTTAGAGTTCTGAATACAAATAAGAGGGCTTTTCCCTTTCTCTTCCCTGACTTCTTTTCTATTACTGCAATCACAAGTATTGTTAACAACATTAGAGCCCACAGCAGATGTGAACCAGGCTATAGTGAGAGAATATTTTGATTCCACAAAAAGGTTCAGTGCTGAAACATAATGTTCTTGCTTCCCAGCTATTACAGGGCAAACTAGCATGCACTTCTGAAAGTTAATATCTAATTTTCTAGATGCCTGCTGCCAATTTGTTTTCATTCTACTTCAATATAGCAGGCAATGAGAAGGGATTTTGCAAAGATTACTGCTGGGCTCATTATTATTGCACTAGGAGTTCTGGAAAACAAAATACCAGAACTCAGCTGATGATGACATAGTTATACAACAAAACCGGCTGCTCAGAACTCAGAGCCTGGAATGGGCCCCCAGAGGAGACCTCGGCCTCACACCCTACAACTTAAATAACTCCAACTTATCTTTTATGCTACGGTCTTAGCTTTATTGCAAAACTGGATTTGTGTTAGGAGCTGAAAGGGTATGCGGTCTTTAACCTCTCTTTTTGCCCAGTGTTTGGAATACAAAGGAGGCCAGGAGGGACAACTGAAAGCGACTGCCACCTGACGGCTGCAAGGGAACCCATGCAAAAGAAGCTGTCTGCGAGCAGGTGGAAATCCTACACGGCAGGAGCACGCACCAAATCCTTTTCAAGTGTGCACTGCAGAGGATAACAGTGATTTAATGGCCATGGTGGCCAAGCTACCCTCACAGCCCCAGCACTTCTGCCTGCAGACTCCCGGCCAGCACATCCACCTTGTGTTGGATCTTCCCTCCCTCCCTGTTCACTCCTTCATCTACCGTGCAGGCAATGAATACAACAAAGGGGGTGGCTTTTGGTAACTCTGTGGGAATTACCAGTATATTGATACTTCTAGAGTGGTTTGCCTCTACCAGTGGAGACCAATGGAGCTGCTGGTTCCAGGACAGAAGAAAGTAGATTGCTTTTTCCCTGGAAGATTTCCCGCAAAAAGTAGAGGTTGGTTTGGCCCCTTCTGTTGCTAGAAGTTATTTACTAAATATGACTGCAAACCATATTTGAATTTCAAGTTGGCAAAGTCTTTGAAGTTTTATATCATATGTAGTATTTTGGTTTAACTGTATTCCAGTTCTTATCCAGCTTTATTTATTCCATTACCATAATATCTATCTGAAATGTACCTCAATGTTTAAAGGTTGAGGTTAGGACAGTCATGATTAAACAGCACTTAATAGAGAATAGGGAAAATTAAGAACATAAAAACCCAAAACAAAACCAAACCAAAAAGTGTTAGATACCCTTTTAAAATCTCTAAAATTGCATGAAAGAATTGAGTGAAAATTGGTTCAAGTTTAAACCACAGAAAGCACTTTGCAATACCTTCTCTACCACAAGTAGGTATAAGCTAAGTGTTTTCAGTAGCCCTGAAATGCTGTTTCCTTTTCTAATTAAGGAAAAGAGCTTTCTAGGGATGTTTACAGAATTATACAAGATGCTCTGAGAAGATGCCAAATTATAGTGGAAATGTGTTTATTCCCAGTGTAAGTAGAAGCACTTGAGATCCTAGTTGCTTAGAAGAACAGAGATCTGTTGGTTCTGTGGCAACAAAACCCTGGCACAAATCCTTTCTGTATTCTTTCAGATAATTCAGCGACACTAGATATTTTACTCTAGGCCAATTCTTTCAAGCACCACTCAAATCTAACACATTTATTAAAGTTTAGGACCTCTGTGAAGGAATACTTATAGGACCACAAGCAACTCAGATACCGTGTTTTGAGGAGATACCTTCCCCACTTTCAAGTGGAGCTGAGCCAGCTGAATGTGTGCACGCTCCTCAGTCCACTGCAAAGCAAACCGGTGCTGATGGGTCTCTTCCCAGTTTTGACAGCGTGCTTATAGCAAATTCACAGTTATCTTACTTATGACAGGGGTGTATAATAATCTTTTCCTTCATGTAGGATAAAAAAATCTCGATTAAGCAGAAGGGGCTGTGAAGGACGCAAATACATTTGTAGATGGCAATGGAAGATCTGGGAATTGAAATGTCTGATTTCCAGCTCAGCAAAACTTCTTTAACTGGAGCATTATGTAATAAAGACCAGCTTTCTAATTCTGTATTTACCTACCTTCACTCATTTCCCTCCTTACCCCAAAACATATTTTATAATCTCAGGTGTGGAAATAAACATCCAAATACATGAGCTTTAAGGATAAAGGAAATGTAATGATAGTTGCTGAAAAAGGGCGAGGAAAGGCATGATCCTCACAAGTAGTGGCATTAAACCTTTGATGAAGTAATTAATGACTTTTTAAAAGCTCTCCCACTCACAGTACATTTGTTTCTGTAATTGTGATACACTAGGAAATTCAGTGTTCAATTGCCCTGAAACTCATTCGCAATCCCTTGATAGTAGCTAAGTAATTCCTGTACATTCCCAATGACAGAGAACATTTTTAACCTACATTTCCATATTAATCGGGTAATGCTTCCGTACTGTTTCAGGGAAAATGCTGCTTGCTCCGCAAGGTCATTCCCCAAGGAGCAACTCAGAAGTGACAACGACATACAAACCCTCTGCCCCTGTTCACCACTTCTCTTGTCCTTAACCATTCCAGCACATCCTAAAACCAGATGACTTGCCAAGTCCCAAGAATCAGAGACCAAATTATGCAAATGCCTAGGATTTTTTTTTTAAGGGTGGAGGAGAAAAACTTCTTCCAAATAGATTCTTATTTGTTTGTTGTTTTTTTTTTTTTCACAAGTTCATCTGGATGATTTCTTTTCTATCAAGATTCTTCAAAACAGAAGGCAACAGGAAATTTGTGGCTGCTGATTAGCGAAAACAGCTTGTTTAAGACGTCTCTTATTTTCAGAAATTCTGGTAGGCAAGAAATCTTTATTTGGCTCTTTGTTGAACCTGTGAGTTAATTTTAGAGCTGTTATCCTGGAAGTCCCTCAATACTGGAGTTCATCGACAGCAAGCATACAGCTAATAAAAAAACAAAGTACTTCTATGGGAATGCTGGGAATTACACTATGCGCTTAATGGATCCCCAGGCAACATTTATATGACCTAGGTTAGGCAAAGTCAGTGACTCTATCACTGAAAAGAGGACATGCCTAGGTAGCTAAACTATTGCTCTGTAACCTGTATAATGGGAAAGGTATGCCCCCACAGAGTAGGCCAAATGCCTTCTTTTTTTATTTTTTCTTCAATTTAGAGAACTTCAGCACCTCCGCAGCTGTATCTTGCTGCCGTAATCTAGACAGTACTCTTTGATATCAGATAACTACTTTTCTTTTGTCTACCCCTCCAGGGCAGAAGTTCTCAATTCTTTGGTCCACAGAGTACAACAAGGCATGTCTCAGTTGTCAGCTCCTCATATTTTGTACAAGGTGCTTCCTACCCAAGGTTGCTAACTGTAGTATAAACATTTTGATTGATTTGCCTAATAGTCAAATGGTTAAAACCTCTATTTGCTATGGTACTGTACTCTTTTCTGCTTATAAATATTTCATGCTGGGCTTTGCTTGATTTTTGTTTAGATTTTAGTGAACCTCAACCAGCCTGGTGGGAGCCGCCAACTCTGGGCACCCTCTGGGGAGCATGAAGGAGAGCAAGGGATGTAATTCCTGACCACCACCACCCAAAGATCAATGCATTATCTATTACAATAGATAATTTCTGATTGCTTTCTAGTAAAGATTTTGTCATAATAGTTGTATGATATAGTAAAAAACATTCAGATAGATCAACTGCACAATATAAGATGGGATGTCGAATAAATCTGTGATAGACGATACTAGACTGTACTCAAAGACTTTTCCCTTTCAAAGTTCATTTGCATATTGAGCTACAAATTATGAGATTAAAATATTTCTAGGGGGAAAATATATTGTCCTTGTCACAAAAACAAGCACTACACAGTGACTACCAAAATGAGGTGTGGCATTCAGGTGTTCGGATTCAGTGAGGAATCTGTGAAAGGAAAAGGTGAAATCACCTTTCACTGCTAGCTGTGCAAATGAGGAAAAGTGCATGTAAATGAAGTACTTTATTTCTGTCTATAATAAATGTGAGAACAGAATAAAACACAAGATGTGCCCCTCCCCAAATGAAGATGTTTCAGAAGGCCCGTGAGCTTTTTATCTCCCTCACATACACTTACATTTTTAATTCCCCAAGGCGTACATTAAATTAAGGATTCTTGTGTATGCAATTATAGCATTTTAAAGAGTTTGTTCAGCAGCTGTTGAAAATAAGTATCAGCCACTCTGGGCAATTAAATTTCATAGCTCAAAACGACAGAAGGAGCATTCTCCATTAGCACAAGCAGTAGGGAAGCAGATATTATATGAACTTGGAAATTATTCTTGCTAAAGGAAAACTGGAAAGGCCACTGTCACTTGCCAAATAAAATTATTATTTTTAAAATAAATATTAATTAATGTTATATACTAGGGGGATGAAGAGATAGTGAAACTATTAACCGCTCCATTTAGCTGTATTGCATATAAAAAACATTCATTTAGGTTTTCAGGAACAAGGATTTTCCTTTTGTGACTTTTTTATACCATTCCCAGTACAAATGAGCTCTAGTACCAGTCAGTGAGCCCTGTAGTCTATTACAAGACTGATTCTTTTACTGATATGATGATAGAAAAGCTAGCAGGACTATTGTGTTTTCTCAGGTTTAATTTTTACAACAGAACAGGAACTGCAGTGAAATTAACTAGAACCCAACAACATTCCCACCCTCCCTAAATTACAGGTTGTCTAAACATTATATATTGTTTAAAATTATTTGGATGATCAGGAAAACAAAGTCACCATATGTTTTTCACATTCAATAGATCTCCAGATGGTATGATTAACAATGTACTGTAATTACATGATGTACAGAATCGACATTATTTACATTAATTACATAAAACCATAATTAATAAAGGAGAAGATGGCAGAGATGCTTTCTGGCATCAGCTACTATCTTATCATTGAGAAAGACACATGCAATTTCTGCCCAGCTTTGTGTATAACTGCAGGTGAATAAATAGTGTCACATCATCTCTTGGAAAATATCTAAGGCATACACGAAAGATACGGCACGCACAGTTTGAGTCACAGGCAAGGTGAGATCTTGAATGTAAAGCTACCTTAAAAGTAAAAATGAGGTAAAGGATCTCAGCCATTGCTTAACCCCAGAGGGGGGAAATAAAAGAGAAAAGAGGTATAGAAGTGCTCCGCTATCTCGTTACCCACAAATCAGGAACGGCAAGGCCCAGCAGATATAAAGACTGCACAAGCAGAGCAACATGTGCCCCAAACACAGGGTGGTGCTGGGAGTCCTGAGCTTCATGAACTGCTCTGGGGAATAGGCTCTACAGACACCAGGGTGATTAACACATTTATCTTTATTCCTCTGAAATGTTTCTGCAACGTTGCTTTCCATTGGCTGAAACTATATCCTGCAATATGTAAGGAGGAACAGGGCTACCCAATGTTAGTATATTGGTGCCTCCCCATCTCTTCTGCAGGAAACTAGGGTGTGCCAGCCCTGGGAAAGAAGAGCGTGGTTAACTCATCACCCTACTGACCTTAAATCCCAGAGCACTTCTGGATCCTAAATCAAGGTGCCTATGGTACATCATCTGAATATAGCCCTTTGTTCCCACTCTCAGCACACTCTCAGATTAACATGCTTTCAGTTAATATCCGCAGCGCACTTTGGCACTGCCTGCCCATGACAGGACTATGGGGAGAAACATTCTCTATTGTACTATTTTATATCTTAATCTTACAATTTATACTTTTTTCCATCTGCTGTGCTATGGGCATAAAGATCAAGCCTAGAATACTTAATTTCTTATGAGAGAGTTCCTTTTTGTGTTTTCCCTATAATTTCAGGCTAATAGCTATTCTGCAAAATTTACTGGTCGATTCTCCACGTGCCATTTTAGGATTTGCATACATAAGTCTTATCTCTGATAATGGTGCTGGAAAGGACGCTCATAAATCCCCACACAGAGAGATGAAATAATGGGACTCTTAAGGCTTATTTATTTCACACCAGGAAAACATGTTATAGTTATTGCAATAATCTCCACAAGTCTGATTTGGGATATGAAAGAAACAGGTATTTCAGATATTGGAGTGTAACTTCATTTGATGATAACTGTAAAATCCAGAAAACCTTTGCTATCAAAAAATGTTGATGCATTTCAAGGGCTTCCTATCCATTATAATACATATTTTCACTAATAATTAATACTCCTTTTTTTCTCCATATATACAACATTCTTTTCTTCGTATTATCTTTCATACAGTCTAGATACAGTGTATGCCATTTTAGGTTAATGAAATTAGACTCCTGCAATAATTCTTCACAGAAGCCAGTGATAGTATTAATCATTCCTTCAAATTGTTCTTCCAGACAGTGTAATGTTCTTCCAGTAAAATGTACAAGATGTTCTTATTCAACATTTCATTAACTAGTTACCTTAGTGATCTTTGGAGTATGTTTACTACGGCATCTGTGTATATGCAAAATATTTAGAACTTGCTTTAAATTTGTCATATGATGGTCTTGATATAAAGATTTCCCACCTTTTTCCCTGCCATGAAGTGTTACATATGCATTATACCATAAGTACATAGCTCAGTTTGAATTTCTACTATAATCTACCCATTTCTTTTCTATGTGAGCAGCTGAAAAATGTGGGTCAAGGGTAAATCTTAGCCTAGTGGCAGTGAACAGTGAAAGCTGAACCTATCTGATCTGGTAGGTGTCTGTAATCACATGAGCTGAAATTGCTGTGGATCAGATGTCAATTCTATTTGAATATTTGGAGAATCAGCAAAGTGAACTTGCTGCTGGCTGGTAAACATTTGTTAACTACAGCAGTTAATTTTTAACTTAGGGAGGAGGTCTAAAGGTACAGCAAGTTGTTAAACCTCTAGTATTTTTAAAGTAAAATGCCCTTCTGGTTTTCAGTAGCTGATGACGGCAAATCAATACCTTAGGGTATGTTCATATATTCATGGGGCCAGCAAATACACTTTCTTGAACTTTAATCTGCAGGCTATCTAACTTCACTAGGAAGTATGGTTAATAGGGTTTAGAAAAACATCACAGCCTGAAACATTTTCTTTTCTGAAAAACAGAGGGGTGTTACCCCTTGCCCTTCGTTAAGATAGTTGTTCAAATATTTAAGTTTCTGAATGGGCTCAGAGAGCTTAACCAGAAGAGGCCTCAATCCCAAGTGTGCCCCCATCCATGTCACACCATCCCGAACAAAGATATTTGCAGGCACTCAAAAGCAGAGGAAATTTTGTAGTTATGCTTTTGCAAAGATCTGAGCTCCAAAGTGAGAAAAGGAGCAGAGGATCTTTGAGAAGCAAGGCCAAAAAAAGGCAAAGATGCAATCAGAAAAAATGTAGAGGACCTTGGTGACTGACAGGGAGAAAAAACCATCTGAACTCACTGCTAAAAGGAAAAGAGGGTGTCTCAGAGCTCCATCCCCACCCGTACCTGGTGCTGGAGGGTGTAACAGCACCTGCTGGGCAGTATACCCCTGTCAGCCAGTTCCCTTTGCTAGCTGTCCTCACCGCCCGCAGTTTCATAATTGTAACTTATATCAGGAAAAGGGGTGATGCAGGTCTGAGATGCTCTGGGCTGCTGCGGAGGCCAAGGGGCCTCCATGCTCTCGCCCTGCCATGCAGGTGCAGAGGTGCGAGGTGCCACCAGAAGCTTGGGTCCCAGTGACACTGGGAGGTTTTCCACGTTAGGTGGGATTTAGGCAATTTACAAGAACTGTCTCAGAGTTTGGACAGGACATGAGCACCTGTACCACCAAGTGAGGTGGTCTGGAGTAAGCCTGAACACTGTATGGGACCTGTTCAAGATGCAGGGAGCAAGGACTTGAGACATATATTGGTGTAGTGAGGAGCCAGCAGCGGCCATACTGTGGATTCTCATCTGGGACCTAAGTAGAGTGAAGGTATTTCTGTTGTAAGGCAGGATTTCATAGGATTGGATTTAATCTGCATGATCTGATTTGCATAGGTGGTGAAACCTTGCTACTCATTTTGAATTCAATATTAGACTATAAGACAAGCTATGGATTGAAAAACACAGAATTTGTAACAACCATTTTCCAGAACTCTCCGCTGATGCAAATGCTTGTTTTGATACACCTACACAAAAAGAGCCATCTCCATAGTAACCTCCTGAACCTTATGTCTTAAATAACTACTTTAAAGGGCTTATCTTGAGAGTTATTGAGGACACTCAGCTCTCACTGTCTCCTAAAATAACAATAACTCTAGAAACTGCAGTGCTATTTTCCACTGTGTATTGACAAAAATATAGCCATTCAACTCAGATTAACGTAAAGAGTTCAATATTTTAATAAACTGAAAAACAAATCCCTTTACATATCCAAATCTTCTTTAGCTTGTTTTGTATATTTTTTCATCTGATTACATTTAGATAATGCACATACAAACTTAAGTGATTCTCCACTGAATTAAACATCAGATACGAGCCTCAGATAGTCAACTCTTTCTGTGTAGTCGATAATCAGGTACCTGCAGACAAATATTTAGTCTTCCAAGTTCAGACACCTTCTTTGCGTGGACTATCAAGGAGGCCTCAGTAACACAGATGGCCGAGGTGCCTAACTTCTGGATGAGAAAAGCTAGATGAGATGAATTCTTCTTCTTGTGCTAGTCAACTGCTAGAGCCACAGCTTCTGTGATCCTAGCTAAAAGCAACATAAGACAGCCAGCTTGATTCTTATAAAAATCCAGTAAGCAAAGGCTCTTTGTAAATTATGTGTAGAATAGTCTTCAAATAACAGTAGTAAATACATGTGGTGAGTAGATAGGATTCTTTACAAATTTGTGTTATGAGGTCTTTTCTTGGTTGTGGGAATATTAAACAGTTTTTTCAAATCCTTTGTGTATCTCTGTTTACTGGTTATGACTTACTGGTTACTCCTTGAAATCAGCAGGAATTTAAGTGCATCCTGACAGCAAGGTAATGTCACACGGGGCCCAATACTATGAGGTATCAAAAAGTAAAGCACTGAGTGACGTCAGTTCCTGTGGACTAAGGAGAGCTTGACTGGATGTTAACAGGACTTGGAGTCCTCCGTGCTCAGCTCTTGGGGGGGCTCTCCAGCATCCTCACCCAGGATGTGTCTACATGAGAAGCAACTAGAAATGGTGGGAGGGTGTTTGCTTCTTTAGAGATTGGGAAGAACTGTCAGTACAATTCTTTTACCTCTCCAAATCCCACTTCATGCTCTGGCCAGTAGCGTTTTACTCCTTCTATGATATGGAATACTATTAGCACAAAATATCTTGATTAAATGCAGTGCCTTTCACAGTAAGTTAAAACCAAAACCCACACTTTCGATCACTGTAACTCTGTTAGCAAGTAACCTCTGTGTGACTATTCCTGAGCTCCTTGGCCACTCTTAAAGATTCATCTTTCAAACTGGAGATTTTCCTTAGTCTGTGAGCAGACTGAATAATGTTAAAGTCAGATCTGACAATGCAGATTGCCTGCACAGAGGGACAGAAAGGGTGGCGTTTGCACCACTGGACAAGAGGTACAGAACAAAAGATAACCTGGACTGTATTTGCTGCGACAGCTTCTCCCTGGTTCTTGGAGGCCTAGAGTTGTTCTACAGCATTGTGCCTTAAATAATAAGCTGTACAGTAAGCTGTCAAGGAGCCTTGAGTGGCCAGCTGAGATCATAAAGAAGGCCTCTAATGCTCCAGCCAGTGTGTCTGGGAGGTGATGTTCTGTGCCGTGTAGATTTACTGGCAAAGGTCAGCTCTAGCTTTGGTTTTAGATCTGTGTTCCACATCCACAGCAATATCCAAACATGCCTGAAGGTTTGCAAAAAGTTCATGAACCAAATGATAGCACCACGGGGTCACTGAATACTTCTTTTTGGCAGTGACCTCTGTCATCTAGTCCTGGCCTTTCTCAAAGCAAAACTAATTTCAAATCTTTAACCAGGTGGTTCAGAGCTATGTCCAGTGGATTATTTTAAAAAGATCCCAAGGATGGAGATTGTACAGCCTCTTCAGATGTGTTCCAGTGCATGATGCACAATGACTTTTTTTTTAAATATCCATTTCAAAATAATTACAATTTTAAAAAAGAATAAAAAAGCTCCTTCACTGGCCATCTCCACAAAACAAAAGCAAAACACAACTTTCATTTCAAACCAGATCTATTGCCCAGTCCTGAAAATCTACACAGCTTAATCCCGAAGCAGCTAAAAGCAACGTAATACTCTGTATCAAAGGATAAATAGCAATATTTATAGATAGAATTAGGTACAGAATTGAAGACTATCTCAGATTTACTTCTGAGCAAGGATTTCCCTTGGACTCAGTCCTAGAGTCATTACTCAGAAATGCTTCCCCCAGTGACAACGTCCCAAACCATCGAGCCGCAAGGAAGGCAAGCGGAGTGGTGGTGCGGTGCTGCCATGAGCTCCAAAAAGAGAGCAATGAAGCAGATGTCTGCTCAGGATTAGAGGGCACTGGAGAGGTAAGTGTTGGTGATAAGTATGCAGCAGCTTATCCCTGTAATATCCAAGCAACTTCAGAGCATATGATCATTTACTGCTGCCTTTCTTTTAAAGTATGCAATAAAACGTACGTTCAATTAGGTGGAGGTTTTTTAAATTAACTTGTGATTTGATTGTCTGGGGCTTTTCGAGGATCTCATTGACAGGCCCATTTCAAGAAAGTATTGAGCACTGGCTGACTGGAATTACCCAGCCCTATATAGTTCTTGAGTTATACATCCAAAACCAGTGTTCATTATTTACTAAGAGAATTTAGCTTGTAAGCACAAGAATACCCATCAGTTTGCAAAAAAAAAGATACTCTCACTGGGTAGAAATGAGCTCTATGAGTAGCTTCAGGCATCATTTCCCACAAACAGCCACTCTTTTGACACAGAGGGTAGCAGCTTTCCATAATCCCCCACAACTCCAGTTAATATGTAACATAACATATGGGTAACAAGAGACTAAGGCATAAAGGGGAAAGGTTAGCTCGCCTTCAGAAAAGCTTTGATGATGCGGTTTCTACATTGTGCTCTACCGTCTTGAAAGTGCACATACACATTAAATTTTCCTTTCCAGTTTCACTAAGGCTACGTTAAAGTATGAATACGTTTCAGTTACCAAGGCCAAAAAGGGAGTGTTGTTCTTAATGCTTTGCCTAGCCACATCAATGTTTTATGTATGACTTTCAACCCTGAAAAGACTTCTTTTGCATCATCCCAAAGAAAATGCAGGAAGATGATGGGATAGGCAGGCACCATTTTGCTCAAACCAAAAGGGTTTGGTTACATATACAACTGCTTATTTTGTCCCTTATAACGGCTGTCTGTCTCTACCTTTTGCTAGATCACAAACTGTGAAGGGTAGGGACCATGTCTTTCTCATATTTTTGTTTTCTACTTAACACAGAAGGAGCCAGGGGACTCTAGACTCTACTACAAAATGGTACTGATAAATACTTGTTTGGATACCAAGATATGTGACAGCAGCAAACACTTTTTAAAATGTTTTGCCCTGCAGTTAGAATACATGTTTGCTCGTCTCAGCAGAGCACGTTAGTTGAGGTTCAGTGACTCACTAAACTGTAGTCACGTGGGCTTTTTGTGAGCTTAGATTGTGGACAGAGTTTGCTTGTGTCTGCCTGTCATGCACGCATGGATGTACCCCCAGTCCTTTGTGGGTCTCGGTCTAAATTCTAGAGCTGCACAGATAATGGGTCTTTTGCAGCACGGTTGCTGAGTCAAAAAGTGTGTATGTGTGCGTGTTGTGGAGCAGGGGGAGCCAAAAACATGCAAGCAATGTTATTTCATTCTGCTTTAGCATGAAACACTTCATTTGAGGGGAACCCTTCAAGTCAAGTGGCTTTATAACTGACGGCTTTGAGGAGCTCTCCTGCTTTTGCAAGGCTACAAGCTCTAGCCGAACAGTAGCAGCAAAAGTGTCCATAACTGCATATTGCAAACAAGAACAGCTACTGGCATTGCAAGAAGACTCTGGATAGCTGAGCTCCATGCAAGGTCAGAAAAGGTCTGAAATGCAGCTGGCAGCGCAGAAGCAGCAATTCTGTTCCACCAGCTGCATCCCACCAGCATGGCATGTCGCTGCAGTGTTAATGCAGTGCTTTGGGGAATTCCCCGTGCATCCAATGTTGATGTGACCAAGGGCAGATTTGCCTCAAGACCTTCAGACTTTTCCACTTTGTGGTGCAATGAGTGGTCCATATTATGAAATAGGAGAGCCTCTGCACAGCCCATCTTTTCCTGCTCTGACATTACTTTTTCCTTGCTCTATGCAGCTCTAGATGCATGTGCTTCTGAGCAAGCATAACTCCAGAATACCAACTTTCTCTAAGCCATTCAAAGAAGATTTTTTTTCTGCCTTATGCTAAGAGGATAGTTTTAGTATTAGAACCACCAATCAGGGCCCGTTCTCTCTGTGTCAGCTGGTTTTCTCATAAAGCTATGGGCACAAGCTAGAGCTTTCTCCCAGCCTCATGGAAAGGAGCCGATAGGAAATGCTGTTGGTCTGGCAAATTAAGCCAGAAAATGTTCCTACTGCATTCCTGATCAGTCAGTCAGATGCATCGAACACACGTGTAGAAGCTGCACACCACCTGTGCTGGGAGTTTCAGTGCACTCATGACACAGAGATTTTTGAACACACACACAATCAATCCTGGTTTCAAAAATAGTTGGTGTATAAGCAAAAACTGCACGCAGCTTGATGAAATTGTTTTGTGGTTTAGAACAACTACTTGACACTCTCTTTGGCATCACTGATCTCTTTCTCTTTGTCATCGCTGACATCTACATAATAAAGGAGTAAAAAAACCCAGTTCCTGACATTTTCAGGTTGCTATTCTTAACAGGCTGCATCATACTTCCTACAACCAGCGTCAATTGTTTGGCCAGCCCCGGGCAGGTTCTGCCCAATGCACCCAGGGTGCTGGAAAGCCAGTGAGCTCAGCGCCCAGCATGATTTGGCCCTGCTACAACAAGGTGACCTGACGAAGGAGCAGCCCGGAGGCCGGCGCAGCTCTTTGGAAACAGGTGGCAGTGTGATCAAGTCATTTCCTCTCCACCAGCATCCTGGCAGCTGCCCTCTGCGCTGGACCAAGTGCTCTGGCCTCTGGCCAGCACAGGTTTGTGATTTCCTATTCTAAAGGTCAAACACAGCTTCCACCAGCAAAAAAACCCTTCCTCCCTTGGAGCAGAAAAAAAAAAAAAAAAACAAAGCCGAGGGGGGGAACCCACCAAAAAAAAAAAAAAAAAAATTAAATGCCTGTCTCTCAAAGGAAATGGGCAGCTGTGTGTTACAGGTCAAATTCCAGTTGTTGCAACTGGGTTTTGTTGCAATCCTGCAGTACCAGCAAGCAGACACGCAGTGGGGAGAGTCAGAAGGGTGATGTGTCTAACATTTGAGGAAACCACGAAGAAACCGCCATATAAAACATCTTGTTCCTGCAAAACTATTAATGGAACAAAAAGTGTTATTACACAAAACATAACAGAAAATGTAACAAAGTAGGAAGATTTCTTCACAACCTTACATAGAACTTGTAAATTTTTGAATAACATAATTAAAACATTCCCTATAGCTTTCTTAGAAAACAAGAATCCTACCTATACATGATCAAATAGTCACAATTTCATGACATCGTTGTTTTAGTTAATCAGTTTGCCCAAAATATTTTACTGTAAGCTTCTATGCTTATATTTTTATAGTTTTCCTCAAGTTACTAGGAAAAGTTTTCTTCTCAGACTATTTTTTTTTATTTCAGCTAATATAGTTCAAGTATTTCAAACCCCCAAAAATAAAGAAAAATGCAAAAATGTCAGCTTATCTTAAACCCCTTTACTGGAAGGCTATACCTCTGAGCAGAGTCCAAAGCATGGTACCATCATATTTGCAAGAACATGTATTTTCCTATCCAATAAACTGCTAAATCTTATCAGTATTACGTAATTAGAAAATCTCTGTTTAATGGAGTCTTGAAAACTAACAGCAGAATTCTCTGAAGATTTTCATTATAATCAACACTCTCTTTGCCTCAAATTCCCCAAATGTCTATTTGTCACAAAGCAGGTGGGGCAAAGACCTTATGAAATAATGGTGATTGCTTAATGAAATACAGAGCATCATTCACATTTGCCAAAGGGTTGCATGAGGGAGTTCAATTCTGGCATGCAATTATATCTTAATATCTACTTTCTGAATGAGACATTTTTAATATTTTTATTATTATTAAGATTGCTTAGGTAATGTGTTTGTGCTGAGACTAAGTACGGACATATAAGAAGTGAAAGGGTTATACTTACATTGCACTATGCTGGGACATGTGAAGCTACCCCAGCTAGTGCCACACAAGCTAGGTCTTAAATTGGAAGCAATAAATGCTGTGCTGGCCATATAATTATGCCAATGCAGCTCTTCTGGGCTTCCCTTGTTTCAAGTCTCTACACGGCGTTGATCAGACATAGCTAGGCATGTCCAAAAATAACATCAAAATTGAAGTATGACATTTGTATTAGCAGGAAAAGGTAAACATATCAGTGCAGGATACAGTTATACCTTGGCCTCTCAAATGTAAGCAAACATCCTTATGCATACAGAAAATATCATTATTTCCTAGGTAAAACCATGCAAAAATTGAAATTGGTCTTTGGGACAAATAGGATTTGACTTTTTGAGGATATACAAAATAAAACACACTCTATAATATGGCTACTTTCAGAATGCTGAATGCCTTCTAACATCAATAGGAGTTCAGATTGCAGACATAGATCTCAAAAAAATATAGAAATTGAAAGACTTACTGAAAGGTGGCTAAGAAAGCAAAACAACTTTCTTTAATCAGTTAGATTACATGCTGCTACTAGAACAAGTGCAGTCCAAGCCACATGACTGCTGTCGTACGAGTAGATGAATGGATGAATGAATGAATGAATGAATGAGTGAATGAGTAAATCATTACAAGGTCTATTACGAGCAGACTCAGTGTTATAACGAAGCCTGGAAACAATCTGAGATTTCTTATGTACCTGATTACCATTAAAATGAGAAAACAGCTGTACAGACAGTCTTTTTGGGAAGCTTTTTCCAAGAACGTTTACTTTTATATTTAACATTAATTTACAAAGTCAGATCACTGTGTTTTTATCAACAATGAAATAGTGTCTCTAAATAAATGTGAAGAAAAAAACTCAAAACCTTGACTTTTAAAATGTTTTTGAAATCTTTTCATCAAAATTAAAGGTTTGACAGATAAGATATATGAAGATGTCAGCTTTGCAGTTAGAAGTCTCTATGTTAAAGTAAAATAGGTAATTCAGATTTCACCTCTTGCTTTGCCATGTTGGAATTGTGCAACTCAACCTTTCTGGATGAGTTTCTTCGGTGTTGTTCCGCCTACGCCTTTTGCTGTGGGTCATTCATTGCTCAAGCCTGTAATAGCAATTAAGGTCTTTGAGACATGACCTGGCTCTTGAAATTAGTTGAAAGTAGTCGATAGACTGCTCATTAATGGTGTAATGCCATAAATGTAATTTCTTAGGCCTAAAAATACGCCACTCAAGGCAACTGTTGAGATTGAAACAGACTAAAGACATACACATATGTCCCTGATTTTTACAAGGGTTTGTGTGAGTGAAGGGCCCTAATCCTCAGTCTCTGTTTCTGACACTCAGAAGGTAAATGTCTTTGTGTCCAACCCATTCTGAAACCCAGGAGAAGGTCTGCATTTCCTGAGACAAACTAACTGACTTGGGGAATGGTCCATACTACAATGCTTGTTTGGGCATATACTTTGAATTTTAGAATACGGAAATGAGACACGTAAGAAGAGGACATTTCTAATTTTTTCATTTGTTTGGTTTTCCTAACAGCTGTAAAATTTCCAGGTAACAAAGCGTTACATTGAGGGAAACCGATGGCACAGGGAGTTCCTGGATTTAGGCTGAATTTCTGAACAGTGGCTGAAATATTTCATTTCATTTATGTTGAGGTACCTGTGCAGAGAAATATACACATTTATGCTTAATAGAACACTCTTCAGAATCACACAGGTAGTGAGAACTGTCTACTTATTCATTACAAAGGTTACATTATTTTTATGTTACCAGCTATCTGAAAAGAAAGGCTTAGAAATTTGCACGAAATTCACCAGTTGTAGTGGCTGAATGAAATAAAGATCTAATATTTCCTTATAAATATTTTAATTTGAAGTAACATCAGAGAAGACATTACCTCTGGAGATCAGTTAGCCCCTTAGAATATCAGAAATCATGACAAGCAACAACAATTATCTATACTACGTGTAGAAACGCTCAGGTCATTATGCAACTATGCTTACTTGAATGAAATGCAGCAGTGATCAATAGCTGTTTTCTTCTGGAACATCATCAAGTTCAGTTTGAAAAGAGACTTCTTAAACTCCTTAATTTTAAAATATGTTTTCCTATGAGTGTAACTATTGCTAGATCTCATCTGCTTTGTGTTCATTAAATGAACAAAATGCCAAAAAAAAAAAAAAATCACTTTTCATCATCATTCGTTTTGTTCTGAGAACAAGGAAGTCTTATAGTTGTGAAAAAGATCAAGGGCCTCCTAAGTCTTCAGCACCACCTAACACATCAAGTGACACTCCCCTGATCATAAGATTAAATCAAGTCACAGGATGTGTGCCCTACGGATATTGGTTAAACTGTTCTGGAGCTGAGTGGATTAGACTGGCATCCTGCGTTTTGCTTGAAAGTGTACCATGCCAGAAAGGTCAACAATGTTTCAAGGAAGTTGTTAATTGAAATCAACCAAATGAGACAACTCTCTTCCTGGAGGAAAAGTTTGTTTGGCCCTGCTTTGCCTTCAGGATAATACATATCAGAACTGGCGTTTAGGCATTTTCACCAGAATTTTTTGCACAGAAAAAGCAGTAATTTGTGCATTTTAACAAATCTCTCCTGACCTTCAGAAAACTGCAGCAATTTTTCTGTATATCTTCATTATTCTTATTCAGGAAAAAAAATCAGGATAACTTATGATTGCAAGATTTTACTTGTTGTGTTTGCAAACTTGCAAATATGGCAACTTCTGTTGTTGCCTATCAGTTCTTTCAGAAAAGGTTTGGATTGAATCAATGATTTCTGGATACTTCCCAAGCAGGGATTCACTGGTAGGGGTTTCCAGCACGAGCTTTATAGGCTTTGTGTTTGTAGAACACAGAGAAGTGCTAATTCTTGAAGGCAGCATAAAATGGAGGCTGTGACCAGTTGTGGTCAATGTCTAGGCATGTCTAGGCACATTTATTTATTTTTTCGCAGAAGAAATGAACACTATCTTAATTTCTGAAAAAATGCCAACTCGGTAATCTTTGTCCTCTTTTCCTACTGCTGAGAGCAGGCTCTGAGAGCTGAGGCCCTTGGGAACGTTACAGATAGTCCCTGTATCTGAGCCATTTCCAGGAGGACACAGTTGCACATTCCCATCATCATCACTGAGACAGGATTAAGGCCTCACGCATTTCCCCCATGCTATCGCCATGGCAGTTGTATTTCCTTACTGAAGCAATGATCCCAGTCTAACCTAATCATGCTAAGTGGTGAGTGGCTCAGTTAATGAGTTTTAAGAAAACACTTTAACACCCTCCATGAAAGGTACGCCATTAACACACTGGTCTTGTTGGAAAGATAGGCACTGGCTGTGTTATAGACCAGTTGTTGACTCTTCGTGTCATTTCAGGGCCAAATCATGCTAGGTACATACTCTCCCTGTAGTTTCATTTCCACCAATAGATAGTTGGCAAAATGTTCATCCAGATAAAGTATCCAGCGTGTCCTCCTGAATGTTCATGTCTTGGAAACTAGAGAAATAATTTAGTTTGACTGTAGTTCCAGTGAGGTCAGGTTCCTGGGAAGAGGTAGTGTCTTCTATTAGACCAAAGGATATAATGGGAGAAAAATATATACAACTTAGTGTACACAGATATTTTTCTTCTCTGTAATCTTCATAAGGAAAAAAATGTTTTGTCCTTTTGCAGAGCTAAACTGTGGTTTGCTATTCTCCTCTGAGATTTCACCTCATAAATGTTGCTGCTTCAGAGGGAAGTTGTACTTTAAAAATATGATAGTTCCTTGCTCTTTTTTGTACTCTGTAAAACATTATTCTCAAGTCTTAAATTACTTCTGTGTCACAGGATTGTATGTTGTGACTTTCAGAAATTTGAACATATGTATAGAATTTGAATAAATAAATATTCTTTAAACAGCTTTCCTCAAAATATTGATGCAGAGCTTCTTGATATCTGAATGGTCCACCCGCAGTCATTCATACACCAATGGGAATTAGGTGCACCTTACCGAATTTTTAATGTCTTCGTTACTAACATCAACATCTGAGCTGGTGATCTAGACCCTTTTTGTACCAAATGGACTGTAAGTGGCATTTCAACAGCATGACTGATTTTAGGTGTTGCAGATATTTGGGATGAGGTGAAGAATAATCTGGAACTGCAGCCTTAGTGCTATTAAAGGGAGTCCAGGTGTGTAGTTGAAATACAGCCTTCTACATTGCAAGTGTTTAAAGTCTTGCATTTAATCACTACCAAGATGTCAGATGAAATGGTCATAAAACCTTCAACTTGCCAGAATTCAGCCTGAAATTCCATTCCCAGCCCCTTTTCTTACAACACAATAGCCTGATTCACATCTGCCTAGACATCTATCAAAATAAGAGCATCATTAGAGAAAAATTTGCAATTGGAATAATGTTATTTCCATTTACCTTGGAGCACTCTGGGACTGATATCTGTAGACTTGTGTCTCCAGTGGTCTCTGCCAAAGGTCTGGCAAAAGTTGTCCAGTGGCTGTCTAAATCAGATGTATATACTTGTTTGCCATGAACAGATAGCAAATTTTTTTTCCAGCATTCCATTAGACAATTTTGCAAATTGGTTAGTTGCTGTAAAGAAATCTAAACATACAAGTCAAAATTAAAATGATACTCTGTGAAGGACTAGATATTGTTATCCATAATGGTAGTATTGTTTTAGACAACAGTGTGAAGTGTTAAATGGACATTATCCAGAACCGTCCCCGAATTAGTAATAAAGAAACCTTAGGATCAACCTTATTTTCCTCACCCCTTTCAGACAAGATCTTGCTATCAAATGTGCATGTAAAAGCAGCAGTTGTCAGCATAAGCCTGACAAATGGATGTACAATCCAGCAACACCTCATTTCCATACAGAGTTCTCTAACTTCTTTGCAAAACTGTAATAAATGTACAGGTAAATATAGCCAGCAAAGGACAGTGACACGAATCTCAAATATTTTAAAATTAAATTTTCTTAAAGTTCTACATGCCAGATGCTACCAGTGGATGTCTTACAAAAATATATAATAACTCAAGCCGATTTTAGTTATCGACTATCCACAGTATTGACTAAAATGTTGCAACAACAGCTACCAATTAGAACTTCCTGCTTACAAAATTCTAGAAAAATGGTTTTTCAAATCAGTGACAAAAAGACTTTGTTACGAACATTCAAACCCTCAGTATTTCCTCATGTTGTCCCATTTCTGCACCATTTTACTTTTTATGTGACCATGAAGTGGTGGAAAAGTTTGGCTCAATAATTATGGCTGACAAGTTTCACCAGATTCTTTATAAAAACCATCTGTTCTAGTAAATTAGCCACTACAGTGAACATAACCCTGGGAATGTAATACAAACATGGTTACAGTAGTATATTGTCAATTAAGTTCTTCACTACTGCCAAATGCAAAGAGTCCAGCAATAGTGTCATAGAGCTGCTATGCCCCACTGCTAAGCAGATCCATTGTATCATACTTTTTTCTTTTTATCTTTTTTTCTTTAGCTTATTTCAAGCTTTACATACCTCAGGATTTAATGAAAAATTAGAGTTGTTCTTGATTCTTCATCCAGAATGCTCTAGTTAACTAGATAACAGGAGGAAATGGGATTCTACTAAATAGGATTTCTACTAAACCAAAGTATTCCTTTCCCATCTTGTGCTTTAAGGTGATATTTCCATGGAATCTGAGTACACCTCATGCATTTATCCCCCTTCCTTTATGTGAGTTTAAAGAGAAGTTTGAGACATAAAAGCTGCAGCATAATATTGGAGAAAAAACTGCTGCAAGACTTCCAAAGATGAACTATACACTAAAGGACGGTGCTTTGCTCTTAGTCACAGGATCGTCCCAGCATACGAGTTACCTAAATGAGTTAAGTAAAAGAGAAGGAATAACAGCGTAAGTAAGGTTCATTATAAGCAATAATTTACTTAAGTAGAGTGTACTATGTGAGATATGTCTGTCACAGCATCATACAAAGGCAGGCTGCCAGCCACTGTAATTACTTTCCTAATGATTTTAGTTTTCTATAAATTTAGTCCCTTATGATAAGTAGAAGCCAGTGTTCATCTGCTAAAACTGCTACTTATTGGTGTCATGGCTATCTGTCCTCTCAGATGCCTCAGCAGGAGCAGGCAGCCCATCTCACAGGGAATCTGCCTGCTTGCCATCTGGCATGCAGCATTACTGTACTTCACATTGTTGCATGTCTTGAGGATCTGTCTTTACCTTCACATTGTCATGGCTTTTGCCTATGACTATTTCTTTTTCATAAGTATTTGTCAGAAAGGTGGAGGAATCAGTTCATCTGTGCTTTAGTTTCACTTCCCTAAATATTCCAATGTAAATTGTGTTTATTTATATGTTCCATACCTACAGTGTGGCTTCCTTCAGAAGGACAACTTAGTGACAAGGACACTGCAACTTAATTTTAAATACTAGAAATCTTCCTAAATCCAAAGTCTGACTAATGTGGGTGTGTTATTAAATAATTATATTAAATGTTAGACTTGAGTGCTTTTCTCATATATGTGGGTGAGGATTTTTCACCCTTGACATTTGATGGGACAGCAGAGTTTGCCTCTAAAAAGAAAAAAGCCACTGTTTCTAGAGAAATGGTTTCAATGGCTTTCAACTACTATTTTCAGGAAACATCCAGCATAGTTTGGATGAGTCAGAAAGACAGAAGTGGTTTAAGACATCTCTATTGCCAATTCAGCTGGGGGCATCACAACACCAAAGCTGTTCCCAGATTACTGTATTACTCTTTCTGCCCTTGTTATGTGTCTGGGGACATGACCAGTGGCTTCTCCCTGATAAATGCTTCAGCCTTCCTCCCTGGAAAGCTGTGTTAAGGCTACAGTGGTCTGTGAAACACAGGGAATAAGAGAGCAGTGGATTAGCTGTGGTGTGAAAAACCTAGGCACAGCGAGGGGAACGTGTAATTCATGTACACACAGAGCCCAGCTCTTAGATTCAGCAGAGCTCCTAAGGACGCCTCTTTCCATAATTGCTGCATCATTGTGACTTTATTTTAAAATACATTGTTTATTTAAATAGTTATGGACATTAGTAAAATGTATTAGCATAATATGTGCACGTACGTGATGTATTTAAGTAGTACAAGGAAATTCTCTGCAGCTTGACTGGTTAATGTCGGTGAAACTGAGCTCTGCCCTGCGAGGTGCACGGGTGAGACCCACACCTGGGAAGATACCTCTGGTAATAGGTGAGAGAAGGGAACGGCTCTGCCCTCCATTCGGGAGCATGCGGTATCCAGATTTCAGGTGTTATCTCGGGAGTGTTTACCATTCAACAGAACACCTTGTTGGTATGTCAGCATGAAACAGCCCCAGCTGCATTGGCAGCCTCTCAAAAATTATCTCTATCTGCATGTGATGCTCTCCGAACCACCACACTGAAACATTCCTGGTCTGAACTGCTTTCAGGCATTCTGCCACCAGCTTCTGCAGGCCTGACCCCAGCAAGCCTCACTCCGAATCACATGTTGGTCACCGCAATCATCTGAGTTAAAAAAAAAAATAATAAAAAATTCCAGAGTAAACTGGAATGAATTCAAGCCTCATGTGACTGTGTCCTGTTCATTGTATGCTTCATTGACTTTAGCACAGACACACTGTACTTGCCACAGATATTTTGTAAATACCATCAGCAACATAATTTAAGTCTGCTCAGATGAGAATGGAAGAATTTTCTTTTAGGCTGATGGCACTTTTAATTACCTTTCTTCTGGAAGGTAAAAATTTCCTGAGGATGCAGTGAGTCCCATTAAAAACAACGCAGACAAGAAATGAAAGTTACATAGCGACAAAAAGTCAGAATTTTATGTTTCATTAATGTAAATAGCATTTTAGTGTGTCCAATTAACTATGTTACTAAATAGAAGTAAATACTCCCACTTTCTTAGTGAAAGTATATTTTAAATCATTAATGAGAAATACACCATATTTCTTGGTTCGTATTCCTAACTTTTTTCCCACATTTTTTTTTTCTTAAAATCTGTTTGAATAAAAATAATTCTCATTCCCTTAGCTAAATTAGAAAGCACAAAGAATTGGGAGATAAAGTGATTTTTATTGTAAGACAAACAAACAGAAAAAGAACAGCAAAATACGGTCACTCCTGGCGATGTAAACAATACCAGCAAAGTACATTGATCCAAAGTCCTTTCTGGTTTATGTTACTGTTAATGGAATCATTGCAGGTTTACACTAGCATGGCCAAGGAGCAGAATTTTCTCCATTCAGAGATCGGTTTTATCTTCAGATCAGTTGCTGTTCCTTCTGAATATTTATCCCCATTTTCCACAGATCGGCATTTGGATGTTTAATAATTTCTGTGTACCATGACAGGGAAGTGAGTAAATATGCCAACTCACTGTTCAGTCAGGATGGATCATCAGTCACTCTGATTAAGCACATTGACCCCACCAGCACTAAGGAGATAAGAAAGAGGATAGAATTCACCCAGTCAACATTAGCCATCAGAAAATCAAACACCTGACCTGAATAAGCAATTGCAATACAGACAGAAGTGAGAGACAGGCATCTCAAGGGGGCAATTTGTTATACCTCTCCTAAAATCCTAGAAAGAAGTGAGCTTCCCTTTGGATTCATCTCCATTTATCTTTCTTAGACTTTCTCCAGTGATAAAAATCTGAGTTTCTGACAAGATCTCCTTTTTAAATGGCTGTGCTCAGGTGACCCAAGTCCCATGTGTGGGGCAACTACTGCTACCCAAGTGCTTGAGGATATCAAGTCCTTAGAGACAAGGTGAAGGCTTCAAATTCTCTGCCTGTAGAAGTAAATGGACTGAATCCCTGAAATTAACTAAAAAGGGGAAAATGTAAATGGAAAAATACCAGGACACAAACAGTGCCTCAGGATATAAATGAGTTGCTTATAAATATAGCAATTCTTTACTCATATGTACAAAGTGAACTGATTGCCAAATCTGTGGTCAGGAAGGCATTCTTCCCCACCTCCCCCCAACACATTGGAAGAGATCTAAATATTTTTGTTGTCTTCCTTGGGCACACTGAGTCAGGCATCATCTGCTTCATCAAGTGGGCAGGTCCCCATGACCAGTATCGGGTGATTCTAGGTAAGAGTGCAGACTGCTGGACATGGCTTCTGCCACATCTCTCAATATTTATGATTAGAGATTAACTTAAAGCCAATGAAAGAAATACAAAATAGAAAATTAAAACCCCCACTTTTTACAAATATGTTTTATGTGCTATTCTTAAAACAGCACTTTGCTTCCACAAAGAACATAGGCAAAGGCATGAGGAAGTTTCTTTGGTTCATAAATTTAATTAAACCAGAGTTATGCCAATTTTTCTGACTAATTGGGAATGATGAGATGTTGGCAAAGCCTTTAAGCACTCCACTCCCAAACATGTAACCCTTCACAGACCAATGACACCACATAATAAATTCTCATTTTGCATTACACTCTTTATTTAGGTACATGGAAAAAGATAACTGCAGGTTTGCTTAACATGCCCACAAGAATTACCCATATCAAGAATAAATGTGATGAGGAAAAAAAGAGAGAGGAAGAGAGAAAAAGAGTTAGAAATTATTTTCTTCCTTTGCTGTTCCACCAATAATTCAAAAAGGCAGAACCATTTTTCAAAAATTGCTCTTCTTCCAATTATTTCACATCTCACTGGTTAGTGTGTTAACCATCCCATTGACAAAACTAGAAAATAGACAGCCTTTTCTTCTCTGACCTTCTATCACCATAGATATTACAAAGCTCTTACAGCAAGCAAAAAAAAAGAAAAGGCATAGTTTTTCCATCATGTGTTTTCAAGGTTTGAGTTGGTTAAGAATAATCCATGTGTCTTCATAACTGTTGGAAAATATCAGTTTAACCTGTTATTTATCAGATTTTTCTGGATGTAAGTGAAAACAGCTATCCTCAAAGGAAGCTAGGAACAAAGTATCATCATAAACCATCAGAGTCTGTTTAGCATAGGTCTCCACTGTGAAGGCTTCAGTTGTGACAAACCTAAACCTTCTATCATTAATTGATGGGACAATAGTATTGTTGTTAAGCATTTTTTTGTAGGACTTTTACTAACAAATACCATCCCAAGAAATGTTCAAAGAGCAGTCCACATTAAAGTGGCAGATAGCCTGGCATAGATAGGATAGGATAGGATAGGATAGGATAGGATAGGACAGGACAGGACAGGACAGGACATCCTAAATTACAGATTCTCCTTTGAGAGATGTTTTATGCTTACTGACTGACTCCTAAGTGGCAAGACATTTATCACATACCTTCATACGATATACCTGATAGACACTTCCCAGTGCCCCCTTTAAAATTCTAGTGTTCAATATAAATAGGAAGGTATTGACAACATTTTCGTGCTCTTTGATAACTTCAAACCTTAAACTTTTCTTTTCCTAATTTCTCTGTGGTAATAGATATTACATGATTCATTTTTGTTTTACAAGTCTTCAGCCAGGACTTCTGGATAAATTATGGAGTGTAGAAACAAGGGTTCAAAATTCACTCTTTCATAGGACGTGCTTAGAGGAGTGTTGTGGGATTTGAGATCTGCTGTCAATCTAGTGCTGCATTTCCCATTGATCACATACTAATTGAAATTACTTCACTGTGTAGAAACTATAGTTCTTCTCAAAATAATGATGCACAACTCTACCCGTCCATGGATAGGGGCAAACAAGTAAAATGAAATGAAAACCAAAACACTTGAAAACCTCACAATGTATGAATATACCACAAGTGAGACACTATAATATTTTACTACTACAGTCTTTGCACGGTGTCTCATCATTCTCCTTTGCAACTCTCACCCTCCGTTTGCTGTGTCGAGGCCGTGAATTGTCTGGCGAGGGAGCTGGGTCTTTGTTCTGTTCTTTTCAGCGAGATCATATCAATAAATTGTAGGGTAGAATTTCACACTGTTCCCACTGCTGTCAATGGGCATTTTACATTGAACTCTGCGTGAGAAGAGTATGAGTCATATAGTGCACTTCTGTAAAATCCCAGCCCTCCATGCATGAGGAATAGTAAGTCCAGTTTAGTTTGTTCCTTTCCCCTGTTCTGACCACTTTAACTGCTTTCAGCAGAGGAGGAAAGAAACTTTCACAATTAAGTTTGCAGTTGACTTTAGGTTTCTCATTTTTAGGCAATAGAGCTTTTGCAAACCAGCCCTGTTACTCAAGTTCATTAAGCTGATTTTACACTGTTATTCATTCTTGTGCTCTTCTGAGATGGTTGTGAGGTCTGGTGATTTCAGCAAGTCTTAGAAGTAAAAGGTCAAAGTTCCAATAAAGGAGAGGAGTTGATTCACTGAAAAACCATGACTAAACCATCTCATCCTCCTGTGTCGCAGCCAGCTCTACTGTAAATCTGGAGAGAAACATTACAAAGCGTGACTATTTGGGTTAGACTACCTGATTCAAACACATTGGTTAAGATTTCCAAAGCTAATGAGGGAAATACCCTCACTGAGTTTGAAAGCCTCAAACACTTTTAAAAAATCTATTTACATTTTATATCTGGAAAGCATAGTGTGCATTGCAGATTGTTCATTGTATACTGTGTTCATTACAAGTGCAGGAATTTGGAGTTCACTATAAAATACTTGTTTCTTATACTGCCTTGTCCTTTCATAGTGCCCTTGCAAAAATGTCATTGCCAATGTGTTTTAATCATTATTAGAAACCAGCATGTGAAGCCATAGTTAAACAGAACTTGAATTTTTAAAGGTGACCCTCAAGTCTTTTGGCATATATTGTGTTGGAGTGGGCAAATCAGGGACTTCTTCACTTCCAGCTCATTTCAACTTTTCCCAGTTGTCATGCAATTATTTACCAGGAGGACAGTGGGAAAGCTGATTTTGCCTCAGAAATGGTGCTTTTTACACCTGCTTATTCATAAAATATTCAGCCCACTTTTCGGGCAGACAAAATGTAAAAGAAATGATTAAAGCTGGACATCTCTGCAAAGCTATGCTTTTTCCTGCAAATTCAGATTCAAGGCAGGCAAAGCCTGTGAATAATGGAGACAGTCCGAGGGCATCTCTTTGCTTACAATGGAGGGAGTATGAATCAGCAAAAGAACAGGCACCCACTTATGTCCAAGACTGATTTACACAAGCCCATAAATCATCTAAATGAGGAAAGCTAGAAGTGGAAGTCAGGAATGCCACATGTGCTGTGACACATGCAGCATTATTTAAAGATCATCTTACAGAACGATTCCAAGTATCAGCATAGCTATCCAGAATAGGAAACTGAGTCAATTAGAGGGCCACTGAACTCACACTTACAAACATTGCAAATTACTCACCATCATACTGTGGTGATTATGGAGCTATTGAACTAGGTTATTAGCAAGGTTTCCCGACTTAATCCTTCATTTACAAACTGATGCGTTTGCCTGTTGTGAGCTCAGCCTTCCAGTCTTGGGGCAGCAATTAATGCTGCCTCCTCCAGTAACATTCATTGGAGGTCAGGGCTCTTGGGGAAGCTTCCAAAAGTTCCCTCTGCCTGGACACTGCTGCCACCCACAGTTTAAGAGACAACTGATTACAAAACCAGATTTTTTTTCCATCAGCTTTTAGATTTCTTAAAAGTCTTGATAATTTTTCTGAGCACAGTGGTTGTTTCTCACAGCAGAATGCCTCGGGACTCAGATTTTTCACATGGGGAACACATACACAAGAGTAATCTACCCTGACCGTGCCACTTCTCAAGGTGTGTTGAGTTCATCTTAGAACTTCAATACAGATTATGTTATATCTGCAGAGCTAACTGATATATAGACTATGAAAATTTCTTGCTTGAGTTATCATCATATTAATGAGGAAAATAATATTTGAAAATAGCAGGAATAGGAATCATATTTAACATAGGTTCACATATATCATGGATGGGAATTTGTCTGCACTCCCGGTACAGTTTCAAAGCAAAGCACAGAGATTTTCCTACCTGCATACCAGTAAAATTATTTGAATTTGTGCCACTAGAGCCTTGCTAAGCTTTTCAAGACTTTCTCTGTTTTCCTTAAAAGCTTTAGAACAAACAGTGTAAAATGTGTTCTCTGGGATATTTCATTCCCCACTGGGAAGCAGTGATCTTTTTAGGAAAAAAACATTTATATCCATCAGAGGATGAGCACCTTGCACAACCTGCTACCCATGAGTCACTGTTCGATACAACTGCAGGGACTCTCAGCTGGGGGCCATCATGCATGAGGAAGAGGGGAAGAATATTTCCTCCTGAAGGTCTGAGCATGGGAGGACATGCAGGAGGCAAACTGCTCAGGCTCTCAAGGGAAGCTGTAAACCCATGCAGGCCAGTGCCTAGATGCAGTAATTTTGCACATGAAGTTGCATGCCATTTATTTTTCTTATTTCCCACTTTATGACATAAAGTTAAACATGGAGATGATCAATTGTAGCACAGATCTGCAGGTACAAAAAGGCCTTCTTACTGTTATTTATTTCTCACTGCATTTTGGCTTCTGTTTTACTTCTCTGAAGTGCTGGAGAAAATAATCTGAAGATGACATGAATCTGTGAAGCATCTTAATAACTGTCACCTTGGCAGTATTTTTCCTGTGTTACCTCAAGCTTAATTTTAGTGTTATCATTATTGATCATAAAAAGTTTTAAAGATGGATCCTTTGGGAGATATTTTGGAATTAAGAAATGCAGAAATGCACAAGAATATAAAAATTCTTGATAATTAAAAACTGTAGATGTTGAGCAGTATAGTCCATTACCTTACCGGTATAGCTTTTCAGTTGTCTTGCCTTTATTGATTTAATCTTCAATCCTTTAAAACCCTTGTGTAATATATAATTATTTTACCTGTCCCTCAGCTGCCTAGGCTGAAAACATACATTACAATGTGCCTTGTGAATTCAATCAAATTTACAACTGAACTAGATTCTTTGACAGTTTACAAAAGCATAGATCCACCAACTGCATGGTAAAGATCTGACCTTCTGAGGTTTTTAAGCTTTTTCTTTTTTCAATAAATGAGCAAAATATTGTGAGATACTAGGCCTACTGTTGCAGGACACTCAGCACCATTAAAAAATGTTTTGCATTAATCATTGACCTTTCTGCCTGGAGAAGGGTCAATGTCTCCACCTGCCACCCTTTGTTATTTACTATATATCATGCTTGTCACAGAAGAAGTGCTGTTTGGGCTGGAAGTAAAGAGGCAAAAGATTATCCACCTTCTCCCTGGAAAGATCAGTCAGACTATTTTCCTTCCATAGAGTGAAATAGCATATTAAGATGCTATGTGGAAAAGACATTGTGGCTTTTATTTTCCATTGCATTTTTTTAAACTGAATATAAACCTGTGATTTCAAAAATAAACCATTCAAGAAGGGAAAAAAAAAACACCAACCCAGAGCCTTAAACAAATTGTTGTGTATAAAGAAAACTAATTAAACATTATGGGATAATCTAACCTATAACATGTGTAAGCAATACAGGATGTTCCATATATGCTTTTGCTTTGGAGCCTGTAGACCCCACACTGGTAGCTCATTGCACTTGTAATACTGCACAGCAGTGCCTTTACCTTGCAGAACCTCACAGAGCGTCAGGGCTGTATCCTGCTGCTTGCAAAAACACTCTCAAGCTAAAGAGCAGTGTGGACTTCACTCAATATTGGTAGGGAAAATCATGGTTTCTTTACATGGCTTTTTCAGTTTGTTTTCAGAATTTGGAACTAAATGAATAAGCTTTTCTCATGTTTTCAGGGTTCATCATAGTCACAAGGTCGTAAAGAACATCTAAGTATACAAACTGGACTGTCTAAGGGGACATCATGTCATGAGACTAGTGTTATATGTCTGAATGTTAGCAGCATAAAAAGGGACATAGGATCTGTCTTCACATTAATTTTAATTCCATCCAAGAATCCAAATCCCATATTTTTACTTGTTTTTCTAACATGATCCACTTGCAATTTTTTTCACAGAAGAGGAAGTCCCAGGATTTAATCATATAATTTAGACTTATGGTAGCTTAATGTGGGACTTGAGACTCTTCATCACTTTTTTTTTTTTTTTTGCAAAACTCCACATTCCTGTTCATTAAGACAGTACTGAATGAAAATGTTTATGTATCTGATTATCCACCAAAGTCATGTATCAATATTAAGATCTTCATCTGTGGGAAACCAATTCACAGAAGAAATTTCTTGTTTCATATCAAAGAAGACAAATCTTTGGCACTCCTAGAAATTATCTTTTAACTGGTAAAATCAATTCAGCTTGTGTTCTTTGTGTTACTGGCTCAATATTTCCCAGATGAATGACACCCAAAGATGTTTATTTAAAACAAGATAGCTAAAATTTTCAAATTAAACAATGAAAGACCATTTTGGGGAACAGAGAATGAAGAGTTGCTCTCTAGGCCAGGATTAGGCCATATGAGTATAACCTGGTGTCTTGGAGAATTTGTCTATGAGGTAATTTAAATAATCCTGATTCTTGTTCTGAAATTTTAATGTCATTAAACATCTCAATGCATAGCTAGCCATCAGAAGATTTTCCAGCACCTCTCCCCACCCTTTTGGAAAAAGTTACAGCACAAACAAAGTTGTCATTAACAAATGGATGAACAGTGGTTGAACTAAAGAAAATACCCAATGGAAAACCTGTTTTTCTCTGGGGAAGTACGCACATATGAAAAAGGAAATTCCCCAACTCAAAAAATAGAGAAGCTTTCTTTTATAGCAGAGAGGTTCTTTTTATTGAGGGTATGGTACAATAAAGAGAGGGAAAGATCATAGGAGAGAACACAATTCAGGAAAAAAAAGCTTTATGTGGGACAGAGAACTTGGCCCAACTTTACAGAACAGCAAAGATAGGCAGGAGAAGTGTTTGAACTCAAACTTATAGCTACACTCATCCTGCTGCAGCTAGACTAAGGAAATAGCAGTGGAAACAATCTACAGAGGTTTCTGTGCTTTTTGGTTCTACCTTTCCAGTAGGATAACCAGTGTCACAGAATATTCCCAAGCACTAGAACTTGCTGCTCCACATCCTGCTCTGCTGCCAGGATGATCCCTGGCATGGGACCTCTGCCAAACAGGAGGCTCCCCTGGCATGAGACAAACCTTTCCAAGTAGGCAGTTTGGATGGGGCCACCATATTCTGTTTATTGTTATAGCTGTGAGCCATGTTGACTGCAGAGCCTAAGAATAGCACCAGAATTTATCACTTCACTGGTAGACATGTAGTCTTTCTTTCCACAGATCTTTTGTGGGTCCTTAGTCCCTCCCCAAGCTCTTTTCTATGTTGTTATGAGAAAGTATGCTTGCTTAACATGCCACGGTAATGGTACAGGAGATGTTTACTAGCAAGCTCCTCTTGTAAGCATACTGGCCTTTGCCTCATTTTCAACAACAATTTAATTTAATTAATAAAAATACAAGGACAATCAGAAAGATGTGCTTTCACTGATTGTCTCTCTTGTACCCTGTTAAGGTGGCCTTGCAAAGTTTTCAATGAAAGAGATGGTCCAAAAATCTATTTGCCTACTGGTATAGAAGGATACTCTTAAAAAGAAAGCGTAAGGTATGGTCAATGAGTGGCCAGTCTATGCTGTAACAGGTTGGAGATTGTCTTTTCATATCCCACTTCGCACTGTTTCGTTACACGTGATTGTTTTGTTTGTCCAGACTCTCAACATTCCTGATACTCTTGAACACTTCCATGTGATTTCTAATTAAGAAATAAATGGTTTCCAGAAGAATTATCAAAATGGTAGTGTCTACCCAAATATGCAAGCAACTTAACCTTGACATTCCAACATACCGGAGTCCCTGTGTCCAGCTTTGGGAATAATGTGTTCGCAGTATTTTACTGGAATGCACCACACTAGCCTCCAGTATCACAGTAAACTCTGTTTATGGTCCTGTGTTGAGCTTCCCCAAGCTGATGGGCAGATGTGTCATCTCCCACTTTCCCACTGTATCTTAGGAACCTACTGGTCTCCTGCTTACTCCCTCCCACCACTAACATTTCAACCACTGCCCAAAGTCACAGGCTCTGCAAAGGGAACGTATCTGGTGGCTCACTGGCACTGTTCTTAACTTTTGTCTGTACTTAGAAAACTTGTCTTTCATACATGAAGGTTTTGTAATCTCTGTTGTTTACCTTAGATCCACAAATACATGCAAGCTTCCTAAGATGAGCAAAATAATTTAATAATGTTCAAATGGTAAATTAATAGCTTCGCAAATGCCTTCAAATCCTAGACCTTTGTTGCAGCACCCTTTCTCTTTCTTTGGCAGGCAATTCATCATCCATAGTTTTCATCATAGCTTCTCATTCCTGCAGGCCCAGAGAATGACTGAAAATTGATGGCACAGTTCACCACCAGGAAGGGTGTTGATCTACTGGGTGACCCTTTGAAATCCAAGACAGTGGCATGCACATTGACACAGGTACCACCAGAGACTGGAGGTACTTAGACACCCAGGTGTGGCAAAGATAAGGGAATGGTCAGAATAACACAGTGGGAAGGAGATTGTTCATTTCCCATAATTTTACCCTTGGTTTATGTCCCAAATTCCTCATTTCTGCTACCTGGACAAGTAGAAAACTCAATACACTGTGCCCATGGAGTGAACTGTTTTTCTTGTGATATATTACTTCTACATCCTATAGTGTATTACATCAAAAGGTGCCAAAAGACCTACATGACCTTTTACCAACAAAAGTGCAAATAGTGAGGACATGCAGTGCTGGTACAGATGCTTTGACCTGTGAAGCTCTTGTAAGTCAATTTTGTAATCACAGATATGAATCAGCAGAAGTATGGGTGCCAAATTCTGTAACACAGAGGAAGCTTGAGTTAAATTAAATTCATTTCTCATAATACAAATTGGCTGGAAAATAATGACAGAGATCATCTTTTAAATTATTAGTCTGAATCACACCCCCAAATTGACAACAGTCATTTTTAAGAGGACAAACGTTTTGTACCTTTGGGAATACTCACACTGGAGATAATGCAATGCTCTTCAGTTGATATTGGTTTCTCACAGCCCATAGCCTGTTATCCAGATGACTAAATCTCAAACGCATGCTCAAAATTCCAATTTAGACTTGGCTTGGCTGCCTCTGTATGCACTGTATCTGTCATGTTTAGCTACTGCTGATATTTAGCTATCAATATGAGTGAATCATCCTCTGAATCACTTCAGATTTTCTCTCGGAGCTCTTTTAAGAGCCATTATAATACTGTTATTCTGAATGTCAGCTCTCAATGAACTGAAAGGTTTGAAGTCAGCAGTAAGACTCACCAGCAGCTGGAAAGGACTCCAAACATCACGTGGTAAATCATCTTTCCAGCACTCCTCTTTTTATTGTTTTTTCCCTCAGTCACTTCAGCTCTTTGGTTGTCGTGCCCAGGATGCCAGGTTTACAAGACTTCAGCATGGGGAATTTCTCTGGTTAGTAGATTTGAAAAATACTACCGATGCCCAGTCTATTAGAGTTATTGGCAATAAGTCTGAAAGGTGAAGATAGCACCCCACCCCAGCTGGAGAAGGAGTCTTCATGTTCTTTGAAAATACTTCCATGAAGCTTTAAAATATAAAAGTTTACCAGTGAAAATAAACCAAGGCTCTCATCACACAGGATTGTCACTTGAATTTGAACCCATGTTTTAAGATCAGCTCCGACTCCGAACTGTGTATTCATTCACCAGCTTTGATTTTTTACTATTTTTTTTTTCAGGATGACTGGATGTTTGTCCAATGGTGTTCATAAAAGAGACACTTAGCATGGAAGAGTTAGATTAAATACTTGACAGAATACATGTTTATAAAAACATTCATTTTTTCAATAGTCACATACTTCAAATAAATGTATTGATTTCAATAAAATTGAAAAACTGAATAAAAATATATCAATATTGTGAAGTGATTCATTAGTAGGATTAATATTAGAATTCAAATTCTAATTAGAATTAGTGTTTAGTATAGCAAGAGGTTGTGGCTTGTTTGGTTTCCAGGCTGGAACACTAATACCTTTAAAACACCAGAATTTCCTTTAGAATTAAAAATGCTAATTTTCAACTATTTCCACATAACAATACAACAGTGGAACAAACCATCCTAAGGAAGCACCTTTTGTTTTATACAGTAGATACAAGAAATTTTGCCTAAGGCAATAATCCATGGCATAAATACCAAGGCGCCCAGAAATACAAGGCTGCAGCCAAAGAAAGTTAACATTTCCAGGATGGTTATGCCCATATGGATTATGTTCAGCACAGAGTGCTGTGCATGGCAGCCTCCAGCGCTTGGGGTTGCTGATCCTCGTACGGGAGCAGAGGACCCACAGGGCAGCTGGAGGGAGGCAGCCTGGCACACAGCTTGACCCACATCGGTCCCTCCTGCTGTGATACATTCTATATCTCTGCCACTACTTATGAGGTATCATCTTTTCAATTGACCAGCTACTCAGACCTCAGCAAGGAACAAGCAGAAAGAGCTCACCAGCTGGTAATGCTCTTTATCCCATCTGTAATTCTCTCCATTCTAAATTTCAGTTTCTGCAAGCTTTACACAGCACATAGTAAGAGGTTTCACTGTGCCTTCCATCACTCTGAATTAACAGTGATAATAACAACGCTTAACCTTTGTAGAGTTCTTTCTGTCTTCACAATGCTTAACTAACATTAGCTAATCATATTACAATAGCTGGGCTGCTTATCATTCCTACTCTTTATAGTGCCATGAATAATCTGATAATTATTTCTTTAGCTCATATAAACAGCTTGTCCACTCTCCTGTCATTTTCTATTTTGCTTAAGCTATAAATATCTGATATTAACCAAAGAAATGAAGTTTATTGAGCTCACCCTAAACTAATGCAGATAATCACTTTAATATGGTAGATCTGAGAGTGAATATAAGGAAACTCTATGCATGTTCTTTTACTATACTTTCACATCTATTTCTCTAATCTTGGGCATCTGCTAGGGATTATACTGTTTGAGAATTAAAATATGTGAACTAGTTTGTCTGGAACCTGGTCACAGCAATCGTTTAAAAGCACTTTGTGTTCATTACTTTAAATATTAAGTACTGACATACGAATACCACACTGCAGTAGTGTATACACTGTAATAGGCAGAGGCTGTGGTTTAAGCAGCTCACAGCTCAGTATTCAGATTCTGTTTCATTGTTGAGAAGCACCAAATTCATGTCTTTCCCACACCCTCATTAGTAAGGTTATAACTTCTAGCCTCAGCAGGAGGATCAGGAAATAGCAACAACAAACTTCTCATATTTTAGCCAGGATTAACTATTTATGTGGAATGATCATTCTGTAGCAAAGAAATAAATTTATTTCCATATTCAGAAGTGACATTATTTTTTTTGGAAAATAACTTTTTTCTCTGTGCCCCATTTTTTCTGCATTTTCAGTGGAATAATACTATTGTGTCACCTCATGAGATCTACTGTGGTTTGAATCATGGTTGCTTGCCAGGGGTATTGAGATTCTCAGCTGGAGATAATGCAAACTGTTTGCATCGATGGTGCTTTTCTTTGGGATCCTGACCCTTGATTTCTATTTTAAGATGCGATTGCTTTGAGCTTTCAGCTGTGGGCTTCTGTCCTTTACACTCCTTGCCTGATCAGTCCCCAGCCTGATCCAAGATATACACAAACTGTACTACAGCCTTACTAGCATCTGCAACAGAATCAGTTCTCTCTGCCTCAGTCTCTAAGAGACAGGCAGATCCCATTATTATTCCTTTATTAATACAGTTTTGCGTGCATGGTGCTTTATGAGGAAAAGATGAGTCACTGTTCCAAGAGATGTCACCCTATAAATTAGATGTGGCACATGGAATGACGACAGTAAAATGATTGGGGAAGGAATACATTTTAATATATGAATTTATTGAAAGTTTTTGTGACAAATTCCCTTTATGTTCATATCTTGGTTATGCAAGATGTACAACTCAAACCCCAAAGATAAGGGACTATGCTCAAAATGGGGCTAGCCCCATTCCTCTTGCAAGCTCAGCTTTTCTGTAAGTGCAGAGAGGACAGCACTTATTCTAAAGAAGATGCTGTAGCATTTTGGCAACAAAATTTATTTTTAGCTAATAAAAGAGTTATTAAAATGAATAATGACTCATCTCAACAGCCATTGAACTGCAGCTTTAATTCCAATCCTAGTGGGAGAAGGATAACAGTCATAATGTATGAAACAAATGTATGAAACAAAAATTTTTACAAAATTACAGGTACTCCAAAACCACAAGTGAATGTTTCTTTTGCTTCAGTCTGTGAAAGAGCATCCTCCCCCTGCTCTGCACCAGGGCAGAGGGATCTGAAAGAAAAATGTTGCATCCCTGGATGCTCCCTCCATATGCTCTCCTCAGCCGCCTGGGTACCTCTGCACCATCTACTGGTACAAACCCCTTCCAGCAGGAATCAGGACAAGAAAAGATGATTTTTACTTTGAAAGGCAAACGTAACAATTGTGTACTGTGAAAAAAGGCAGCTTTGGCTGTGCTCCCTGTACATGGCTAGTACCTTGTACGCCTGTATATGCAGACAACAGAAAGCGCTTATTTTCCTAGGTATTCCTTGTCATGGTAAAATCAGATTTAGTTTAAACCTTCAAGCCAAACTAGTACAAAGCAAAGTATTTCGATGCTTGTCACCTGAGCAGTCGCACAGCTCACTGTGGGAATGTTTTATTGAAAAGCAGTAACGAGGTACCTAACTGCTGTCACCGTGAGGGTCAGGAGGAAGCTGCTGCCTGGGAACACCTGGAGGCTGGGACTACTGTGATCACACATGACTGCACAGTTGATTAAAGGAGAGAAAGAGGGCATTTTAGATATGAGCAGAGGAAGCAAAGGCAACATCAAGAGGAATCACCAGCACTGTTGGACAGTTTATGTCCTGGTTTGCTGTCACAGACATCTACCTTGCAAGTCCTGCAACTGTGTGTAGACCCATCAGGAGGCTGCTAATGCAGACAAGGCAGGCTCTGCAGGATGCAGACAGACATGGCAGAGGGGTGCCTCCCGCAGCGCATCGTGAGGCTGCCCGCTCTATTTCCTCTGGCAGACCTGGAAGGAATTCAGCCCGAGATGAGCATGGCTGAACAGTGAACGAGAGGAGCGTGTTTGTCTCTGTCTGGAAGGTTTTCTGTGCTGCATGAAGCACGGTGTTTCTCAAGGACCACCCTGTCTTGTTTTGCCTGGTATTCACAGAAACCCGAGTGTGAGGGTAGTAAACAAAGGGAAGGCTGTGGCTGTGTCAGGGAAGCCGGCTGCTCCCAGCCTGGAGAAGCTATCACTAATTGGCCGTGTGGTTATTTTGTGTTCTTACATTGCCACCCTCTGACAACCTGGTGGATTAAGACACTGCCATTCCACGGAAGGTTGAAGTTTGAGCAAGGCGTGTTCGTGAAGTGACAGACTGAAAACAGCACAGTGGAAATGCATCGTTACTGCCATGGTTTGTTTTGAATTTAATATTTTTTAGGTTCTTTAGCAAGTCTTCTTGGATATTTCTCATCTATTGCTGTACAAGAAAGATTTGTTTAAAAGCTGATATGGGGATGCATAGCAATCTAGCTCAGTGCAAAAACCTAAATCAGTCTCTGTGAGTGTTCCCTTAGCCCCCAGAGGAATTAGAGAGGGGAAATGGTGTTATCCTGCGTATGCTAAAGAAACTAAGCAATTGGCTATACAGAATAAAAGCAGAGAGTATTTACTGAGAATTCATGGAAGCAGGAATAGCAAAAATTTAAGACCAAAACACCCAAGAACATTGTAAGGAGACCCTGTGAATACTAATCCTTGTACAAGAATAGCAGCCACTGCTGCATCATCACGTTGAAACCATCTGTTTCCCACGTATTGGGGAATATATTCTGTCTTCCTGACCTACCTTCCCACCAAGAGCTTGCCTGTGAAAATCTAACGTTTGTATCTGTGTGAATGTCAAATTATACAACACCTAAAGGACATAAAATGCAGGGCACAAAGTAAACCCTTATATCTTCTCATATAAAATGTGAAAGGTAATTTTCCATAATGATTACTTTCAGCCAGAATTGTTCATATCTGAGAGAATAATGCATGAAGAATAACTGAAAAGCAAAAAGCTATGTCTGTTTTTGGAATAGGAAGGGATTATTATGTATGCCATGTATGGCATTTTACTCAATACCTTCTTAAGAGCATCTATCAGTAGAAGAGAGATGTGGACAAAAAGAACATAATGGAGGTTTACTAAGACGGTTATAGTGACAGAGCATGGCATACAAGGAGAACCTGAAGGAACTAGTGGGACAATTCCCCACAATGGATACAATCTGGTACAGTTTTGACATTAGTTCGCATTATGTCTTTCAAGGTTAGACCAGACAATCTGCGGAGGTCCTTGACAACTTGTATTTTTCCATGACTAGGACATACTTTCATGGGTTTATGGACAGTGTTACTCCATCTTTGTGCATATCAGATTTGCTCCACAGGTTATGTCCCTTCTCTTAGACAAGAGTAGTGCTATCAGGTAGCTCCCTGTTTCAGCACCAGGGACAAAGAGGAGCTTAAAACCTTCCAAAAAAAGATCCACTACGAATATGGAGTGTTGGTCATAACACAGAGGGCTCCTTGCTACTTTGTTTTGGGCAAGTTCTTTTAAGAAAATTCGAAGTTTAAAGTGTAGACTGTCCTTTGGACTAGAAATGGGAAATTATGCACCTTTCTCCATGGTCACAGAAAAGCCTGAAGAAAAAACTCTCTTCAAAAGTGACATTTTTAGTAATATACTCCTTATCAAGATAGGAAGCTGGGTTACACAATATATGCTACACTTTATAACTTTCACTGCTGTCATGGATGTCACCTTAACTTTGAGTAAATAAGATGGTGAAATTTGGCATGGTGTGTGCCCATAATGGGTGCAACTCAGAAATAAATATTCTCCCAAATAACTGTTAGGGTTTGAGGGTTCATTGGTTGGTTGTGGTTTTTTGTTGTTGGGGTTTTTTTTTAATTATTCCTCTTCTCTAGTTTTACTATATTTTTGGAAAGAACACCTGAAGCAGCAAAAAAACCATTCCTGAACAGAGTTTGAATGAAACTTGAAAATAGAATCATAGAATCATAGAATCATTTTGGTTGCAAAAGACCCTTGGGATCATCGAGTCCAACCATCTACTCTACTCCACAAAGTTCTCCCCTACACCATATTCCCCAACACCACATCTAAATGACTCTTAAACACGTCCAGGGATGGTGACTCAACCACCTCCCTGGGCAGCCTGTTCCAATGCCCGACCACTCTTTCTGTGAAAAATTCTTTCC
>JAOQGH010000001.1:20217241-20237970 GCA_025769975.1 Gallinago jamesoni | reverse complement strand
GCACCAACCTCTCTACAGTGTCCTTTCAAGTAGTTGTAGAGAGTGATGAGGTCTCCCCTCAGCCTCCTCTTCCTCAACCTAAACAGCCCCAGCTCCTTCAACCTCTCTTCACACGATTTGTTCTCCAGGCCCTTCACCAGTTTCATTGCCCTCCTCTGCACTCACTCCAGCACCCTGATGAATGAATGGAGACCCTTAAAACATGAAAACATTGAATGTGAGTGTGAGGTTCACATTCTAGGAAGTGGCACGGTCTAGCAGTAAAAAATAAATAAATGTGACTGCTAAAAATATCTTGATTTCCTATGATTATGAGAACAGGTGTTTCTGTTTATTCAAGGTAATAATGACTAGATTTTTTACACTACGTTTATAGCCACATTATTTAACTAGATTGAGAAAATTCTCAATCATGGTTCATTTTATTTACCTATCTAACATTATACTTGTTTCTAAAATTTTTTTATACCTGAAAGCTTTTTAAGCATATTGTCAGAAAGCGCAGATGCTGAGGGCATTGAAATTAAAATCAGTTGTTTAGTTAATATGAAAATTTTGACTGAAATGGGAAACAAGTTTTAGAGCTTGAAACATCTAGTAAAGAAATAAAATCGTTCTAATTAAAAACATCAAAGTATGACAAAATTCAAATAAATAATAAAATAATTAAGAATAAATGTATACAACATTTTAATGAACAATTTTAAAGCAAAATGGAAAACACATTTGTTTGAAGATAATTCAGAATTAGAAAATACTAGTATGACTGTTCTTAGTGACTGTCTCAAGCATTACAATATTTACCTAGATACGATATCCAAGAAGATGCTTATTTTCAGTGTTAGCCTTGTTTGTAGTTAAAACTCAGCATCTGATTTTTTGTCATCTGTAGCTGAAAGTTGACATGCTCCTCTGTTTCTATATTTAAAAAAAAATATATCTAGATTTATGAAAAGGAGTATATTCTCCAAAAGAAAAGACTATGCAAAGGTTGTCTCTGGTTGGCAAATATGGCTGATAGAAACCCAAGTGTGACTAAAGAGCACTATGCTAGATAGATAATTGTGAATTAAGATCCTTCTCTCTCTTGGAATGTCTACAACTGACAAGAAACAAGAAGAAATGAGCAAGAAGAAATTTGCTGCTTGTCCTCTAACAAGAGTCAAGAATGAAGGAGTGAAGCTGAGCCTGGGGAAACATGGGGGGTGGGAGGATGGTGGTGTTTTACTTTGTCTTTGTTTCTGATTATCCAAACCTATTTTAATTGGGAAGAAATTAAATCAGTTGTCCCAAGGTTGAGTTTCTTTTGAACATTATGGTAATTGGCAAATGATCTTCCTTGATCCACAAGCTTTTCTTTTTCATAGAATGATAGAATCATTTGCGTTGAAAGGAACATTAAAGACCATCTAGTTCCAACCCCTTTGCCATGGGCAGGGGCACCTCCCACTAGATCAGGTTGCTCAAAGTCCCATCCAAGCTAGCCTTGGACACTTTCAGGGATGGGGTATCCACAACTGCCCTGGGCAACCTGTTCCAGTGCCTCACCACCCACGGATTAAATAATTTCTTTCTAATAGCTAATTTAAATCTCCCCTCTTTAAGTTTAAAGCCATTACCCTTGTCCTATTGTTACACTCCCAGATAAAGAGTCCCTCTTCATCTTTCCTGTAGGCCCCTTTAGATACTGGAAGGCCTTTATAAGGTTTCCCCAGACTATTCTCTTCTCCAGGTTGAATAACCCCAACTCTCTCAGCTTTTCTTCATAGCAGAGGTGTTCCAGCCCTCTGATCATCTTCATGGCCCTCCTCTGGACTCGCTCCAATAGATTCATGTCCTTGATGTGCTGGGGGTTCCAGAGCTAGATGCAGTTCTCCAGGTGGGGTCTCACCAGAGTGGAGTAGAGGGGCAGAATCACCTCCCTCAACCTGCTGGCCATGCTGCTTCTGATGCAGCCCAGGATGTGATTGAATTTCTGGACTGTGAGTGCACATTGTTGACTCATGGTGGCCATCCAGCCAATTCCTGATGCACCTGACCTTCTCCTACAGTGGTCATTCCTCTGGTCCCTGCCTTTGACCTCTGCAACTTGGGCAGTGTGGCACTTGCCGTTGAATATTGAGGCAAAAAAGTCATTGAGTACCTCAGCCTTTTCCACATCTTGAGTAACCAGGTCTCCCATTTCCTTATATTTTTCCCCATCTTCTTATTGTCTCCTCTTGTCCTGTTGCAGAGAGGGACTAAGAGAGTGGCTGGGTGGGTGGCTGGCCACCAGTCAAGGTCAACCCACTGCAACCACAGATAATGTTAATATCATACAAGAATATTAAGCAATAAAATGTACTGGCCTAATCAGGACTCGGGAGCCACTGACACTTGCACTCAAATATTTTCTTCTGAGATTAGTCTTCAGCAGTAAAGGAATTACTTCTAAGCATAATAAATATAGCATTCCAGAGACAGAGAAAGGAAAAGGAAAAAGGCTTCCTGATAAGTAGCAAAATGACACTCATAACCAGAAGATAAAAAGATGCACATCCAGCATGATTATTGAAAGAATTAGGTTTTGATATCCTGTAATTTTAATTTCATAGATTTATTAATGTCTTGACAAGAGAAGCAAGTACTATATTTACATTGTTTCATTATGGAAACAAAAAATATTTTTGGGGGTCTGAAAAACTAAGTAGTCTAATTTTGTTGCCCTTCCTAAGAAAAATTCTGGTCCGGAAAGGATTCATCATACCAAAAATCAGTCTAAATTTCTCTTGCTTTGCAAAGCTACAAGCATGAGAAAGTTAGAGGTTATAGTGGAAACTGTTTTGAAACTGTAACTATAGTGTCCTAAATGAATGCCTGCTCTTATGTGCAAACATGTCCCAGATGAATACTTCTGCTTTAGAAAGTATCATTGTGTTCGAATCCCAGGCAGCTGAACAAAATGTGCTTGGTATTTTCATGGCAGACAGTGCACAGTCTCAGTATGTTGTTCCGAAATGGGAGAGAGTAGGTGTATACTGGGTGTTCACATGATTTCCTGTTTGAGGCAGTATCTGTCTGATGTTCATTTTAACATTTTACTTAGGGTATTTTTTTTTCTAAATTCTCCACAGCACATAATTAAGGAAGATGGTTAAATGGTTGATTTAATTAAGTTAAAAACTCTGTATAAAGTGTGTGCCAGCTACCAAAAAACATTTGGTAAAGCTTCAGTTTTATCGTACTTTCTGGAACGGGCATTCTTCCAGCCACTGAATCAAGAGGCAGAAAAACATGCTTAGAAAACCTTATCAAGTCAATACACATTCTTCTTCTCCCACATCAATGTCTCCCAGATGTCTTGAAGCACAAGCTTTAGAAGCTTCCTACCTATCCCCTAAACCTGGTAATCTTTTGGAGGTATTACTAGGAGGAGCATTGTAACAGCATCTATAGTATTCTAACCAGGACTAGAGGATCCCACCACATTATGCCCTACACAAACACAAGAAGGTCTTGTTCTACTAGAGCTACAGTCCAAGAATGACAAGAGTGAAATGATTTATCTCGAAAGGCTTAACTGGAGCAGGAAGTTTAAAGAACAGGAAGGACAGACACAGGTACTCTCTTTCTATGTTGTATATCACCTTGGGAAAGCATATGCAACTTTGCCCTCTAATGAGCAGAAGAGGTTCACAGCCTACACCTGCTGCTACACCTTGAAGGAACAAGTATGTTCAGCTCCATCCCATCTCTTATTTTTCTCACCATTACCAATTGTTGCATAACATCCCAGCCAAGCCCATGTCCCATGTGGGACAATATCTACACGTTGCTAGGTGCCACTTTCAAATGGGACAAGTGAAAGGGAACATGCAGCAGCATGGACAGGGGACTTCAAGATCAAGAATGGCAGTATTGGCCTCACATAACCCGAGCAGATCTTCACTTCTCTCATCCTCTGCTAGATGACTCAGTGTGGCATTGGCATCAGCGGTCCTCAGTATTAACCAATGGCACACGTGGAAGGAGAGGGCGGATTCAGAAGTAAACAAGTATTTAGGCAAGGGAGCCTTTTTAAAGTTCAAGATGCTTTGCTTGTACTGTGTCTCAGTGGGGAAGGAGGACTCAGCTGAGAAATGAGACTTGAAGGAGATTAGACAGATAAAAGTTGAAAAAAGAATAGGAAAATGATGTAAAATCCAAGCAAACAGGACAAAGCAACAAAATGTCAGAAATGGAGGACTGGGATTTAACAGCTTCAAAAAAGACAAATATAAATAGGCATTTAAAAAACAGAAACTAAGCATTCACACAGGCAGACTGAGTTCAGCTCCCTCTATTTCTTTCTTTAGCTCTAGCATCCTTATTAATGGGATTACAACTAAACCAGTGTACTGAGAAACCTGGCAAGGAATGCCAGGTCTCAGCCCCCTCCAGATGGAGACCTGCTCTGTGTGGGTTGGATCACAAGGTTTGTTCTGGGGTGGGGAGTGTGCAAACTCATTTCCCATGAAAATATGGAAACTCCACTCTGTGTGAAAATATTGGGAATCTATCTGAATACAGAAGCCTTTTTCCTCCAACGTATTTTTTTCCATGAGAGAGAGTAATCCAGCTTTACATTTTTTAACAGAATACCCTGTAGGTTCTTCCTATGGACACGCATACTTTGAGGATCAAAGATAGAATATGAGAGAAAATATGTTTATTTCACTTACAATGGCAAAATATAATTCCTCTGGCCTCTTCAAGTTTCAAATAGGGATTTGTGTGAGCTACATCTTACATCTGTTTTGGGCCCCAAATGGACATTTTTAAATTTGGAAACCTTTAGCTAAAAGACTTGTGTTTCAACACCAGCTGGAACAGTAGCAAGCTCAAATGCAACATACAGTTCAGTCTGGAAATTAAATGACCGATACAGGTCATGAGATGGATGGAGAGTAAAAAATATGCACCCATGCATGTTAGAATTGCCTACAACAGAAAATTTTCAAGACAAAGATAACAATTTTCTTATTAGTTGCCTTATGTTGCAAAAAGTTCTAGGAGACGATTTTTTTTCAGAATATTTTCTGAAAACCAACTTCTTTTTTGGCTGCATCCGTGTCCTCCTTACAGCAATTTTTATTAGAAAAGGTAAATCTGCTATACCTCTCCCGGTATCGGGAGAAGAAAAGTAGCCGACAACCTTGCTTCCCATAACAGGCTGTATAACCATTATTTTGCAGAATGAGTTCCACTGCTGTTCAGATGAGAGGTTAGAGCCAACACAACAGGCTTTACCCGCATGACCAAAGAGAGGGTTCATATGGTGATTGTCCTGTCCATAAAGTTGTCGCATTGCATAGCAATTCCTTCGATAATTTGGGTGATGATGTTGCTTAGAAACATCAAAGAAAACTTTTCATTGGGAAATCAGCATTCAATCCAAAACATGGCTGATGGCTTGTGGTACTTTTACCTTCAAGGTAACCTCCTTTTTTTTGTTTTCTTTTTTTTTTTAATAATTTTTGTCGTCCCAAAACTTGTCTGGAAAGTCAGGAGGAAAACAGCATTCAAAGTGGACAAGCTTCAGTCCTGCAGTGCCAAACTCTCCTGAACAAAAATAAGGAAAGGGACTGAGTCATGCTCAATGGAAAACCTGGTGCAAACTTTGTGCCATGGGGGTGCGTTCAATTTGTAAGAGTTTCTACAAACATTTAAACAGTTAGAAACTTGAATAACTGTCTTATACCAGTAATTCAGCAATTGACATTTTCCTGTGTTTAAACAGTGAGACCCGTGTGTTTTAAACCAACACGGTTTATTGGGAACAAAAGGAAAACACAATAACACACGCAACTCAGGGAAAGAATAGCTAAATGACAGCATGCAGGATTAGCACTTTCTGCCCCGATTTCCCAGTCCTCTCCCCACAGCCAAGGTAACTAACTGCTATCTTCCCCTTGTCACTGCACTCACAACCAGTTCATTGCTAGTTCATTCCAGCTTTGTGGGATTCCCCATGGGCTCCATGGGTGATTTGAGCTGACATGATCCCAATTCAGTGATACACACTGGGACAGAGGCTGCTCTGCTGCTGCTCCGCTCCAGACTGCCAGAATCTGCCACCCGCCCCTTCAAGGTTTCAGATGTTGTTCAGAGTAGAATTAAAGGCCCTTAATAAGCGCTCTGCCTACAGGAGAAATGCTTCCCTAGTCAAATGTAATTTTCTTCTTCGTTTTTATCTTTTTATCTTTATTTTTCTTCTGGCTTTTCCCAGAAGCCACCTGCAGTGGGCAGGGGGACTCTGCCACCCTGGACACGTTTGTCTGTTCACTTTCAAACATGAATGCCAACATTATATTCATTTCGACAGTAAAACTTCACAGCTTATTTTTAAACAGAAAATTTATAAACTGTTACATAACTGACATGCAACAGAGGCCTGGCCCATCCAGCTAATTCCCTTTTTTCAAGAGCAGATGCAGGCAGAGCATTCACTGACTTGGCAGGAGCCCCTGTACCTCTCCAGGCATTCTGGGCTGCTTTTTTCCTTCTTCAGTGTCGGGTATTAAGAGTAACCTCATCCTCTTCATGGCGTCAGACCACCAGCTTTACAGCAATTTATAACAGCTTTAGTACCTCCAAGATAAATAGATTATAGGAGTTACACACACAAGTGATTCCATGCATTCCTACGTGCTCTATAAGTGACAGGGATGAAGGCTGTCCAGAAGCAGAAGAAATGAAAGCCTCGCTCCCGCATAGCAGCAAACCAGGCTGAAGTAATCCACCGTCTCCCCTGTAAAGTAGATCCTAATATGGGAAAAAAATCCTTCAGTTCCACAACGATTATTACTTCTTAACCTCCTCTCTATGGTGAGGGCAAAAAATAAGAAGGGTTGAAGTACTAAAGCAGTAAACAGACTAGTGCCCCCCAGCCTGAAGCAGAGTAAATAGGGGGGTTTACAAGGGAGAAGCAGAAAGTCCAGGTCTGCCTGGGCAGCTGACTTAATGGTTGTCTACGTGATCGTGGTTTCCAATACAGAATCAAAACAGTTTCTAGTAGCAACTAGTTGTAAACATTTGGGATCCTGAAGGTAATGAACTCACTCTCCAGCTAACAAACAATAGAGTCATCAAGTGCTACAATTTCAGTCCTGTAAATATACCACCAGTGAATATCGGTGAGCTGCTTCAATCCAAACACCTCACACTGGGCTAATGCTTTCCTTTAGAAAACAAACACACGCAGATGGGGTTTGTTGTCAGAATAGGATCAGGATTGTAAATGAATGAGGTCATTCACAATAATGCTGCTGCTGTAGTAGCAGCACCTTGCTAGTTGCTGGGAAGAGCATGTTGTTTTTTATCAGTTAAACACATAATGTTATTCTTCCTCTGTTTACAATGACAGAGGACACAGAACACCTAGTGAAAGAGTCATGTGGATTACTTTTCAACCCTGTAAGGGAAATGTCTCTCTTTTTACAATGAATTTGCATAATAGGCGTAATTCTATTGCCAATGAGTGGTAAATACAAATGTGCTGTGACACAGGACTTCTACTTCCATTCGCCTCATAATAATCTTCTCAGAAAACTGAGCCTTGTAACACCTGGAAGCAGTGGAGCACAGCAAGGCAAAGTGACCTCCCAAGGAAACGCATCTGGCAGCATCAGTGGCAAAAGCAGATTCCCACATCTTCAGTCTTGAGGCGCCACTCCATCTATTTATCATGTTACAGTGTGGAAATCCTTTGGTAATTTACAGTTAAAGATGCTGGGAAGAAGCAAAAATACCATTCCCAGGGGATTTTTTTCTTAGCTAGTGGTGTACAAAGAAAAATTTTCCTTTTTCCAAGAGAAATATGAATGCAGAAAAATCACCTGTAAAAAAGACCATAGCTAGGTTTGCAACCAATTTGAGAAGATCCATGTTCCGTGGATCCAATATTCCATGAACCCAGGACAGTGTGTGAGTTTCAGGTTTATCTCTCCATCCAGCTCATTTTACCAGTTTTTCTGATTTTCTTAAATATATTTCATAACTGAAAGATCTTATTTCCAAACAGAAAGATTAAATAGGACGTCAGACAAGTTTGGTGTCTTTTATAAAAAAAACCCCATATGAATATGGGATACAAAAGTCCATGTCCCAGAGAGGTTGATCATGATTCTGTCCTCAGACCTGTATCCTTTATGATCAGCTACCTAAACAGATACCTTATGGCATATCTATCTGTTGGCAGCTACCTGCTTTGAAAATTATCCCAATTATGCCTGGCTTCACCTTATCTGGTTTAATGAATAAGTCCACGGAGAGCCAAGTGATATAAGTGAGCAAACATTTTCCTTTGAAGTTCTGCCCCTCTCTCCACTGGATGTTGAGGGAGCCTAGATGACTCTGGTTCTAACTTTGATGTTCCATACTGTATCTCGCTGTAGGTGAAATATATATCTGGGCCCAAACATCCAAATTACGTGGGTTTGATCCTGACTTCATCAGATTGTTACACAGGTAACTTCAAAAGAGCTACTTTTGTCCAAAATAAGAGCTTATAAAGATTTTAAAGGAGGGCATTCAACATATTTAAGTTAACTGAGGAGATGAGCCTTAGCTGAGATTTCCAATGAGCAGGGTCCTTCTGAATAGTCAATTCCTTTCTCTCAATTTACCTGGTGATTCAGCCATGATAAGATTTATTGACTACCAGAATAGTGTGCAATAAACGACTTGAACTGGGAATGCCTGTTTGTGAAAGTCAGTCTGCCCAAGCTCTCTGGTGCAAAGGGCTGTACAAAAACTAGTTTTTTCAGGAGGGGAAGTGATGAACTCTTCCCAGGCCTCTTGGAAACTCACACAACATACTTCATATCAGTGCACATTCTCCCTTTGCACTCCATATCTGGTTGGATCTGCTACAGATCCATTCTTCCCCACATCCAAAAATGTCCAAGAGTGGACTGGGAGTGAATCTAGCTATCAGCCCTCTTTAAAGAATGGTGGAAAATGAAAGTTTCTGAACAATCCTTTTTCTTCCAAAATTGTACAAGGACACACTATAAATCTAGCCATGCTTAAAGTTATGGATTTTAAACAGGATTTTACTGCTGTCTTCAAGGGGACTCAGAGTTGACCTCAGACTGAAAAAGGGAAGCAAAGCCAGAGAGATGCAGAGACAAGAGCTCATTTAAGGAATGCCTACAAAGAGATTGAAGGGAAGCTGGGAACAGTAACTTCTGTCAAATAGTCCTTTTGTGACATAGGACCTTACCAACCTGTAAGTATTAATGCCAACAAATGTACAAATCACATATAAATTCTTCCCAGATAAGTGCAGGGGCAGCTCCAGGCTTATCAGCATCTTGAGAAATTAGCACTCTGCCACTTTGAGACCCACAGAGTCTATCTGGGAGAGGAAAAGACAAGGCAAAACTGGCAGACAGCTGTCAGTACAACACCAAATGTGGGGCTTACAGCCTCTGGAGAGGACAGGCACCCTATTTCCCATCACCAACCCTTGGCTGCCAAAACCTGCACCTCCTGAGACCAGTGTGAGTCAATGGGGGTTTTGAGGTCTGGCTGCCAGCACAGAATGTAGCCAGGACTCAGGCTGTTTTGCTGTCTTCTGGAAGTGCATCACTTTCTGAAATTCCCTCCTCTGACCAAGCCTAGTCTCACCCATTGTGCTGTGTTGGTCTTGCTGGCCAGAAACACCGTACATATCTTTTTTTAGTAACATGCAACTTACGCCATTTGATTTCTTAAAGTGAAATCAGATTTGTCTTGTTACATCTTGTAGAAGTGAGAAGAGACCTAAATGAAAACCCAGTCTGAGTCTTTTAGATCTGTAGATGGAGTCATTCAGTATTGTGGTACAATGTATGATGAATATGGGACCCTGTGCAAAAACAAGGTGATGTTATTACATATTTTGAAAAAACATTTTTTGAAGGGGCTGGCTGCCAAAGTGATCGATTTGAACATAAAAAATTATTCATTCTCTAGTCAGGATTATTTAAATACCAGTTGAAAAAATTTGCTTCTACCTAAAATTAATTAGGAAATTTAGTTCAAAATAAACAGTACAGAGATTTTGGAGTCACTGTAATAAATAATAAACAACAATTAATAACACTTACAAAAATGAGGAATTATCCTAGCAAAAAGGTTAAAACATGTCATCTTTTTACACAGGGAATTAAGCACAACATCAGTAAATCATAAGTTCAACAAAAGAGACAATTTATATAGAATTATCTGGGAGGAATGTGGGTGTACCTGCACAAAGCTGCTGAGAACAGGTGGTCCCTTCCTTTTTATCCTACTGCATTCTATCCCATGCAGCTGGGTTCATCTGCTGCATAGGTGACATCTCCTGCATTGCTTCCCATATTCCAGTGGTTGAAAACAGTAGGTGCACTCAGCCACCAGATCCAGAAATGTCTTTGTCCATCTGTCCTAGCCACAGCTAGAATACTGTTTAGGTTTTTTATTTCCTGCAGTAACAGAAAGAAGAGAATGCACTGAAAAAAGATAACATAGGATGTTAGATTTACTTAAAATATGACATGTATAAGGGCAATGACACCATAATTCATTAAATATAAATTCTACAGTGATCTGTAAAGGTTATTCCCTCAAGATATGTCCTATAAATTATGTGTAACCCCTTAGTTAGCCTCTTCTGGAATCCCACTATTTTCTCATAGATTGCTGGGAAAATTCAAATCTGGAGAGTAGGTGCGTGGGGACTCAAATGCTGGAAATTTACTGGTAAATGTCATTCTGATAGAGATAGTGTTAGCAAACAGTACCAATGTATCTTGTACCTTTGTCTGAAATTTTCTATCCTCTCATTTTCTGCTGTATTTTGCAGTGACAATACTTAAGATTTCTATGCCCTCATTTGTGTGTGTGTTTTTCTGTATGTGTGTACTTTTTAATGTTAACATGGGATCAGTTTGGAGGCAGAGTGCAGCGGTCACAAAGCTGTGAGTACTGCAATGATCTCAAACACCGTGGAAAATGCAGGGTCCTCATTAATACTCTGCAAGATGAGCCACATTTACAGAATGTCAACATCAGTGTCTTATCGCTTATTTTTTAACTTACTAGAAAAGGGTCATACCCTTGTTATCCAGCCTATCCTTTGGGCAAAGGCTCCACACAGTGGAAAACATCAATTCATATATAGGTATATTTGTATGCACTACAATGCACTTAAGTCATACTGGTTTTATGGCAGGTCTGTTATTGGATTATCTTCTGATTCAGTGCATCGGAAAGAACATAAACCCCACAGTATTGTCAGAAATCCTGACAACTGTATCAGTTTTAAATTATGGAAACATATGGAGGGCAAACCATTTACAATGGACACAGTGAAGCATTTAGAAATATTGAATTATGTGACACAATGTGGAGGAAGGAGGATGTTCAGCAATTTATTTTGTTTCAAGGTATAATATCAGTCTCATCTTCTTGTAATGCAGTCAAGAGTTACTGTGGTTGTATTTCAAATCTTCTTTTAAAAATGAGAAATTTCATTATTCTTTTGCCTAAGAACACTTTTAGAGGTGTCCTGCTAACTGCTTAGTTAACAGCTTGGAGTAATAGTTTTGTCACAAATGTAAGTTGACATAATCAAAATATTGAAAAAAAAATTACCAATGAAAATTGATAAGTATGGGTAACAGACTATCCTTTTCAAACAGAGTTTCCTATCATTTTCTGCAGTGGCACATCTTTTCTGTCAGAAATACACCATGAGCTTTATTACTACATTTTAACTTATCTTAATTTCTCTGCAAAAGAAATGCAATTTCATGAGAAACTGAGAATGTTATAATTCTGATGAAGAGATTTCCCTCCCTCAACTTCCTTTTTTTTCCTTTTTTTTCTGACAGCCAAGTTGTGAAAGATCAACGATAGAGCTTTGGGCTCAATTATGCCATCAGATAAGCAGTATATCTCTAAGACTCTCTAGCTAATTTATACACAAGAGATGCCTAAATTGGTTCTCTTGTATAACTTAACATGCACTGAAAGTTCTGCCATTGGGAAGAACGTCAATCAAATCAAGAGGATACGCACAGAAAGCAAGGACAGATGGTAGGTGATGAGTGCTGATTTTGGAAAACAGAGAAAGTAATATGAGAGAGTTTTGCCCTACTATGCAAACTACTTTTGTTCTGACTGTCACCATTTGATACGTAAGCAATTTTCCCTATTTGATACGTCCTTTAAAAGTGATGGGTTAAACACAGCTTCTTAATCAGCCAACCAGAAGTATTTACAGTATAGATTAAAAATTACTATGACAATTGTACACATGGGCAAGTATGTGATACTGAAATCTTCAAGAACAAAGGTAACATTTTCATGTTATTCTTAGGGCAAGGCTGCCAATAAACCTCAAAATCAGGAATGTCAATTATTATTCAAGCAAAATACAGAATAAATTTATTCAAAATGAGAAGTAGGTTCTGTAAACAGTTTCCGTTTGTCTGAAACTTCACACAACTTTAAATTTTAGGGTTATACATTTGCGAATTTTCTTCAGACACTGCATAAATTATTAAAAATCTTGAAATTTAGTATAGATCACCATGTATGTGCATGGATCTTACGTGCAAATACTCTGCTATGAATAATATTAGAAAGAATTACACTTCATAGTCCAACAAGTATTTTTTTCATTCTTTTCCTTTTTCTTCTGCAAATACTGTAGAAGAAAGAAAGTTCTAGGGTTAATAAAAAAAGCTGAAGCCACATCATCTGATGTCCATTCCTAACTGCCATGCAAACTTTTTCTTGATTATTTGTATGTGTTTTTCTCTGTGGCCCAATTTTCCTTTAAGCTAATATCTGCCATACTGGCTTTTGCTCTAAATCTCTCCTTTAAAGTGGTGCACCTCGTGAGGAAGGTGTTGCAGAAGTGTAGAGCCAATTCAAGAACCCCAGAGAAAAGCTTCAGGTGCCAGCTCCCATGGGGTAACAAATCACTGTTATACTGTAGTGTTGAACAGACCACCTAAATCTCAGGAGAGAGTAATGTCTCATCCATGGATTATCCATAACATGTAGGGAATAGAAAAAAATATTATGAATAACTGCAGTGTGATGGACAAAGATCACCTGGCCAGTGAAAATAAAATATCTTTACTATTTCTGAAAACAAGAGATAATAAATTTTCTAAGGGTCTTAAATTCTGCAGCAGGTAGTAATGAAACACTTTATTGGAAGAAGGAGAGTTGGTCATTAACCTAAGAATCCAAAGCTGTTCAAGCACAGGTGGCTATCATTTAGTGATATAAGTTCAATATTCTACTGTATATTGCAGAAGTCAGTTATATATATGTACAGGGACTTTAGCAGTATCAATGGGTAGATGGGGAGGAACTCTTTATTAAGGAGTGTAGCAATAGGATGAGGGGTAATGGTTTTAAACTAAAAGAGGGGAAATTTAGATTAGATATTAGGAAGAAATTCTTTTCTGTGAGGGTACTGAGACACTGGAATGGGTTGCCCAGAGAAGTTGTGGATGTCCCTTCTCTGGAAATATTCAAGACCAGACTGGGGCTTTGAGCAACCTTGTCTAGTGGGAGGTATCCCTGCCCATGGCAGGGGGCTGGGACTTATCATTTTGGAAACTTCATGAAGCTCATAAAAATAAGAAGGTAATTTATAAACAAATTATAACAAAACAAAGCCCCTCGACAATAATTTAAGTGCATTGTTAAATATACACAGTGAAACTGAATGAAAATAATTTAAAAAAAAGTAGAAAGGCTCTTTCCACCATGAACTAAGAACTCAGACAAAAGTACCTTCTCAGTGAACAGGAAGCTTGTCTTTTATTAAAAAAAATAGGAATTTAAGAAGCATTTGTTAAATTTAGGGATTTTGGAACAGTGTGTTCTTACTTCAACCAAGATCTTTAACAAAGTGGCTAAGAAGCACTACAGAGTACTTTAAACAAATTCAGGAGGACTTTAGCAGACTCAGAAATCACTAATGTTCTTCCAAGAATTAAAAGGAATACGGGGCATTTATTAGCTGGGTTGATACTACATGGAATTATGAATTGTTAATTTGAGACTCAGCAAAGAATTTAAGGTTATAAGTATAAGCAAGAACACTCAGTATGTTTATTTGCAGAAGGTTTCTCTGATCCAACAATCTTGTTGTATTTTCTCAAACATTATAAATCTGGCTAGAAAATATAACTGTGTTGATATTGTATCCTTGTATTTTACTGAGTTAATTGACTTATTAGCTGGACGTTCGATTTAAAAAAACTTTTCCTGTAAATGGCTCTAGCAAGGCATACATTTGAGAGACTGAAAACATCAGCTGAGAAATCTTAAAACACAGTCAATGTGAAGTCATTGATGAGTAGGACTTTTTCTAGATAAGTATTTCAGATAGTATTTTTTGATCCTGTGTACTTTTATCAGTGACCTAGATAGGGATGAATTGCCTTTTCTGGCTTACCTAGAAGACATAATATTTTATGGTGTAGTAAATAATTAGGTAGACAAATCACTGTAAAAGAATAATCTGAATCATATGCCTGAAAAATCACGAACAATCAAAATATGCTTTAATTAAACCTGTAACCAGTTCATTACAGGAAGTAGTGGTCTCATGGTGTCTTGAAGCAGTCACTTTAAGGTTAACTTTTTTTACATATTTCATTCAGCATCTGCAAAAAACTCTTAAAGTCTGTGAATTCAAATGTTTGGGCAGGATGGTCATGATGGTATCTCTTGGAAATATCTGATTGTGGCAAACTATGAGTATGTCTTTTTTGGAAGCTGAAGAGAATGTAAATTCTCCTGCACTGCCTTCCAATGGTGATGTTCTCATCATTCCTGAAGCGCTACAGTATGAAAATGCCTGTGTTTGATCTGATCCTAAAAGATCCTAGATAAATTGTGTTTCCTCAAATAGTTAGATACACTGTGACTTTGCTACCCCCAGATCATCACTGACTGGACTTACAGACTGCAGAGGAGAAGCTGGAGAAGAAAAGTGTAATGAAGGCTGTCAATCAGATGGAATAACTTCACTCTCAGATCTCTGGGTCTGCAGCCTCCTTGAACTCTCCAGAACAAACTAAACACCATACTTCAGGTTAGGAACCAACTTCCATAGTCCAAGTTTGCAAGACTGTAAAAGAAATAGGAACAGCAGCAGCCCACTCCTGTGTTCGATGTGAAACATCACCTAGATTCATTTGACACAAACCATTTCTAGCTGGAGCCTGTACCGACACTGGGAGCTTGGCCCAGCAGTCTCAGAACTAAAAACCTTGGGCCTGAGGAAAGGCACTGCGCTTCACTGGCCATTCCCCAGCTGACTGCATGGAGGGTATCAGGCAAACAACTGTGATGGTTCCTTCTGACCTCCAAGTCTGTTAAATCATTCCACTGTCTGGCTTGCCCATTCTGGATTTCAGGCTTTCTTTAGGTCTTCTCTGCTTTCCCATATGAAGACAATAGCTGATGGACTGTCCAAGGCACATCTAGCCAAAAATTAGACAGAAATAACATTGGTTTCAACCTGTCTTCAAAAACCCGGGTACTTGGTTAAAAAAAAAAAGTAAAAAACAAAGTAAAAGCAACTGTAAAAATATTTTCCTCCTGAAATCCCTTTCAGCTAATTTACTTGCATGTAGTAATAGCAGATAAAAATTCAGGCTGAAGTGTGGCTTTGAAGTTGGCAGCATCTCTCCCATTTATTTATTTTTCCTGACCAGTATCAAAGACTCTGATTTGGAATGTACATAACAAAGGTATAATCTTTCAGAATCAGATTAAAGAAAAACAAAACCACAATTCTTGTCATCTGAAGTTGGTAGATTGTCCAGGCTTTTGCTGTTGTATCATCCAGAGTTGGTCACCAGGGATACAAAATTATAAAACTCTAAATCGTACAGCCAATCACTGTGTCTTTTAAGGGGGGTGTTGGTTTCACGTGCTGAAGTGTATGCACCAGTTTATAGCAACTAAGAAAAGCTCTTTTCTGTTTGCCATAAACTGAGCTGACTCAAGTAACCACAGTAAGGTGGTTGTTTAAAGTGGGTTTCTCTATGTGTGGCATCTTGCTCAACATCTGGTTCTAGTTAACTTCTTTTCTGAGGTTTTTGTGTACATTACTGTGTTGAATCCGTATTTAATTTCAAAACAAGGCTGAGTATAAATCTAGAAGTTCATTTGATTTGTACAAAGAAAAGGAACACAAAACAAATGTCATTGCCCAGTTTGTACTTGGAAAATTAGGTGTATCACATGGCAATTTTTGTCCTGAATCTCCTTCTTGTGAATTTTGCTGGAAAAGCTCATTTAAGTATCCTTTGTAATGATGCATAAGGGTGCACTGAGGTTAGTTTTCTCTAACATCTGTTGTGCACCACATTGCACAAAGTTCTTTTGTACTCTGCATGCAGCTTTTGTGTCTGATAGAATCAGAAAACAGCATTTTTATGGAATAAAAGTGTAGTGGTTTATTTCAACTTTTTATACAGTTAACAATACTTTACTGAAAAATGACATTACATCTGATAGTTTAACATCTGATTTAGCCTTGTAACAAGCTAAAATGTTAACATAAAGTACATATTCATCCATGTTTCAGCTGGCTTATACCAGTTAAGCAACCAGAACACAATCTTTTTAATATACAGTAACATCCTACTTATGTATCAATTGCCATGTGATTTTTAGTGACATCAGCATTACAACACTTCAGCTTGTCCAGACAGCACATCACTTCTGTCAATCATCTAGCTTGACCTTAACTCCATGAAGCATCAGCATAGTAAACTACAACTAAACCACCGCCTCCAGAGGATATCACAATGGATTTTTCTATACAGAATTTAAAAGCATACTATTACAAATTTCACATCCATACACTTAGGGAACCAACAATCTAGGTTTTGTTTTACTTAAATTTGTAATGTTCTTTCCATTTCCTAATCTGCTTATTTTTTCACATGCATCTCACGTCACTGCAGACGATGCTTGTTGTGCACCACAATCAGCAATGAAAGCACATACTTAGTTTAGCAGCAGCAGCAGCGAAACATGGTTTCAGGACATATAAGGTTTAATTTTGTTGCATCTTACTTATAGGTGTATGTCCAGTAGTTGCAGTGAAGAGTTACTTCCTATTTCTGTGGTTCCTCCTTCCTTCCAAACTTTGTCTCAGCTTGCCATCACCTTAAATTGATTTTTCCAGTAACAGTTCTTTTGCCTTCTTTTTCTGTACTCTCTGTCCTGAGAATCTGAAACTTGTCTCACCAATTGCTTATTAACTCTTAGTTTCATTGTTGTGATCCTCATTGTGTCTTCTGGACTACCTGACTTCATTGAAAATATTTCCTCCTGCTGCACCTCCCAGAGGTCAGTCGTCCTCCCCTTGTTCCGTGGGAAGGAGCAGCTAACCGTAGAAACCAATTTGAGACCAACCTGATAACCTTCTACAATGAACTAACTGGCTTGGTAGATGAAGTTCCCCTCAGCAGTGAATGCTGCCTACCTAGACTACAGCAGTGGATGTTGCCTACCTAGACTACAGTAAGGTTTTCAACACTGTCTCCCATAGAAACCTCATAGAGAAGCTGATGAAATATGGGCTGGATGAGCAGTATGGTTGACAAGGGCCATAGTGAAAGAAGTGAAGTTGTCTGCCTTACCCCACAAACGACTTATGCTCACCTACAATTTCACTCTGTTTCCTGCCTGCACAATTTAGATTTTCCAAAGACATCATGTCTTACAGCATGTCACTCACAAGAGAGACTGGATTTCCTATGCTTTTTCCTTCAGTGGATGCTGAACTTCCCAGTATAAAGGAACATTTGATTCTCATCAAGTAGTATTTTAAAATCATAAATGCAACATCATTTTATATTTATTCAGTCTTACTAGGATTTCAAGCTGGTTAAATGCCCTGTAAAGAGATTTATTATAGCTTTTGATTTATCTGATGCCTACCATACTAACAAAACTGATAATCTAATGATATCTGTCAATAGCAGATATTAAAAAAATATTAAAAGGCAAAAAATATAAATATGGTGATACATACTCAAAAAAACCAAATGTGAACAAGAACCTTAACTGTTTTCTATAGAACAGCCACCTGCCAGTTTATAATGGATATGTAGTACAAGGAAAACTGAACTTGAGATTCAACAGAACTCAAACTAGTGTATCAGCAAAGGCTTCAGACTAAAAGATGTACAGTATCAGCTTCTAGACCTCTGAGGCATGCTGCTTATTAGGTATGACAGAAGCACGTCTGCTTCTATGTCTGGAAGCTTCCTGATAATTAAAAAACAAAAACTTCAAACACTTAAAGACTTTTCCATGGTGGATGAATGTCACCTGACTGTTTAGTGCTACTGACTTCACTGGAAGCATCAGCGTGAGGAGGGCTTTGCAAGGGAGTCTTTCAATAGTCCTTAATATCAAACAAGTTATTTCAGTTGCAGGTAGATATTAACTTGTTAATAAATTATATTATGAAGAATGTGGTGTTACGTTTGTACTCTCTCCTTCTACAGAACATACTTTTTTTCCTAAAAAAAAGAAGGAGGTGAAAGAACTAGTTTCATAAAATAAATGGCTAACCTGCTGGGTAGAAGTAGACAGCTACAGTAGTCTGTACAATAAGAAATTACTGCATCTAGGTTTGTTTGGTTTCACTTTACTTCCAGACCATTACTATGAGAAAGCAGCAGCTTGAGCTCAATACAATTGCCCTGGTGATTTTTATAGAGCTCTTGCCATTACTGAAATTGGACTCACTATTTCCCCCAACTGTATGCCTGAATAGCTGAAAGATCTGTGCATCAGAGCGGAATTAAAGAAGGGGTAGAGTCAAATTTAAAATGGTACATAGAGTAGGGGAAAAATAATACTTTTTTGTCTTCTATAATAATGTAAGGTCAGTATGGGGGCAAGTATATTTTTTGTCCTTACTAGAGGTGAAACCAGATATAGGTGTGACTTGGACTACAGTGAACAACCCCATCAGAAAGATGAAGTTTTTTGAATCTGTAGTTATCCATTTCTAGTATATCATTGTAGAAAGTATGTTTAAATCAGATTCTCCAACTTTTACTGAGGAATGATGCCAGCCTGTGAGCTCCAGAATGTCTACAAGTGCAGGAAGTGTCAGGTCATTTTGTTCTTCAGACTATAAACAAAAATCAGTATGTCTGAGAGTAGCTTAAAAATAGAAAAAGGTTCTACATAATTACAGACTTTTACAACTGACAAAATATTCTTCATTTTAATTAACCTCTCTCCTGCACTGGTTCCTGAAAATATTCCATCTGAGACCTTAGTCATCTGCCTAAAAAGAAGCAAAATATTAAACCTGCAATTTCACATTATGGAGGTCACCTTCTACAAAAACATACTGAACTACTGCATAATATCACAAAATGTTTTGCTGACAAGAAGTACCTACTTGTACACAGCATTTTCATGTGGAATAACCTGAACTTTGAGGCAACAAAAACATTGGCAGATAAATACCCTATTTATCATTCTCATATGTCTGAACAGAATATGAATCTTATCTGTAAACTGATCAAAGTCTTAACTTTGCCATATCACCAGGTTAAAAAAGCAATTCATAATTAAGGTATGCTATTTTTCAGAATGCAACATAAGAGGGGCAGGAGATAGCTTATGGTTCTTTAAGGAGTACACACAAAGGTGCAATAACCGGTCAATATCACTTATATGAAATATTTGGCTTATAAATTTTATTTGCATAGTCTGATTTTTTTAATTGATTGCTGAAAGGAAAAGAAAATCAGAAAATAGTAAATAGTGAGGTAAAAAAATCTTTCTATTTTGGGATATTATTTCTGTATTATAAATCATAACTGGAGAAAAACATTAGAATATTCTAACCCTCTGCATAAAAGCATGATTTTTTGTAATATACATTGAGTATTTTGTCTAATCTAGTCTATGTATCTAATCTAGTCTATGTATGTCAATCAAAGAGGCTTTCATCATTTCCTTTGGGAAAATTCTCCACAGACTTGTAGATTTTGCCGTCACAGAGGTTATCCAGACAGTTAACATTTGCCCTTACTTAACTCCATGCAATTACTCATGCTTCTGCTCTCCATTCTGCTAAACTGATTCCTGCCCATTATTGAGAAAACCTTTAGAAATTTGTAGAGAGCTAAACATCTGCTCTTTCCTCCTGTCGGTGGGTTTCAGACTGCTATATTGCATTTCTGTTGTCAGTGATGCTTCTGAAAGCAGCCTTTTCGAAATCAAATTTTCAATAGGTTTATGATTAAATTTTGTTCTATGGTATCACTTAGTGACCCCAGATAGTTTTAGGTAGTGTATGGATACAGTGGTGGACATGAAACCTGAGCCAAGGATTTTTCACCACCCGTAAGAACTTCACAGCTCCCTCATTACTAACATGATCTGGTAAATCTAGATCTTTATTCCTTAGATCATTACCTGCTTTCATAAAGAACAGGAGACCACAGCAGACAGGTTTTAGTTTCCATTTGCTCAGGAAAACTTCATCACTCCTGGAAGAAACATGAGAGAAAGGACAACTGTGGGAACCCATGGCTCCTGAACACTTTGGTAAATTCTGGGGTTTCATAGAATCATCGAATTATAGAATCATTTTGGTTGCAAAAGACCCTTGGGATCATCGAGTCCAACCATCTACTCTACTCCACAAAGTTCTCCCC
>JAOQGH010000001.1:20175625-20214969 GCA_025769975.1 Gallinago jamesoni | reverse complement strand
AGCTGAGTCGCATGACAACTCCCTGCATCTCACCTATTGTGCTCCGAAACCGGTTCAGCTGAGTGCTCCCATACAGAGGGTTGCACTTCTACTCCCAGTCCAAAAAACGTAAATAATTTGATTATCTGTGCATATGCAAGATCCTGCTGGGAGTTGATGCAAACATAAAATTTCCTGTGTGTTTTCTAGCATGTGAAACCATGCTCAGATCCATGTGCAGCCAGAAAAAACTTCAGATAAAGAGACAGTAATTTTAAATCTAAACTACAAATTCATCCATCCGATTCATATTTCCAGTCTACCAAGTTGCAACTGTCCTTATTCATCAGGAGAGGAGCCTTCCAGTCCCATCGTACTCCATGTCATGGACAAAGTCTGATTCTCCAGTATGGTGTTCACTGAAAACAGTAGAATGCCCTGGGAATAAAAGAGAAATGTAATATTATGAAAATCTTAATTTCCCGAACAGCTTAAAAAGACTTCTGCAACTAAAACTACATATATTCATATCTACATATTTTCAGTGAGGGAACTATGCTTTGCCAACTATTTCTCAGCAGACAAAAAAAAAATCTTATTTTGATCTTCATCTTAATGTTCCCATGTTTTGATTGCTTACAGCAGACCTTTGAAATTCAGAAAGAAGAAAGCTCTGAAAGATAAATATCTCTAGTGTCTCCCATGAAATTCCATTTGTCTACGTCCCAGGTACAGGTGTGGTGTCATTCCCATCTGTCAGCAAAGCTATGGCAGGATGCCAAAATAACAACTAAACACAAAGGCTCAGACACCACAACTGAATAACCAGTAACACCTGCTACAGCAGGAGCTCTGAGCAGAAAACCTCCCTTACAAGAGAGCAGGGAGGAAGAACTAAACCACCTTCCCTCCCTTGAAGACTTTCTCCCTCAGATGTGTTGTGTAGGTTCAGGGGCTCATCCTCAGCTCTGCAGGAACTGCATGAACAAAGTTACTTTCCATATACTGTCTCCACATACATGGACACTCAAATCAGGCTTCTCCAACCAAAGGCACTACAAGGCCCTGGTATACCTTCCCTCCCTAAACTCTTCCTCCTGCCAGATGCAGGAGTTGCTCAGAGTTCAGGCTCACTCTGGATGCTCAGGGCTGCATAATACTTATAACATTTGATATTAACACTGCCACATGTACTTGCAACAGAATTGTTTTCAATTTGTGTGAGAAACATAGGTGATGTACCTAACAAGATTAAAATAAAACTTACTCTGGTTGCAAAGTCAAAAACCTGTCAGCTAAAAAAGGACAAAATTAAGATCACCCAACTCATCTTACTTCAGTCCTCTTGCACGTGTAACTGCAACATTCATGACACAACATGGTGCTTTTCAGCAGTCTCAGTCCTTTTGCAGCACAGTGGGACAGTGCAATAGGATGGCTGAGGATGACCATAGCTTGTGATCAAAGGTTTCCCTGGCACGTTTCTTCCAGAAGGCTGTAAGGATTCTTCAGGAGGAAGAAGGTCATTTCTGTGGCTGCTGTAAATATTGACATAGAGAAGATCTCTGATCTGTTCTCACCTAGGTCACAGCTTTCTTACATTATTCCGTACAAGTTGTTTTAATAAAAGCATTGGAAAAGATTGTCACCCATATCCCATTCACTGAAGGTCTACAAGCAGGCATGTGGGAAGCTGAACTGGCAAGGGCTTCACAGGGACCTCTTGCTTCAAAAGAGATCAGCAGTAGCTGTGATTGTTGAGCACTTTGGGATAAAATAATGCATTCTTATAGTAAAGGACTGTAGGTGGAAGGGAATCTTAAGGAGAGTTGAGTGGGTTTGTTGAATTATCCAGTTCATTTAAACAATTTTCATCCTGCAGATACATTTGGAGTTGATTAACATATACATAGACATTTGGCACTTTGGCTGCAATGAATTTCCCTTCAAGCAAAGTAATAGTTCTTTTATTTCTTTTCATTCACTGAGCTTGCCCAGATAAAAGAGCACAGAGTGTACCTAGAGCCTGCAAAGGGCCCCTATGTCCCAAAACATCATAAAAGCCAGCTTCATTAGCACACATCATTAAATGTTTCATACAGAAAGGCGCCATCTGCTCTTGAAAATGCTGGGACCTCTGCACATAAGGTGTTTGATTGTTCTCAGCCAAGAGGGTCAGCCTTTTGACTTAGCCTACTAGATTCAGAGCTGGGGTTATTTTGCCAGAGTGTTTTTTTCTGTTGCACTAACCTCTTCTCCCCTGACCTGGATGTGTATCAAGAGTTGTTTCCAGCTCCCTCCTACTGGTTCTTTTGGGTCCCTGAGGGTGGTAAATCATGGACTGGTTGGACAGTAATGTCCTAAATTATCAATTGTGTATCAATTTTCCCTCCTGTGACCTCAGATGCCAGGTAGCTCCACTCTTACACTCAATCATACAAACAGTATGTTCAGAAGCTAATGTGGAAAGAAACACTGGGGCTATTTTTGGCACATGTTTCCCCTTCACAGTTCTTGATCAGCACCCCAAGAGCCAGAAGGGCAGGGCTAACATCACATGTGGGGTCTTCACTGCCCCAGCTCTGTCCTACCTCACTGCAGGCGGCATATGCTGCAATCTTCAGGGATGTCATAGCCCATGGACTGTGTGAGTCCAAGATGCCCCAAGAGCTCCTCGGGATGGACTGTTAGAGCAAAGACCTCCCAGCTGAGTGATGTGGCTAGTGATGAGGGAAGTGATACATATCCCTTTTTCTGGTTTGGCAGGAAAAGGAACAACTTTCATAACACAGAAGACAAAACTTTCATGAAGATTGTATGTTCCCTTAATGGCCAAGAGAAAAATTATAATTTTTAATTAATAATTAATAGTTAATTAAAATGAATTCATGGATTAGTTGGAAGAATTGTATATTTAAAAGTCCAGAAGTTTATACCAGACTCATAGAATACACCAGCAGTTTATACAACAGAATTCTGTTTTTTTCCTGTATTCCTGTAAAAACGAGTGACACATTTCTGGGAAATTCCCCCCAAAATGAAAGCTTCTGATAAAATAAAATACATGTAGTTGTGTTTAATAGTGTACATTACTGAAATAGTGATTGGGAAAATAGCTTTTGAAAGTTGTAAATCTATCATTCAGACAAAACAAGATAGTCCCTGAAAAGAAATTCTAAATTTACTGAAATAATCTGTCCATCTTTTGCACAATCATGTTTGAACTATTCATTTTTATGTCAAACTAATTTTTTTTTATCAAAACAGTGATATTATTTTAAAGAAATATTATGTCTAATGCTATGAAAGTGTTACACACTGCAGTGTATAAAAACAATGACAAAATTATCATCTAGGGGATGCATACCTGGAAATTTCATCTAACCACACAATCTTTCCTGTTTTCCAACTGCAGCTATTCATTTTTTCATTGTTCCCATGTTTTGGTCTCTTCTTTAATGCAAGACAAAAAAAGATAGATGAAGTTGCTCAACAGCTGTTTTCTTCTACCCTTCATTCACCCAGTTACTTGTTGTGAACTTATGGAATTATCTGAAATGCAGAGAATGTTTTTTCCTACTTCATTAGTGCACAACTAGTTTATCATTTTTATTGCTTTTTAGAAATCATTACTGTAGATTGAAATATTTCCATTTGTAATTCTGGAAATGCTTATTGACCACCAAACTGCTGACATCCTTTTCTTCTTGCTGAGTTCTTCACCTGCCTGACATCTGATTGCCATGACTGCAGCACTACTAGACATGTTCCAGTGTTTAATTCATAATAGTTCTTTATAAAATTGTGAGGCCATGTTTTACAATGTAATGCTAGTTTTCTTTATGTTTCTTTACTTACCAAAGTGTATTAACACATCTAAAAACATCAACAAAAAAGATTCATAAGCTTTCCTGTAAAAATACTATCATACCCTTCAAGACATTTGGTATGTAGCTGTGCTTCACAGTCATTCCTAGTAAACAGAGAATTAGCATTCCTTCGATTACTTATCTTTATAAGACTTAAAATTCTTTCCAGGATATTTAGTTCTTAGGGCATTTTATCACAGCACATTTCTGTTATAAACATGCTCTTTCTTGTTAGGAATGACACTAATTTTACAGTTAGTTATCAAAGCAAATTATTCCTAAATTTATAGCAGTCTGGTATAGATTTACAGAATTAGGTCATAAATCTTTATTTCTATCTTCAAAAACATAGGATGACACATACATTTGCCCAGTCACATTGTGTAACCAGATGTGCTGTTTTTTTAAGGAAAAAAAAAAAAAATTCTTCATCTCCCTTTATCTAAATCATATATGTCTGTGATTTGATTAATATGTGCCTTTAATAGCTTCGTCAGCTTCCTGAAAAAATATTGTCTAAAGGGGGTAGACAAGACATTGACAATATTGATCTGCTGCTCCCCAAATTTGTACTGTAAACATGAAATGACATTGAATTAAAGGCAAATACAGCAGTACTTCTTCCTCAAAAGTACAGAACTAAGGAAGCTAGTCCTCTATGAGGATAAAAAAACTTTACAGTGAAAGTTTAGTGGAGGAATAAGACTATTTAGCATTTCAATATCAAGTTGTCTGTCCCTTGATTTCCCATCTCTCTCACACAGTTGATTCAGTATATGCTGATGATTCATTGTGATGATTCTTTCATTCAAACAAGGAAAGCTCTGTCACTCCACAACAAAACAGAAAGATTCAAGCAGAACACTTCTCCAGCATTTCTGAGGTTCAGTTGCTCTTCTCACTGAAGTTCATTACTGGCACAGTTGTGCCTCTGCTCTATTACTAATTTTAGCCTTTGGATACTTCAGCTGTGAGCTGTAGCTTCTTTTAACCACAAATTATTTTATGGGTTCCTATGGGCCTGTTCATGATCATGTTTTTCTCTTCTGACTCTCCTTTATCCCAGAGGAGAGTGAACCTTTACTATCCTTTCATGGAGTGGCCTTTTTTAGTTGATAATTGTTTTCTTGATTCTTTTCCCATCTTCATTCCAGCCCATTTTCTTTTCTGGCTTCTGCAATATCTGTTACTAACTTCTGTCTTTAAGAACATTATCTCTTATACAAAAAAGAACAGACTACAGGTTTTGACTTAAAATTTTTCTTATTAAAATTGAGTTGGTAAACTTAGTAAAAATTAGAGAGAGAGAAGAGAGAGGACATAGAAACAAGAGGAAAAAAAAAAAGTCACATAATTTGACATTTTTAGAGGGAAATTCCTTCTGTTAATCTAAGTAATGTCTTTTGGAGAAGCTTTATATGTGATATGAAGAAAGGGGAAGACAGTTGTCTTGGCCAGCCCTCTAGAAAAGAGCTATTTCACATACCATAATGGTCTTCTCCAACACTGACATTAAATGGAGAACGTTGATTATCAACTAGTTATCTCATACTTGAAGCCTAGCTCATAAACTCTTTTTTAGATGAGATTCTATTGTCTTTTTCAGGAAAATATCTGATGCATCTCTGAATAGCGTTTTAACAATACATGTTAATGTGAATGAAAATCTAAGTATGAATATATGAAAGCAGGTTTTAAAAAGAAAACTCGGCTCCAGCATCTGTAGAAAGGATGTTATAAAAAACAGAAGAGGGTCAAATATTTCATAAGGATTTCATTGACTGGAATCTCTATGGAAAGATTTGCAGCTCTGTTATATGGAAGTACAGACACACAAACACACACACTCATACATGTGTGAGTGGGTGTCTATTTAGTATTCAAATATTAGTCTGCTTAAATTCCAAACAAATCATAAAAACTTCTTGATCTGTCATCTCAGGGTTTGATGACTGAAGCATCAGATGCAGTTCAAAAATAATTACTCAGAAGAACATAGGCATCTTGTCCCTTCCTGATGTAACCAAAGATACAACTGGCAAATGTCACAAAACATTACTATTAAATTACCTTTATGATAATTTGCTGCCCTTGAATCATCACTATGCCAGTGAGTCAAGGGGCATTCTACCGTTAAAATACATAATTTAATGTAAAAGCTAAACTTTGCTTCCATCCTACTGTGGCATATGATATCAGAGGTAAATAACTAAATGGAATATCTGGAGAAGACTTGAGGGGTGAGCTAGCCAGAAAATTTTCATCAAGGTTATTTTCATTAAAACAGAAAATATCTGTTCTATAAAACTGAATTTTCCAGTGGCTATTTTCATTTTTCTGTTCTGTTACTGAGAAGAGAGCTACAGCTACCCATGTCCTAGCCTCCTGGATTTCAGCCTTTGGAGAAAACCACAAAGCTGACAAAACTTCCTGAACAGGCATCAGCAAAGAGGAGCAGAAGGACAAAAGGACTTCACATTTAACTGCTAGTAACCCCAACTGAAGACTAATAGTTTCACTTATGGAAAGGAAGAGGAAACAGAGCAGTACTTTCTGGGCGGTCAGACAACTAGTAAGCCAAAACTCTCTGTAAACACCATTATTTTTTTGAGAAATCTTTTTCTGTTGAAGTAAATAAAAAATTACATGTAATGTTGGGAGTGGGAGGAGGAAGGGAGAATTGTTCACTTTACTTTTTACCCCAACTCAGAAGGCAAATATTTTCCAAAATGTTTTATTAATCCAAATGGATTTCTGTTTTCCAAACAGATCTAGTTATGATTGCTCAGATTTCTGACCATGTGCCAAACTTACCTCATATGTTTATGTGGGGTTTCACTAGAGGAAGACTTTCGCGGTTCAGTAAAACCAGCTTCTCCCTGCTCACACCAGGTCTCCCAGAAACCGTGTCACACTCACGCGGAGGGTTGCTCTCCATCCTCCCTGCTCAGCCCACTCTGCTCAGTTCTACCCCCAGAGGGACCTGATCCTTCCCTACCCATGGCCCCCATCCTCAGTAGTCCAATTCCCATGCACCCCTAATTCTGCTGATGTTGAATAGGCGTCTACTTGTGTTTCAGAGATGTCACTATTCTGTACTGCCAGGAACTGTTTTCTTAGTGAGTGTCAATAGTTAGGTGGAAGCCAGAAATGGGCCCGTGGTTTAGTGGCATTCTTAAATATATAGGTTTATATGACTTTTGTAACTGACTTTTATTCATATATAGGTGCCATTTCAGTGTTTCATACAGTGCTAGATTTTTATTCTACTGCAAAATTCTATGTATTTTTTTAATATTTGGAGTTTTTCTTTTTGTTTAAATTTTATTAAAATGTATATGAACTTAGTTTCTTATTTGGTCTTTAGCTGTCAGGTTTTTGTTTTGAGAAATATATTTTATTTTTAAAATAATATTTTTATAAAAGAATTGACAACAAGGAGGACACTGAGCAGAACTGATGCAACAGGTTGGGTTAAAAAACAATAAGAGGGGTTGTTATCGTTTCTCACAAATAACATTTTGTGTATTATCAACTGGAGCATCAGCTCAAAAGATGCTTTCCCTCAAAGTACCAGTGATTTCCTACTAGTGAAAGGAACAAAGATCACAAGATGTCAGAATCAAGCTACTACACAGATAACAAGTAACTGTTTCAGCACAAATATGTTATTTATTTAGTTATTAATACATGCTTAATGTGATAGTAGAGAACAAATCAGTAAAATTTAGGAGACAAACAGTATTTCTTCAATTGGCAGACAAGAAGTCAATCAAAGAGCTTTATATTAATATATTTTTCCCCAAAGCTGGAGCAGACTTAAGGTCAGTTATGTTGACATAGGTGACAATTTGTTAGGTTACCTCAACTCAGCTGTGCTCGGCTGCATGTCCTGGCCTTCAACATACTAACAAAGTGTTTCCAGCTGTCTCACTCACTGTAGTATTAATTCTTCTGTTATCAGATTCAAATATCAGCTATTGATATTTCACATTTGCATTATGCTAGCCTTCCACCTAAATAGTACCCACTATATCTGAGCCAACCACTCCAGTCCACTGGTGGAGAACAGCAGTAGTTGTTACATTTTATAAGCTCAAAATGCATTATAAAGTGGAGGATTACACATTTAGCATGTCTAAAACCACTAACTCAGAAAAAACAATTTAACGTGCATTACCGTGTGTTTACCACCATGGGCCCCAACACATACAGATAGCTGCATTGGTGTGCAAAAATAAACATTGTCATGAATTTTTTACGGAAATACGATTTTTTCCTTCACTGTGTTTTATGTCATAATAACATCTTCAGGGAATCTCTATTTCTTGCAGACTTTAGTCATTCATTTGAAGCTTTGAAAGCCTCACAAAAGGTTGTAAACTAATGAATGCACTCTTAAATAAGGCGAAACCAAACATACATTGGCTTTTGCAGGGGGTGTGAATATATTCAGGAGATAAGTATGCTTGACACTGTCAGAGTTTGACCTATTAGAGCCCCCAAAGCAATCATGTACATGACTGAACAACGGAATTCTGACTTAATCTTGTGAATATAACAGTTTAATAAATTATAACTTGTACAGTGAGCCATAGCACATGGGATCTAGCTGCCCTTGTTATTTATTTAGAGCAATTCAGGTTAAAAGACACAGATCAGTTATGTAAAGATTTTTATGTCTTAGTCCTATGGATCAAAAAACATTATCTAATTTTCTCAGGACTGAAGGAAGAATGCACTACCAGGTAGGTTTACCTATCCTGAGCAAAGCACCTCCTAATCTATCTCAGCTGATACCACCATAATCATATTAACTTCCACAATCACGTTCAGAGAACACGATAGCTTCAAGCACAGACCTGTATTTAAAGCAGCCTTCTCCATTAGCCTAGCAAGAAAAAAAGAGATACCAAAACAACTTTTGAAAAGTCTTTGCTTCATGCCCTGCAGTTGTAATGTCAAGGCAGTCTATAAATAGAGAGCGCAGGGACCAGTGACTAATGCACATGAAAATACAGTGAATTAGCTGAAATGTTTTCATTATTTTTGTTAGGAATACTAGACATTCTGATGCTATTCCTCAGACTGCAAATATTGGCACACCCTGCTTAAATACAACCACGGAAAGAAAATACAAAAGAAAGAAAAAAACACCAACTGCAGATGCCATATCTTCTCCTACAGTATTTACAATGTAGTTGTTCATACCCAGCGTGACCACACTTCCAATATAAAAATCCTATGCCTCCTCTGCAGTGACACATTTAAATGTGTAACCACTAACAAAAAGACACCAGTTTTTAACTTGCACTTGCTTCCTTCTCCCTTGCACTTGCTTGCTTTGCTTCCTTCTCCCTTGTCTTTCATATGTTTCCCATCTGTAAGACCTCTCTGGTAGCTTGGAGCACTGGCTGAATGTGGTAGGAAATGTTAGACACTTGTTACGATTATTCACTAAGACCTGAAAGAGTGGCTTTGGCAGCGCCTTCACTCTTGCTTTCCCCTTCAAACCAAGCAGTATCTGCAGCATTAAACACTCAGTTGCTGGACTGTCAGCTTCTTCCTGGTAAACACAAAGCTTGAATAAATACTGTGTGGCTGCGAAGAGCATGGATGTTTTGACTGATTAAGTGGGAGGGAAGGACAGCAAGCTAGGAAGAATTGTCCAAAATATGAGAACACAAGACAAAAAGCAGTACATTGTCCCAGCAAAATCAAGGTAGCTGGTGCAGATTGCTATGTGTGTCTGTATCTGAACACTATTATTTTTTACACATATATATAGAATCTATCAGTTCTCAGAAGTTTTGGACTTTGGTGAAATCCACCTCTGTGCCAGCAGCCAGTTATAGGATCAATGCATCTTTGAAGTAGTGCCTAGGTTTGTGTTGACCTTTGATAAGAGGATAAATTTCACCCTGTGTCATTAGTGCTGCCCACAAACATAAAAGGGGTATGTTTGCCTTGCCTTAACATCTTTGATATTTACCTACTGCTTTGCTTGAGATATCAGGAATAAAGATGACCCTATCTTTCCTGACTATGTTGGAAAGGAGAGATATTTGTATTTAAAATAAGGTTCAAAGCTCGGCCAGAGAGATAATTCCAGCTCTTGCTGAACTTTTTCCTACCATAGTGCAAGAATAGACCAAGCAGGATAGATGAGCTGATGTAACTTTATTGTAATAAAACAGAGTTCAAAACACACTCATGATTTGCCAAGCCAAAGGCCGAAAGACCCTGAGATAGAAGGCCATAATACCACAGGTATTGGACATCATCCAGTGACCATGCTACCCCACCAGAGGAGTAGAAAAGTTCACAGCCACAGTTTTCCAACCCATAACAAGGACATGAGGTGCGGAAGGTGAAGGTTATCCCTGTCCACAGGTGCAGATCTCACTGTCCAGCCCAGGCTGGGTGGTTGAATTTGGTCATGACCACCCTGGAGTAACACTGCTTCTGCTGCCACTCACAGCATGTCCCTTGGAGTCTTTGCCCTGTTGCAACTTATTTTGGGGAGTGGGTTACTGAATCAAACACACTTTAGATACAAGCACCACTACTACTCAAAGGACAGATGATAGTCCTTCTAGGCAGCTTCTCTCCTCCCCAAAACAGGTAGATCCCATCTCTTAATCTTCTCAATCCTGCTTCTTCTCATCTCTATACTGGCTCCTAAGTTAAAGGACTTCTGAGGACCGGCCAGCTGACTGGCACACCACAGACAATGTGGGCTGCCAGAAAAAGCTGAGTAACTAAGGCCATCTCCGTCCATCAATAAAACAGACCTTGACCTGTCTTTTCAGGCTGGTACACGCTGGGCTTTTGCACGTGACTAAAAGTCACGTACATGGAGAGAGAGTGGAAAAATGAAACTGGCTTGGGAAAATTGGGTCAAATGGTGCCTATACGTTTGAGATCCCTAAGAACAAGGGTAGCAGGTGAGCAGGCTAAGGTCCAAATTCCCAATCTGACACACACACACAGATCACGACGTTCTTAAACTTGGAGTCTTTTTTGACAGAAAATAAAGTACAGGAACATGAATGTACAACCATACACTTTTTGTAATAAGGTTTCTTAAAAATAGTTGCTGGTAAAACAGGATTTCTGCTAACAAAGAATCATCTCTGTAGTCAGCACCTTGTTAATTTAGCAACCCTCAATTTCAAAAATAGAGGCTGTGTCTCCAAGAGTGCCTCTTGCAAAGGGGTCCCCCAGAATCTGGAAGATTACCCAATTACAATTTAAAGAAACTTACAGCAAGGACGACTGCATAGAGGCAGAAGTCTCTGACAGCATCAGGAAAAGAGAAAGAAAGACTGTGAGAGGGTGTGGGTGTGTGTGAGAGAGCATTTCACTTTCTCATACGAGTAAGGTGAGAAGAATTATTCTTGTTCTTAAGTTTTGCAGTGAGTGGAGTCAAGGTCCTGATTGCTTTCCTTCCTTTCTTCTTCTACTGCTCTCTGTCTTTTGCTATGTGCAGACTCTGTATTCACATGAAAAACCTACATTGATTCTTACAGACTCATTTTAGATTTACATGTGGTAACAAAATAGCCCCTAAACTTAAAAGACTTCCTGGGCATTATGGAGAGAAAAAATACAAGATTTCTGTTAATCCTGGGTTGAGGCAGGGGCATGGTAGGCTGCTTCTTCTCCTGGGAACTAGAAGGAGGTACCAGAGAGACATTTTCTTGGAAATCCTACCTAAATCAGGATTATTAAGAGCTACCAGCTCTTCTAGGAGCTAAGGGCTCTTCTTAGCTGTCTTTCTAGCTACTGAGAGTTGTTTGTATGCCTGGAACGAGGATCACTTGCTCATGCAATCCCATCCCATGCCCGTTATACGTATTGCAATCCCTGAGCTGGCACAGGAGAGTGCCCAACTGATTCAGAAGCACCTGAGGTTGACTGTGATCAAACCCGTTTGCCCTTCTTTATTGTTGACATCTCCTGCCTGACTCACCCTCAGGTGTGGCTGAGCAAACCTTACTGTTTAATGCTTGCAGCTTCCAATCTGACCTTCTGTTTTAGCTGGATGGCTGTGAGTCACTGCATGGCCCAGGCACGCACTGGGAGATCTGCTTTGCCAGGCAGAGAGCAAATAGAGCAGCTCAGATCATGACTTAAGTTATAGCCTAACTCTTCCAGTGGTTACAGAAAATGTTCATTTTCATCTAGAAGAGATCCCATAAATCCTCACAAAGTCATGTGAAATCTTACTCAGTTAAAGGGTTTATTTGGTTTAGGAAATAAATAGTAAGGGGTAAATTGTGTAGAGCAATGAATAGACCGACTAGTAGATAAATGGCTAAATAGGTATGTTCACACATTTTTCAAATAATTAATATTTTCTCATTAGACACATCTGGGCTGTCTACAGTTCAAAGAAAAATAAGCTCTTCAGTTTTAGCAATTGTATCATTAGTACTTATCAATGTCTAAAACATTGATCTAAGTCATAAAAATATGACACTAAAATTATTTCTAGAAAGGGACCCTATATTTTATATAAAGAATTCTCTCTTCTCTTACTCTGTCAATTATGTAGTCCCTAATTCTACTCTCCAGCAAGTTCAAGAACCTGCTGGTATTTAAAGAAATGCTAGCTTGAACTGTAGATTTGCACATCTTCATTAGCATCAGATCAAGAAAATTTCAGATCGGTGTCAATTCCCGAGTGATGCTGTAGTGATGTGGAACCTCCCTGCCAAGTAGGAAACTCAAGAAGTCGTTCCACCCAGGTCCATCTCTCTGTGGGACGGTGTTGCCTGCTATCCCTCTCCACCTCTCAGCCTAATCTACCCAGATTTCTTCATCTGTTTTAGGGCAATGAGTCCTCTGAGTCATATATGAAAAAAATAAGCTATATTATCCTTATGTACAAAAGAGAAAATATTTCTGCTATACTTTGTATACATACTTGATAAGGCAATTTATGATATTGGCAAAGTACATAATTAGAATTGTGCATGTACATGTTTGATTGATACTAATTTTCTTTAAAAACACAGTATTAAGAAAATTATTCTATGGAGGAATCGGATGAAGTGTGCTATAATATTAAATGCTGTTACTTGTTCTGGTGCCTGAATTAATGACATATCACCTTGCTAAAAAGATGAATTTATAGGTGATTTAGCTTCAGCTCAGTTACTCTGTTCATCATCTTTCCCAACAGTTGGAAATACACTATTCAAACAATGCCACAATGAGAAAAATAAATAAAATTGATGATGACAGTTTCCCAGTATAATTGTCCTGAATGTTTTACTATTTTGACATCTGCATTATTAAACTAAATTGCTTCATTTTCATCTAGCAACTGCAACTGGAGTTGCAAATCCTGCAAATGTCAGTGAACATCATGCACATGAAAATTCCACTTCTTTGTGATGTACAGTCATCTCCTTGGGTAGATTAACTGTACAGTGGACATTGCTGACTCAACACCATGAAAACACAGCTGTGCTGCTTCATCAGCTGTCTTGGGTCTGGTATTAGTGTTATGCTTTTTATATGACAACCTGTCTGAACTAATCTGTCCAGGAGTTTACTTGGCTTCACAAAGGACAGGCAGCCTTGAAATCCTTTCCCACAACTGAGGGTCCATAAGAAAACAATGTGCAGACAACCAACTGCCTCCAGACTGAGTAACTACAGGTGCAGCTTGGTTTACTAACTTATGTTTTGTATAAAAAATTTGGTGGTAAATTGAGGGCTAGCAGCAGGTCCGACTGCTGGTGGAAGCCAAAGAAGGTGACAGTGTCAGTACCATGTTGCTCTGGGTGCATTAACTCAGGTGTGGAACTTGACAAGCGTGCAACCTCCCAGGGAAATTAGTGTTGAACATAGTTCTGGAATTCAAAGTGCTGGGAAATGTGGTCATGTGGAAAGCCACGGACATGGGTCTGCACAGTTATAGCTCTACAGTGGGCAGGGAGTAGGAACACAGAGGGACTGAACAATTTAGTTTGGAAGGGACCTCTGGAAACCATTTGGTCCAAAACCCTGCTCAAAACAGGGCCTATTTTGAAGACATCATGTTGCTCAGAGTCAGATATTGCATAGCACCAGTCAATGCTGGCGTTGTCTGGAAATTTCCACTTTCTGGATGCCCAAGACCCTTTATATTGAATAAATTAAGACAACCACAGCATAAGTTTTAGAAGTCTTAAACTCTGGATTTCAGCCTTATCACTGACAGAGTGCTTCATACCAAGATACAATGAACTCGATTCTAACTTTCTTTATTCCTGAGGAATTCAGTAATAAATCCAGTAGCTTGTAGTTCCATAATGTTAAATGGGTATAAATAAAAAGGAAAATTAATTCCAGATATTCCTTACAGCAGCATTTTTATGAAAGGGAGAGTTCTGCTCCATGTTTTTATTTCTCAGCCTTCTTCTCCAAGGCTCCACTTGAAGTCTCCACTCTGTGTGGTTCTCCAAGCAAAGAGTGGTGGAAAGGTGTCCACAGCAGTGTGCATTGATATCCTTCCTGAATCAAAAAACTTCCCAATAACTTCATTCCTCTTGTTTCATTTTACTCCATCCCTCACCTTGAAAAGCCTGGAGAACACTTTATGACTGTGTTTGCTCTCAATATATTCAGGGATAAGATGTGCTGGTTCTGTCAGCATTAAGGTTTTCATATTATAGAGGTGTCAATACCCAAGTTTTCTCATAAGTATATTCTGTTTATATAGAATAATCTACCTTTGTATAAACACCCATAGAAAAGTATAACTGCATTGTACTAGGTTTATGCAAAGTATATGTCAAAGAATAATTACATTTCTAGTTTTAAAAAAACTTAACTTGATATAAATCATTTCAAAACAAATAAAACAGTTACCAAATGACAGTTATGTGTAAGCATAGCACACATGGATAACACTTAGAAAGACGGCTGAGAACTGGAAGCAGTTTTACAACAGCAGCCTAGAGTATTGCATGATGTAGCTTAGAGTTAGAGGTACTAACTCTTTCCAGGAGCACAGCAAATCTGGCTTTTTCTGTCCTTCACACAAGACAAACCAGCTGGTTGCATTCTTCCTAAGTGTTTAAATAAAGGTGGATTTATAAATTGCATAGATTCAATGCAGAGGGAAAGGCATCGTGACAATGAAATCGCACCCTCATAAAATAAAAGCCATATCTAAAAGCAGACCATACAAAACTCAGGGTTAATTATGCAAGACAGAGCTTTGGGAAAAAAAGTGGTGAAATGTTAATAACTTTAACAGTGCAAGAAACAACATAAGTTCAGTTGGAAGAGCTTCTAGTACATGTGTCCCAGGCAAAATTAGGATGGGGAAATATATTAAATCTGAATCTCTACACATTTATTATACTTTCAAACAAGTTTTGAGATCCTTCAGGGTCTATTTTCTGCTCCTTTTTTGTTGTCTCACAAGCTACAGCAGCCAGTGAACAAGCAATAAAAACTCTAGCTGTCTTCTGGACAAGTGGTTTTCTAGACATTTGTTGAGGTTAAGAATCTTTTTTGCATGGATCTGTCCTAGAGAAAAGTGTTCAAGAGAATAGAATTTAAATAAGCTAGAATCCCCAAAGCAAAGATAAACAGAATCTAACAAAGTGTTGTGGTTTAAACACAGAGCTTGAAAAATCCAGTGAGAGACCTCAGGCACATTGCAAAGTCTTTCTGATTCCATTCTCCAGCTGTAAAATAGAGATAATTTTTCTCCTCTAATTCTCCAGGAGGTTATAGCATAAATTCATTAAAAACATTTGCAAGGCATTCAAATGTTGTGTGAATATCTGAGGGCAAAATAGGAAACTTCTGAATGTGAATGAAGGCCTTATAAATTGTTATATAGATAAATCTTAATCGCTTTTATATTTCCCATGGAAATTAAACTTCATTGTGAAAAAGAATGCAAGGATAGAAACTGGATTCTTTGAGTTCTGAAACTGGGGATCATTAATATCTCTAAGGGTGGGAGGGACTAATAAAAGAAGCAATATTAAGCCCTTGTTTTAAAAAAAGCCAAACTTCTTAATATTTGCAATTTCAGCTCCTATTCCTGTTCACTTTCATATTACTTCTGCCTTTTCTGTTGTCCTTCTATTCCTATTATTTATCACGTGTGGTAGGAGAACTATTTTAATGAAACTGTCTGAAATTTACTCTTGTTAATAATGAGTAAAGTTAAGTAATGAAACCTCGGCTTCACTGAGATAAGCGGGGGTTTTTGTTGGCCCCAGTAGAACCCTGAGACCTGTTGACAGCTTTGATATATCTTTGAGTGAGAATGCATTGACTTTGTTACAGATCCTATCAAAATCACTATTTTTAGGGTTTGTTTTCTAACCACCAGAAATAACTGGTATCCGGAACAACAGTTCATTCAGCAGGAGAGTGGTCTCACATTTGCTTGTGCTCTGATTCCCTTAATATTCAAGTCATAAATGGGGGTCATTTTGAGATTACTTTTGACCTCTTTCCTTTGATGGTTAAATGACTGTTTGTTGGCAAATTCAGAATACATTAAATGCAAGGAATATTTTCTGACTGGAAGAAAACCTCAGTGTAGCCTTGGAAGGTTTGTCTGTTGCTTATTAAATGATTTTTAAAAGGCTCGTAGATTTTCTGTCTTATCTGAAGTACTGGGCTATGAAAGCGTATGACATTCAGGATGCTATAACCAAAAATCACCATGAACAATAAGTATTTTTGTCTGATACCTACAAGGTCAACAAGCAAAAAAAAAGAAGTACAACATCAAGATAGTTAAACTGTTTAAAGCACACCCAATATCAGGTATTAACAGCTTCCCTTTCTTATTCTTCCCTTTTTGTTTCTGCATGCAATACAGAGGCAAATCCAAGCAGAGACACATAAACAAGTAAATCGTTTATCATATGGCTTTTTAAAGATAATAAGAGCTAAATGTGTTATTCGCATCACATTCACTAAATGTGTTATTTTCCCCTATTTGATGGAGATTCATTTCTCAGCATCTATTTGTTAGGAAAATTATTCAAAGATAGACATTTGTTAAGATATTAAGAATTAAAAAGTCTCCCATCTTCATATGGAGACACCTCTTGGATTAATTTGGGGATAAATAGAAATCTCAGCAGCAAAGAAAAAAGATTACTGACACACAATTTAAAAGTATGTAAATTTTGATAAAAGTCTACACAAAATAAGAATGAAAACAGGACTTTTAATAGTTGCAAAAATACTGATTACTTTCTCAGGAAAGTGATTTTGTTATGATGCATTAGCCACTGCAAATATGCTGTTTATTTTGATCTATTCAGCACTGTAGATAAACAGGGGCCAATGTATTGACTGTCATTATTTAGAAATACTCTAATTGAAGGATGCACTTGTCACGTTACTGAACTCTTCTCAATGATTTGCAGGTCTTTTGCCTGATTTCAGTGTAAAAATATTTTTTCAATATAAATACGTAACTATCTTGGCCACTTTTATTACATCTAACTTTGATATATGATCAGTTCTATACAAATAAATATGCTAATTTTGCCTTTCTTTGTTGACCAGAACTCCAATGAATTTTTTTTTTTAATGCCTAACACCCTGTGTTTTTCGATCATTTAGACTAACTTAAAAAAATAAAATTTCCTAGCTTTTTTTGAACATAAGTGCATCTTTAAATTCCTAGCAGCTTGGAGGGGCTGATTTAACCAATATTGGTGATTATGAAAAGAACTAGATCCCATCAATGAAAACATAAGAGGAAAACTTAAGGGGTACCAAAGAAGATTGTTAATTTACTAATTAAAAAGGGGTAGGTGTAAGATTTGACCCTGCTAAGGAAGGCCTGAAACCCCAAGTCCATTTTGACTGATTGCCAATAATTAAGTTTTGTAAGGCTTACTCACAAGTACCAGACAACCAGAAAAACCTAAAATCATTATGACATTCAAATCAGAACACGAAGTTCCCATGGACCTATGCCCAGAAGTTGTTCCTGTGGATGCCCAGAAGTGGTTTGGTCTGGGGACCAAACAGTTGCCCAAGTTCTGTAATAACAGCAACACCCTGTTATTATGCTGTAAAACACAGTTACTGTGTTTTTGTGTACCAAAAATCCGTTGCTACCTTACCCTCCAATTTAGAGTTTTGCCGTAAAGCATTTAGTGTTTACCATTGCTCTGCTACGTTTTGCCATTATCCTGCTTTTCTGACCTTCACCTTTGATTGATTTAATTTGCTTTGATGAGAAGATAATTGATGATGATGATGACTAGGATGAAAATATAACTACTCATAAAGAGGCACCAAGAACACATGCACTAGAAAATTTGTATCAAGCATTCAATCTTGTGAATTGATGAGCATTTCCAGAATGGTGACCTACTCCAAGAAAGTCTGAGAGAGGCACCAGAAGATACAGTGTCACCTTGTAAAGTGAGTCACCAATCAAAATCTCAGATCAGTACATAGGTCATACCTTGAGCTGTGTTTTAAAATACAAGTCAGCATTTTAATCAGCATCCTCAGCTGATGAGAAGTCAGCTTCTGTTTCAGCTGATTGCCCATCCAAAGGATCTTGCTTCTGCCACTCAGTCCACCCCATAGCATACCCTGCCCCATGTATTTCACATGTGTGTATGTCATGTGCACTCACTAACCATTACACCTTTCAGGAGCATATCCTCCACAGATAGCAGGGTGTGCCTGTGATACCAGTAAGAGAATTTTAGAGATCTCTCTGCTAAACTGTTTCATATCCTTCTTGTTACATAGAGGTTACCTGTCAGCTGAGAGAGACTAGAGGGGAAAACACCTTCTCTAAGTTTCATGAGAACTCTTCTGGCATCAATTTACAGGTGAGAGTCACCACCTGTGGCAGCAGTTAAAGCAGGAACCAGAATCAACTTCTTCCTCTTCCTTTCTCTCTCCCATCTCTATCCGTAGATATATTCTCTGTGATGTACACACAAGCCGACAAGGAGGTCTGGTATGCTCCAGCCAGGACTCTGACCTAGGTGAGCCAGAGACTAGATCTGAAGGGTAAAATAAAACTTGGTACAGCCGTACCTCATAGGCTGGCTCACATAGCTAAAGCCATCTGTAGAATCTGTTCACATCTACAGCATTTGCCAAGGAGGAGTGGAGAGCAGTGAGATGTATAGAAAGTCATTGACAGTGGCCTTATCATTTTTATCTTTAATGAAGAACAGTTTGGTCCATTACAAACTGCAGGAACACCAGACGGAAAGGATTAGCAAGGGTATAAAGTCTGTCAACACAAACTAAAATTAATCCTGGCAAGGAAGGGTGAATTTCCGCTTCCATCCTCAAATTCAGTGACATTTCAGCTCTTTATGGTAGACCTTGTCTGGGAAACTCTGGGACACTTTGGCATCTATGAAGAGGCAACTAAAATGCTTGTCAATAGGTGAGCACTTAGAGCCACAGTGCAGGGAGGGAGGCAGTCAGTTGCAACTTTTAAAATTCATTTAGACAGCTGAAATCAGAGCTAGTGAAGAAGTATGTTTCATTACACTGCAAGGAAATAAAATACATATATGTGAGATAGGGTCAAAGCAGACTGACAGCACACAGATGCCAGGTGCTGGTCCTGCTTTGCTTCCTCTTATGTCAGCTAAAGCCAAGACTCACCCCGAGAGAATTCAGCAATTGTATCTTGTGACATCAGGACACCAACTTGCCCCATTTAACATTACAAAACAGATGTGAACTGTATCTTTAGGAAATCATGCTATTTGCTATTGACAAAGATCAAAGCGTGACTTCTGGGTCACATGTAAAAATCTCTAAATAAAAACAAAGCCGTTAAGAAGAGCATGAGCAAGCTGCTATTGCGCTGTTTGAAGCAAGCAAACAAGAGCAACTTCTTGTTGTTATTTCGTAATTTTTTTAATAAGCAACCATTTGAAACACAGGATTTTACACTGAAAGGCAAGAGAACCGTGTTTCATTAAGAGCATTACTTTATGTAATCAGAAACAGCGCCAACTAGATCAAAGTTATGGCTCCTTATTGATTAGTCCTCAGTGTGTGTTTAATCAGTGACTGGCCTATTCCAGGTGGACTGAGGATAGTAAATTAACACAGACACTTATTTGATCTGTTCTTGGAAATACCACGTTGTTGGACATTAGGAGGTTCTATAGTTAAAGCACGGTGTTTCGAAAGTGAATTCACATAACCCCGGTGTAAATTATCAGCAAGTGGAGGATTACAGATGTGCTAGTTAACGACTAATGAACAAGCAAACAAAAACTTTTTGTATTATATAATTATACTCTTAGCCTTGATGGTAATTTTAGTCCTTTCTTTTCTTACAGTTATTCTCTGTAGCTAATGAAGCCAAAGCATACCGTCGATTGAATTTATTAGGCTCTGTATCACTGCTTCTGTTGCTTCAGCTCTAAGATTTCTGTTGCATAGGAAGACCCAGCAGGGATTGTAAAAGTCTAAACAGTAACAAAAAGTGAAAAAAAATAGTCCCTTTTAAAAAGCCTTACTCTCAACAACGTGTTCTTCATGTTCATGTGTTTTGAAGAAAGGTCCAGCCTCCATTTTCAAAGGCAATGTAGCTGATCCACAGAAACATTCACCCAGGTTTTATGGCTCAGGCTACGCTCTCAGAAGACACTCTCACACAAGGACCAGAAAAGATCACTGTTCACATGATAGAAGACCCAGGACTCTAGTCTCAGGAACCAGCTTTCCATCATTACCTGGCATCAGCACAAAGATAGATGGGCAGCACCATCAAGGCCAGGCTGACACAACACCCTGACCTCTGTACACTGCAGGTCTGTAGATGCTTGGCTCTCACTTCACATTTGCTAAACCCATGCTCACCATCCTGCGCGTGAGATAAGTCTGGACTTGATGAAGTTCATGCCTATATTTATATAGGATACTCATAAGATAAAGCCTATCATTAATCAAGCTGGAATGTGTGCTCTTAGTGCAATAAGGGAGATCACGGATGGCACAATCTCTCTTTTTCCCATAGATGTAGATGTAATTCTGTTCAAGAAGTTCAAGAGCAAGGACCCTTCATCCCCAAGGCCCTCTTGCCTGCTCCAAGCAATCCTGCATGCTCTCAACTGGTGCAGTCTCACAAACTAACTGGATTTATAACACATCTTTGCTATCAGCTGAGTTCTGCTTATAATGCAAAAGAGATACATGCACTGGAGTTTTTTTCATTATTTTGTTTAGCCTTTACAGAGGTGTTTCCTTTTGGAATCTTTCTTACTACATTTTTAGTAGGAAGTGGCTCAAAAGAGAAGAAAGTTTTGAAACTGAAAGGTTCATTCCAGTGAGCTCTTAGAATTTCACGTTCCAGTGAAGAAAGCAGGGTCTTTGTGACTTTGTCTGTCTTTGAGGGCTAGAAACAGGCTTTTTGCATGTAAGTGAGGCCAGAATGTAGTCTTTATTTGAGAACTTGTTTGGTACTTCTGAGACAAGAGGATTTTTTAAGTTCCTCAGGGAGTTTCAAGCTTCAGGACACATTACTGCTAATGCTACACCAGCCTGCTCACCACATATTCCCTGGAGGATATGGCTTAAACAAGAAACACCACCCAAATGGTCCAAGACATTTCATGTAATCAATTCTCGGGCAGTGCCCTCTCCCAGGGCAAAGGAAGATAAGAAAAGGAAACTTTGAAATTAAAAAGCCAACGCTTCAGCTGACATAAAACAGCTGGGTGAATTTGTACCAGTCAAGGTGACAGCACTATTAATAATATAGGCAGCACTTCATTTGGAAATCAAAGGAACTGTGGATGTATGATTAGCAAAATACCTGTAAATCCTGTCTGAATAGAGGGGGGAGCTATGTTTTCTCTTATAAATCAGGATCTTAGTTGCTGTGGTAATGTTCCTTGTATAACTTATCTACGTAAATGAAACTCAATCCCTGTTGTCTCAAGCCACAGAGGATTATAGAATAATGAAAAACAAAACTAAATCAAAGGAACCAAGTCAACTGAAGTCTTACAATGAAAAGTAAAAGTTAAAAACTAAGTTTAAAACAGGTAAAAATTAAGTTTAAAATATTTAGGTAAAAAGTTTAAAAATAGGTATGTACTAGTTTATGGGAACCCAAACAGATTTGCTCTTTTTGTTGTTTTTGCTTCACTAAGGAAAACAAACTTTGGAAATACTTTACCATTGGAAAACACAGCATTGATGTTAAAACAATCATGAGCAGCTGTGTCTGTCTCCTGCACCTGCCTCGCACCTTGGGTAGATGCCTTAGAGAAAAAACATAGAGGTATTGACTAACAGCTGATGGAGAAGACGGCCAGGGATGGTGATGAATAAAGGCTGGGGTGGAGTATTACAAGATTATGGGACAGGTTTGAGGCAAGATAATAGACCAATCTCAATCTATCCTCAGTACTCTGGAAAGAGGAAAACAGAGACATTCATAGTTTAGTAAATAGCACTACACCATGGCCAATGTTTTACTGACTTTATCACCACATGTAAAATGTTGCACAAACAGATTAAGCCAGAGCATAATAAAGCAACAAGTTTGTACTGAGTGTAGCTGCCACCCTACAGTAAACAACCCTGGTCTAATCATCAAATATTATGAATCCCGGGGAACAGTTTTTGGAAGACACAACATAGGATTTTTTCCAAGTGTCTGAAGCTGTTGCCTGTGGCACGGCACTAGTTCAGGTCCCTCAGGGAAATACGTCTAGTTCCTGATGCTCATGTCTTTCTTGGTTAAAGAGTGGCCAAAAAAAGCAACAGCAAGTGGACAAATGTCAGGATTGTGTAATCAACCACCTTATTATTTGTTCTCTTTTCCCTTCTTCAGCAAGAAACTAGAGAAATTAATATGATGTATGCAAGTAATGAGGGAAAGTCTTATTTCTCTTGGTAGAGGACATGGATTAAGCTGTGTCTTGCTAATGTAGGATTTCATAAGTTATTTCTAACCATACAGCTTTGCTGACACGTTACTGAATCTTTAAAAGGAGAAAATCCCTCTACTGCACCCATTTGTAAAAGGCAAAACTTCCTGTCCTTATAGTGCTTACACAAGATGCTTGTGTTGCCCTGATCAACATTTGCTATTAATCATGGAATTATCTCTTCAGCTAATTACCTGACTCTCTGACTAATTGTATCTAGGAGGCCAGTAAATACAAGGTAGGGAAGCTTGTATCTATTTATCTCATATTTGCACCTGCTTAGTAAGTTAAACATGGACTCCTCCCATAGTTGATCTGACATGGCATAGCACACTCTGCCACAGGAATCGGATCAAAACTATGCCATCAATGCTACCTATGCCTTTCAGACTTCGGGATGCAAAGTCCTCTACATGTTCCTAGATGCTGGGATCTCCTGGTGGCTCTTTCTGATGGCTCACACAGACTTCCTGAGAAGAGCTGTACACACAGGCACTGCTTGAACCCATGTCTAAGTGGTTTACCAGGTGGACTTTGTTGATTTTGTGTCTACAACTTGGAGGCAACTCAAGGTAGAATCTCAGCAATCTACATTGAACAGAGAAGCGGAGGCAGAAAAGCACAGGCTTGCCTTCTCTCTTTCCCCATAATTTAAATTGGAATATATAGTATGAAAGAGACCCCTGGAGCTGTGTATAACCCAAATTCTGACTGAATGGAGGAAATTAGCATGCTGCCACATCTCACAGTTGAGAACAGCAGAGATACAATGTCAATGGAGCCAACAAGGACAAGAGGAGATATCTAGCAGAATCACCTTTGATGCCTCATGCCCCCAGGTCTAATAGAGACTAGTATGTTTGGCTGTTTGGTAAGGGAGACGGGGGGTAAATGGGTGGCATTTCTGAGCATGCTGGAGTACAGCTTTTTTTCATCTATTTTTTGAGATATTTGAAGGAAGTATGAGCTAAAAGCAAGACTGTGGGGGAAAATATTTGTAGAGAACATTTTGTATAACTTTACAACGTTTTTTAAAATTTATGAAACAAGCAAGCAGAGACGTAGGTAAGTGCCAAAGCTGCATTATCAAAATGTTAATAGGTAAATATATTAACAAAAATGCTGTGAAATGAAAAATCAGATTTATTTTTTTTTAACATAAAAGAGATCTTTGCCTCAATCAGTTGCCAGCCCACTTCAGGGCTCAAAGCTGTGTGTAACTCTGAGCTCCACAACTCATCCTATTTGTCCTTGCTTCCAGACTGCCAGAGTGCAGGTCAGTTCATGGTCAACAGTACTGGAGGCAGCTGACACATCCAAAAGAATCAGAAATGACACCTGATCTTCATCCATCATTGAAAAAGGATTATCAGCCAGCACAAATATGTGCTGTGACTTCTGTATCGAGTGCTTTGTAAATAACCATGCATTATAGACAGGATTTCAAGTGAGCGCAGTGTTGCCCTATCCAAAATGAAAAGTAGCCTAAAGCTAAAGTAGGACACTAATGTGTGCTGATATGAATTTATGCAAATTCAGTGCTCATAGAATATGGAGAGTAGGATTATCTGGCCATCTACTGAAGGATCTGGGATCTGAGAGAAGGATTTAGGACCAATTTCCTACAGAGCAGAGATATTTAAGGAAACAGCTAAGATGAAAGTGATGTATGTCACTGTGTAGAAGAGTGTCTGGTTTTAAACTTGGATTTATTAGGCACACTTACAGTGTGAAACAAGTTCAGAAACATTAAATTTCAATCTCTCAAATCCACTGCCATGTAGAGAAATTTTGTATGGCACAATATTTTCCCAAATCACTCAGAATTCATGTCATTCATAACCTTAAGGTTATTCTCTGGGTTATTTAGTCCAAACAGGGCTATTGTAATTGCTATGTACAGAGAATAAAAGAAGGTCCTTGCATAGAGGCAGGGAGGAAGTTCTCTGTGTACATACCTCTGCTCTAACATCAGGACCTAGATAAAAACATTCCGCAGACTGGTAACCCTAACCTCCCTCTCACACCATATCGTACTCAGTCCCTTCTGTCCCAGGTTTCAGATAACCTAATCCTTCCTGCATAAAAACCCCTCCAAACACATTCTGTCTAGGGTCCCCTCCCACGTTGTCCTTTCCCAAGGTCTCTGCCATTCCAAAGCAGCTACCTCCCATACCAAAGCCACTCATCTTCCTCCCCAGCTCTCCTTGCTTAGATTTACTTCATCTCTGACAATTATTTTCCCATATCTTTCCTTTGAGCCCTAACCCTCCTTTGCCATTTACCACCATTCTTCTCTAAACCCTTTATCAAATATTTCCCCAGACCTTAAGTTCCCCCATTCTCAATTCCTATTTTCACTCCTGCAGTCCCTAAGCTCTACACTATTCCCACCCTGGTTCCCATCTCCCAAATGTTGCTGTTCATTTGTTACCTGTTTATTACCTCCCTGTTGACTGCCACAAGTCAGTACTACCTTCTCATCAACCTCTGCCTCCACTTGAGATTACGCTTACTACTTTGCATTGAAGCATGAAGCCACTTGAAGAGTCTTTTCCAGAGTGGCCAAAAGGATTGGGCTTTTCCTTTTGTGATCTATTCTACAGCCCTAACCTCCAGGTGAGCTGGAAACGGCAGAGGCAGGCATTCCCTGCTCTCCAAGACCCCAAGGATGCTCACTACAACTAGGAGAGCAAGCAGCTGCATGTATCAAGCAAAGCTGGGGGCACCATGGGGATGACTGTGATGAAGGATATCAGACAGAAATGCTCAGAGCATCTAATACTTTTGACCTGAGAGATCCAGCAGCGAATTTTAAGGCAAAAGTGAAATAAAGGACAGACTGTATGAAATGGCAGGTGATCAGCGAGCTTTTGGGAGAGGAAGGAGATGTCCTGAAGCAGAATCACTGGAAATTAATCCTGGCCCTATGGTCTTTCCTGTGATGTGTTTCTGGAACAGTCTAATGTGGCACCATTTGAACCATGATCCCAATCTCGTGCCATGAACAAGAATAGCACTTTATTGGAGAGGCTAATGGCAGAAAAAATAGAGATATAAATTTTAATTGCTTTGACTTAGTCAATCTCAGGCAAAAGCTTTTGTACCCTGCTCCAGCATGATCTCTCCATAGGCTGCAGGTGGATATCTGCTCCACTGTTAACCTCCATGGGCTGCAGGGGGACAGCCTCTCTCACCATCGTCTTTGCCATGGGCTGCAGGGAAATCTCTGCTCCAGGTGATGGAGCACCTCCTCCTCCTTCTTCACTGACCTTGGTGTCTGCAGAGTTGTTTTCTCTCACGTATTCTCACTTGTGTCTTATGGAAGCTCTTCCCTAGCTGTTTTATCCACACTTCTTAACTATGTTATCACAGAGGTGCTATTAACATCTCTGAGGGTTACAGCCTTGACCAGCAGCAAGCCTGTCTTGGGGCAGGCTGGCATTGGCTCCATTGAACATAGGGGAAGCTTCTGGCAGCTTCTCACAGACACCACCCCTATAGCCCTCACCACCACCAAAACTTTGCCACACAAGCCCAACACAAAGATATTAATCCAAGAAGTATGAGCATGAAGTTTCGTTTTCATCTCCAGTCAGTGGGAATTCAGACCCATTTCTCCTCCTGTTTCAATATTAAGTAGTCTCTGGATAGAGTGAACAAATACTCCTGGAAATGGCAACCAGAATCAATAAATCTTTATCCTCTCTGTTATGTTTATTTGGTAGCCACTAATTTTCAGGACTGAGACCCTAATATGCCCTCTTTTGATTTCATTAGTATTTTTTTTCCCCAGGAAATATTCCAGCTTCTCAAGAAGATGTGGTAAGAAACACAGAACAACCTGCATTTGAAGACTTTTGATGCTCAATTGAAAAATTAAAGAATTGACTTTGAACTTTCTCAGTCTAGCCAAGGAAGGCCTAGAGACCAAATTCCACAATTTTTGCAACTATTAGAAATGCTACCTTATCATATTAGGAAGAAAATTTTAAAAAATCCTTCTGGTTCCTTTAAAAAAATATGCATAACTGTTTTTCAAGCAGCACACCATGTTTGCTAGGAATGTTCTGACAATATTTTACAAGTTAAGGAGAGACTTTAGGGAAAATTCCTGTTTCTGAAACCTGATCAAGTGTTGAACCAGCTGCTGAGCTTCTCATATTGGGGCAATCTGAGATGGGCTGCACAGAACTGAATTGTCATAATAGTCATGTTTAACAACAAACAAAGAGGCCCCTGGCAAGTTTAGGTATCTATATTGGGTTAGCTGCAGCTGAGTAGGGAATTTGGGGATCATAATTACACTCAGCTACACCACAGTTTCTCCAGAACTTCCTCAACTCTTTATTGGATCAACCCCAAGTTCTTCTGAGATCTGCCCTTGTTTTGATTTTATAATTTAATTTATTATTTTTTACTATCAGCACTTCAAAATCTCTTGCAGATCAGTCTTGGAAACACATGATGTTGAAGTGTTTTTCTCCTTTTGTCCTCCATGCCTGGACAGGAGACTACGGTTCAATAGGAGCAATTAGGAGATGCAATCACAGCAATTTATCAGTTCCTGATGAATACTCATTCTGTCTCCTCCCAAAAACCAGAAACTCATGACAAGGCAAGAAAAAACTCTGCAACTGGATAGAGAAGAGAGTAATGAGACACACACACCCCCACACACAGCCCCTGCCAAAACACTTTTCCATAGTGAAGAAGGAATCACCAGACGCTGGGCTGATTCCATCTATTATCCTCTCTCAGGGGAGTACACAAGGATAGTTTGATTTCCTTTCCATGTGCCCAGGGTTCTGGGATTCCCTCATGTCCTCAGACTGAGACCTGTAACCTCCTTATACAAAACTATTCCAGTTGGGATGTGGTTTTGACATTTGGATTGACAACTGTCCATTGAGAAGTGACTGGGATGTCAAAGCTGTTACGCAAAGGGTGACAAAGAGCTGTCAGATAAACATTGTCATTGATTTCTGTATCTATGTTTACTCCAGTTTACAAAATACTTTAACCATGAAATATTGTGTAATTGCATACTTCCTAAGTGGGAAGAACTGTTAATTTTCTCATTTTTGTTCCATGTGCTTGAATCTCCTTCCTGTACTGTTTTCTTACACCTCTGAGCCTTGGAATAGTAAATCAAAGGTTGAGTAACTAGCACAGAAAATAACGGACCAAATTCATTCCAACTGTTACATCCATATTAGGGACTTACATCTGGGGCAGATTTGGCCCTTCTATTTAAAATTTTAAACTGACAGTTGCAAAACAGAGCTTGTATAGCAGCTTCCACACTGTCTAGCAAACTTTTGAAATAAAGCTGCAAGTCTTTTGAAAACCTGTTTTGCATCACCTTTTAATGAGGTAATTTTTTTGGAGACTGCAAAAACCAGTGTGAATAAAGAAACATTACACTGGGATACATCACTGGAGTCCCCATTTCCTAATCTGCTTAAAACCTAAAGAAAACTTTCAAATGGTACCTCCCTGAAACAGAAACTAAATCATCTCTGCAAAAATTATCACTTACTTCTGTAATACTTTCCAAAAAAAATAAATAAGGAAGTATCTCTCAGAGCCACAATGAGCTGCAAAGTAATTTTCCATTTATTACCTCTCCAAACAGGATTCTGGTGGTTTTCCAATAAAAATTAAATTAAATGTTCTATAAATCTCTGTGAATGGTTTACTTTCATTTCAATACAAGAAAGATTTCTTCCATACTAGTCAAGAAAATAGATCCGCTTTGCAGTGACCACTTCAGATAACACTCAAATCACTCACCCTTTGCTTCTGATTCAGGTAATGCTGACCCAATGAATCTCTGAGTACCTTCCTGCTTAGTTGATTCCCATGTCAGTGATGGCCTGACTAAAGGGCTTGTTGCAAAGGTGTTCCATGGCTCATCAATAGCTTGTAGACAAATTGCTGACCTATCCTCTCCAGAAAAACCTGTCCCCTTGCTGCCATTCAGATGGGCTAAGCAGAGCTCTGGGGTTGGAGGAACCAGCACATAATCCACCATTTAGCAGGTGAGCAAATTTCATCACTTAAAACTATGCCTGTCTATGCTTTGCTAGACAGAAGATTCAAAGGCTACCAACAGAATCTGAGAATTAAAGCTGGTTTATCAGGCAGACGTATTTTCTAATACATGACAGCTCAAGGCCTGCTCTCATCTATCTATTGCCTATTTGCACTGATCAATGCATTGTGAGACTTATGTGGTGCAGAGAGCTCTACTGTTAATTAAAATTTTCCTTGTATCGATCCTGGAGCACAGTCTCCTATTTTGCATTAGTGGCAGCCACAGACTGGGCCAGCAGCACGCCGAAATGGGAGGCAGGATTAGGAGAGTCATAAACAGAGTATCATTGGTGGTGTTATGTGCAAAGCAGGACCACAAAGGCAAAATGCTGATTCCAACCAAACCCATAAAACCTGACTTTAAGCTGATTTAGGTCCCTCTTTTCTGTTCCTTGTTGAGTCATCGCAAGGCTTTCTCGTCTAGGATTAACCCTAATCCTGCTGTGACATCACCCTTTACACTGAGTAATGTATAAAGTGAAAGCTGGACACGGGTTACAATAGCTTCCACAGATTTGTAACTCATAGCATACATAAAACTGTTCTTTCCTGCTTGTGTCACAAAATACTAGATTTCTATTTTCTTTTCCTAATTTCTACAAAACAGGTCAATCTAAGTTTTTCTACTTCAACATTTTTTACAAAGCAATATGTAGCAGAGCCCAACTCTTGTGAAAATCATGACTGTTTGTATTTTCTACAAAATACTTAAATTTCTGCTATAACCCCTAAACTTTCTTTCTCACATATTAAGGTGAAGTTCATCTGTCTTAATTCTGACATCTAGAAGTCCATTACTTGATGTAAAGGCCCTGCATCATGACACCTTCATTCTTCCTCTCTCCATGCTTCTATTGCTCATTTTCTCATTTTTAAACCCCAGCTTTTCCTAAATTTCCCCTTTTTCTTCATAAGTTCTCTTGCTTTGAGATTCGTTCATTCCTCTGTTTGGGCTCCAGCACACATTTCTTCTGAGTTATATAGTTAATTCTGCGTGTTTCACACCATACTGACTGCTCTAGGCAGTGTACAGGACACGGGAGATGTCACAGTTGTTGCCTGAAAGTATTCAAGTGATAAAAAAGACAAATCAGTTACCTGAACAATAGGAAAGGGAGAAGTGAAAAGTGCTATTATCTGGAGTTAAGCCATTTCTCCTTTTGAATAGGCCAAATGAGTTAAGAAGCAATTCTTTCAATTCTGGAAAGACTGGAAGACTGCAAAACCTGGAAGTCTAGAGCAAAATTGGCTTTGCATTCAGACAGCTGTAGAAAACAATGCAGTAATAGAGAGATTTCAGCTACTAGGGCCACTCTACACTCTCTTCCATTTGGAAGCTCTAGCTGTTCTATCCATTAAAAGAGTCAGTCTTCTCTCACTGGGGAAAATAGTCTTGATTTTCTTTGCAGCAACTTTAATGTGAGAAAGAGCAGAGTCTCACAGCAACCATTACGAGCTGATGCTTATCCTTGGTTTCAGCATTCTCAGGCAGCAAAGAGAACTGAACTTTTCTCTCTCAATTCCCATTCTTATGCTAACTGCTAGGTTCTTACAATCTGCAGGATGAAACTGATTATTTTTTTTTAATTACAATTTGGCACCACAATATAGTTTTAAGACAGTTTTCCTAAGCCAGTATCTGGATATAACCCAAAAGCAATAAGACTTAGATCCTCAAATATATTTAGATTCCTAAATCCCATTTATTTTAGTATGAACTTCTCATGAATTGGAAAGGGCCCAATGTGCCCAGTTTTTAAAAATCCTAGCTGCAATAGAGTCAAAGATTAAACAGATGTAGGTAATTCCACTCTAACAATGGGGGAAGGGAGGGCTTAAAGGATATGGTTATGGTCTGAGATATAAAAATCTCCAGTCACTAGGTCAGGAACAATACAACTTATCCAGGGTAAGAATTGCTGTGCAAAGAAAGAATTAAAGAGCAAAGAAAAGTCTCAGAACTAGAAAGGAACAATATGTAGGTGAAATGGCAACATACTCCTTTCATACTACGTAAAAAGCCAAAGTGGCAACAGAAGGAGTCAAGCAGCAGAAAATATCAGTCTACAGATCCTGCACTAGGAGTCAGTCAGAAGACTGTCTTCTGAAGAGAGTCTTCCGTGTTCTACAGTGTTAGGTCTTAGCACAGAGATTGCAAATACAAGGAATCTACAACACTGAGGGCTGCTGAGATTCCAGGCTGGAGACAGCAGCCTGAGGAGTGATCTGTAAATTGTCTTAATGATATTGGAGAATTCTCAACTGAAATATAGTATCACCACTTTGAAGTACAAAAACTCTCAAAGCATTTCAGATAAATGGCAGCTCTGAACACATAGAAAGGTCTGAAAAGGCAGAGGAGTTCCCAACTGCAACCATCAAACCCAGGAAAAAAAGAAGCCAGGAAAGCTAAGAAGCAGAGAGTTGGTAATCCCATATTATTCCCAAGTATCTTGAGTTGACACCTGTGCTCCACCTTTTAGTCACAGCTCAGACTCTCCTCCAGACAGATGGGGTAACCTTTTTGAACAAGAGAGTGAGCACGTTCTTTTTGCTACTGCTTCTTCAATTTGAGAAGCTGACAATCATCCCTTGACCTGCTGGCACCACTCTGCCTAATGCAGCCTAGGTCCTGTTTTGGGATGCCAAAACGCCTGCTTTGGGATGCCATGGATGGCTTATGATCAGCTTGGTATCATTAAGGACACCCAAGTGGTTTTAGGCCAAGCTGCTTTCCAGTTGGTCAGCCCCTACTCTGTGCTGGTACTTGGGGTTGTTCCTTTGAGGTGCAGGACTTGGTATTTCCCTGTTGTTGAAGTTCATTAGGTCTCTGTTGGCCCATTTCTCTAGCCTGGCGAGGTCCCTCTGGATGGCAAAACACCCACCTGGTCTGTTAACCACTCCTCCCAGTTTTGTAGCATCTGCAAACTTGCTGAGGGTGCATCCTGTCCTATCATCCAGATTCTTAATGAAGGGTTGAGAATACAGTCATCATAATGCATAATGATGATCATAAACATCTTTTCCAATTTAAATGCTTCTGTGATTCTATAACTAAAAGGTATTGTCCTCAGCATTGACCAATAGTTGGCCTGATGTTCATGCCATCCCTCAGCCCCTCTTAGAAATATTTGTTGATCTGTATGACTTCTATTGAACTTAATGAAAATCATGTGGATAAAAATCTAGAATACTCCTACTCTTCAGCCACTGTCTTCTCATTTTCATAGCATAAAGAAGTTTGGTTGGAATCTTTTGGCTGATTTTAATGGCAGTCATATGGCTTAATTCAGAGATCATATCAGAAGTGTTGTGAATATTATTTTCTTAAAATACCTGAGAAAAAGCTTAAACTTTTCTTAAACTACCTGAAAGTTACATTAAACTAGTTTGAAAGCAGAGTTTCCAGGGCAAATTGTAACTAACTGTATTGATTTTTTTATTGAAATATTGCTGGATTTTAACTGACTTTTAAATGAAAATACTCAACAAATTTATTTTTTGCAGTCCTTCAAAATGAGCCTATGACTAGGCTTCCCAAGTATGGTGATAATACAACTGACTGAGTAATAGCAGTACTGAAGCAAATTCATTTGGAGATACAGTACTTTAAATCACTTTAGAGTCTAGTGCTATTCTTCAGCATGTCTTTCCTACAGAGTTATTTGGACTTTCACTCAATTAACTCAGCATTCCCCAAAGTGAGTAAGCCTCCAGATGGTCTCTTCTTTGAGGTGGCTAAGATATTTTTACTGGGAGGGGGATGTAATTTCTTTCAGACTGCATCTGTGAGACATTTAGGAAGTTATATTGGTGCTCACAAAATAACGATGCCTGTCCTGAAAAATCATCCTGCTCTTTTATGAAAGTTTGTTTTAATTGGCTGCCTACCTAGTGTAGCTGTCTTTTCAGCCCACACTTTTGCCTGAGCTGGGCTGAGATGTCAAAAATGGAAGAAGAAAATGAATTATTTAAACCTTCATGTAGAAAACTACCCAATTCTCTTGCCATTACACTGGTTTTACATTAGCTTGTTCAGTTTACCTTTTATATTAGTGCATTTTATCAAGTCACTCTCTATTGACAGCACTGTGAGATGTCAACCAGACTTTAGAAGCTTTCTCAAACTTAAAGATGGGTCCATTCTGATATTTGGATTTAGCATTAAACCTTCTTGGACCTTGGTATATTTGAATTATGGCAAAGATCATTCTGCACCACAAAGTTTGGATCTGAATCAGAACCCTCACTATCTACTGAAACTGCAAACTCAGTAACCACTTGAAAAACATTGCTCATGCTTTTCCACAGGGTCTTCTGAGCCAAGCTGACAACAATTTTTTGTTATTGAAAAGAGTCTCTGATATGGTTCCCTATTTTATTTTATTTTGTGTTATTTTATTTTATTTTATTTTATTTTATTTTATTTTATTATTGATATTGACAGAATTGCTAAAAATCCTAAAATCTATTCCAACATCATTTAACATATATGAAAATATTACGGGACTACAATGTAACACAATTTCCTGCAGAAAAGTTAAATTTTCACTGATATTTATGAATGTCAGATAAAACTTTTCAAAATGTGTGTGTAAAACTCAATTACTTCTGGGCTTCTGCCAAATATTCAAAATCAATTTTTGTTACGTTAACTCCAATGACAAAACTAGTGTTTGCATAATTTAAAATAAGTTTTTGTTCATAATTTTGAAAATGAGGACTGTTTCAGTTGTGATTGACAACACTCAACTAAAAAGCATAAATACTTTTTAAGAAGTCTCCACTTAAATAATATTTCTTTTAAAAGTATCCAAATTTATCAGTCAACCCAACTGTCATTTCAGAGCAAATATCTCTCTATCTTAAATATATCTTTAATATCTCTTTAGTACTGATGGAAATAATTACAAAGGGTGTCTTAAATACTTGGGTTCATAATTTAGAATGTTTGTCAACCTCCATTGTAGCCCCAGTGATTTGCCCTGAAACTTGCACTAAATTTACATCAAATACTCTTTGTCTTTATTTCCATATTTTCTATGTCCTTATTTCTGTGTTCTTTCATTTTCCTTTTTTTCTCCTTTATTCAGCCATTTGCTCTTACTTGTACTCAAGATTCTTACTCTTGTTCACAGACACTTTAAGAGCAGCACTGTTGCCTTATATATCTTGCTATGCAGTTGTGGCTGCCTTCTGGTATATCAAATGGCCTCTTAGACAGAGCATTTGGTTTGAAAGCAGGAGCTCTGTGGTCAGTGTGAAAAGTAGCACACTGATTTCTCTCAACATTCTAATTTTAATGATCCCATGATTAGTAATATGAGAATCACAGAATATGCTGAAAATATAGCTCCCTGCCAAAAATATACCCGCCTGACAGCCATCTTGTCTAATCACAACCAAGAAAGACAGGAAAAGATTGAGTTTTCCTAGAGGTGTTGTTCAATCTCATTTTTCAGTTGCATAGCTTTTTGTTCCACTTTCCAGTTTTACTAGATAATAATATCACCCTCACTTTGAAAAGGAGAGGAATATTTATGTGTCAGAACCCTGGAAAGGCAATTCTTTTTCAAAAGATAAAATTTGCTTGGGTGAGAAGATTCAGTCATCAGATGCACTTCTATGCACTCTGCTGCAGCATACTATTATTAAATTTTCCCTATGAGTGTGAAAAACAAGACACATTAACCAAATATTCCTATAAACAGAACAGATGCTTCCTATGAAAAAAATGTTCAGAGACATCCACTCACAAGCCCTGCTAAAATATGCCTAAATGAAGGTAGTAGAGTCCCTATTTCTTGCCATGGGGCTTGTGATTGCATTTTTTGCTGTTGTTTTATGGACGGATAATTGCTAAATGATGGTCCTTATGTGACGTCAGCAGAACCCAGTTGTCTTAGCATCTGTGAGCTTGGGAAGATCTACCATACACTAAGACTCAGAAGGTACTCTAAGTACTTACCATGTTGCCTAAGATAGATGTAGGTTGAATTTAATTGTCTCAGTCTCAGTAACATCCGCTCCCAAAGAGGAGAGGGATGTCAGAAAACAACCTACCCCCCTCGAATATTAAGCTTTCTCACAACAAACATGCCATGGAACCACAGCAGGGACTTCAATAAAAAGCATTTCCTGATAACACAGACAAAAAGTTACAGAAACACCTTCTATTGGAGAAGTGGTATTTCAAACCACCACAAAGTACTGCCACCATCCAACTAAAGTCTTCACCTCCCTGGACTTACACTGTAATTGATGGAGTGTTGCAAAAATTGTTCCTGTGCTTCCTCTTCCATGCATGTGAAGAAAGAAAAGTGTGCCTCTCCAGAGCAATCTAGATTTAAACATGATCCCATCCTCAGCACACCCTGGTTGTTAGTGCTGAGTAGTAGTACATTCAGCATATAAATGGCTTTGGAAATCTCTTCACAGCAGTTAAATGCTTAACAGTGAGTTAAGGTATCCAGTCAGGAGGCCAAGTACTTAACCGTTAGGTGCTTTAATTCCTTTTATTTATTTTACCTACTGAATATGAGGGTGTTTTTTAGGGAGATGGAGAGGTAGGTTGTTCACAGGATTTGTTGAGAACTCAGCATTCCCACAGGCCAGACCAGTTACCAGAGCAAACCTCTCTCCTCAATAACATAGAATTACTATTCACTTGTTTCAAATAAGCATAGTCTCCTGCCCTTCTACATACTTTGCATTATTCCATTCCATTTTATGGTGCTTCTCCAGGGGGCATGTGATCCACTTTTCCAGCCATGCAGCTGAAAGGCAGATCTGAAACTCCAGGCATGGATGGTAAACCAATGGGCTGCTAATTTCATGATGTTTCATGATGCAAAATCTCACACTTTTTTTTTTTCTCTCTTTTTGTTGTTGTCAGGAGCTCTGCAGTGGCAGTACATCTGGTTTTGGCCAGAAGTGGTTTGGCACTGCTCTCTGTAATCTGGCCAGATTCCCACAGCTCTGCAGCCCAGCAATTTGTCATGAACAAGCCTGTTGTGATTTGTCTTCTCATGGAAATTTGCAAAATTATATACTAACTAGTCGCTCCCCCCTAGTTGATCTTTGGATGTGATACCATGCATCATCACTGTGTACCAGAGAGAAGACATGGCCCACTGCAACAAAATATCAATGTCACCTCATGATCTGAAGGAACAGAGCCTAAATTCTGAGTGTATGTACTTATGGACAGAAATGCATGGGACTCTTTACATCTCCATCATTCCATGCACCCAAATGCTAACTGATACTGATGTGTTTGCCAGGAAGATGCTGATTAAAAACTAAACAGCCATGTGTTCTTGCAACAGAGTTTTTGAAGAACCATATCACACATATGGGTGCAGGCTACACAAAGCAACTTTCTGAGGTATGCATAGGAAGATGTTCTGAGATTATTATGACGGTGCAAATACATCAGAGGGTTGGTAATCCTCTCTGCCTGTGAGAAACCCTACATTGTGCAGGTCCCCGGAGGTCAGATCATTGGAGACACCAGCTGATATGCTCCAAGAGACCCAGAGAGTACACCAGAGGTTACCTTCTGTAGAGGCACTGTGTTCAAGAATTTGTGCCTAGTGTGTCCTGGAAACATTGTGGTAGGACAGGCCAAAGGAAGATGTCATGCTCAACAAGCAAACAACCCCAGGATTACTGTGTGAAGAGAGAGAATTTACATACATGTCCCATCTTGTGAATGGGAAAAGAAGCCTCTTATGCAAAATTTTCCTTCACCAACAAGACTAAGTGATAAGTGGCAGTGCAATCACTTGGTGGACAGTATACTATTTCTTCTATCCTTTTCAGATCTCATGAAAAATAAAATAGTGAGCTTATTGGTTTGTGTTATTGTTGTTCAACTGTGCCTAGAAGGTGGGAAAACCTGTCCAATTAGGGAAGATACTAAGAAACAACTGAAAAAAAAAAACCTTAAAATATCTTGCAATGCTACCACACAGGAATACTTAATAAAAACAAAGATACTCTTCTTATTTTGCTTTTCATGTAAGCACCGAGCAAAATTCATGTCTGTTACCTTGTCTTCCCAAAATAATAAAAGAAATTCAGAATAAATACATGTCCATTGTTTCAGAATAAAAAACCTTTACTATATCTTTGTAAAGGTCCAGTTTTCCTACAAGTTCACCTGGCAACTCTAAGGCTCTCAAAATTACACTGTAACAAAATAATTTATAAAAACAAGACACCAGAGATCCACATTTCCAAAGAAACCATTAATTCCGATTAGATTTCTTACTTTAAAAGCTAAAAAAGAAACTAAACCGTGGTCATTCAAGGTCATTAGATAGAAAAATCATATTACATTTTCTTGGAAGTACTTCAAAATGCAGTAACAGAAGACATGATGCTCCTTCCTTTGCTGTTTCCAACAAGTACTTAAATGAGCCATTCAGGAGCAAAGGAGGAGAAACTTCTTGCAAATTTCTTGTTCAAGTGGTTGTTCCATACTGATTCTGTCCCCAGTGTTATCTGGATGCGTCTCAGGGCTGTCTAACCCATGCTGAATGGCTAGTGTTCCCAGTCATGTTCTCTACAGAAACTGCCCCAGAATATATGGGCAAATCTTCCTCTGTCCACAAAAAGGATGTAGCCAAATGGCAATGAAAAAATCCCCAGTTAGCTGCTGATGGCAGCTTCTGGAACCCTCCACATTGCCAGCAGAGCACAAAGGGCTCCATATGGGGCTGAAGTTGCTGCCTGCTGATTTTATAGCAATGGTTGTGGAAAGGAAAGCTCCAAAAGGAACTTCATATAATTAAAGGTCTTTTTCATTTACTTTACAAAACTCCTGGAACGTGGCACCACCCAAATATTAGTCGTGCATCACTATCAAGCTGAGAGCTTGAGTAAACATGAAAAAAACACAGATAAGCTCATTCTACTTCATGAAAGCCAAAAGTGAGCTGGGATATAACAAGGTCTAAGTGTGGCATGTCCCGTGATAAGGAAGCATTTGTTCTGGGAAGGGCCCTTGGTTTCAATTTACTAATTTCCTTTCTCTACAGCATTGGCAGTAACAAGGGTGTAAAAAGCTTGTTGGTTTTTTTTTCTAATTTGTACTGCATGTTTGGAAAATGTCTTACATCTTCACTGATTCAGGCACTTGCAGGGTGTGGATGGCACTTTTACCATCAGCGCCAGCCAACGCTCTCCCACTGTTTCAATGCTTTCAAGGTAGCCCATCATCTCAACCCGTATTACCACCAGGGAATATAAAAAAAAAAAAACAAGTAAAAGAAAATTAAGTTGGAAGAGAGCTGACTGAATCTCTAAATACAGGGAGATCATTAATGCCAGACATGCTAAGCCAAAGTCTAAATCAGCTACACGTTCAGTGGCCAAATTCTGGTCTGATTTACACTTAGTAGATCCAGATAAACTCTTGGAAGTGAAGGGAGTTCTCGTGGAGCTGCATTACAGTAAGGCAGAAACAGAATACACCCCTTTGTTTAAGTTCCTCATGGTTTCAAGAGTACAAATGAGTTGGGAAGGTGCTTTTTTAGGCTTATGAACTCAATAAATTGGAAAAAATAATCCAGAAAGACGTAGATTTCTTAAGACTCTTATGAAGACAGCAAAACCACAAATAGGGTACTACTAGATTTTAAGTGTAGAGTAGCACTCCTGGCAAAAGAAATCAAACTCCAACAGAGCAAAAGGGAAAATCAGACTCATCTAATTTCCATTCCACATAATAGGTTTCTGTTGTGTTTGTTTTCATTTGGAAACAAGTTATGCTTGTAACACGTAACACTTTGTTACATGTAAAATGTATTGTAAACTCATTTGCGTGAGAGCCAGCATTTCGCCAGATTCTGCACAGCAACAACCATGATGAACTGAGAGCTACTCACTGGAAATGATGCTTTGCATCATAAAATTCATAAAGTATCACTTTTTTCTGTATATACAACACAGTACCTGCTTTCACTGCTTGTTTCATCATATTTTTAGTAAGACAGAAGACTAAGTAATAGAATGCCAAGGCTGGCGTAATGTTTTTAAGGATAGAAGGATGGGGGGAATGGAGGTCATTGCTAGTGGAAAAGAGCAACCTATTTCATAGTGGCAAGAAACAAGAGGGACAACTGAAAGTCAACAGCTTCATCTCTGGCTCCCATGCAGCACTTGGTGATGCTGCGTTGTCATTGACTGGCAGTCCTCACTGATGTCAGGCTGTGAAGAGAGGGGTGTCACCATTTTTCCAGAAGCATAAAATGATCAAACTAAATCTATACTGAACTGAATTTTTCACTGAATTTCACTGAATTTTTTTTTGGAGTTGGAAGGGACCACAGAGATCATCTAGTCCGACTCCCCTGCTGAAGCAGGATTGCCTAGATCATGTTAGAGCTTGTTACTCAGGACTGCATCCAGGCGGGTCTTGAAAATCTCCAAAGAAGGGGACTCCATGACCTCCCTGGGCAGCCTG
>JAOQGH010000001.1:20165484-20175525 GCA_025769975.1 Gallinago jamesoni | reverse complement strand
GACCTACTGGCCACACTCTTCCCTATGCAGCCCAGGATTCCATTGGCCTTCCTGGCCACAAGAGCACACTGCTTGCTTATTGTCATTTTGCTGTCTACCAGGACCCACAGATTTATCTTTCTCTTTGGAACTTGTCTCCAGCACATCCACACCTAATCTGTATTGGTGCCTGACATTCTTCTTCCCCAGGTGCAGGACCCTACACCCCCTACTAACAAAGAAGTTCCCTACAGCAGGAGGAGGAAAGCAGCTGCAGGGTTTTGAAGGGGTCCTCTGCCTTGGTGAATGCAAGCTGTGAGAGCACAGTTGTCACAGGATTCTCCATCTCCATGGGCTGCTTAGTCCTAAAGAGGTCCTGAAGTCCCTGACTACACAAAGCTGACAGATCTCAACTTTTCTGCACAAACCAACCACGCTGCTGAAGTCTCTCGTATGGCTAGCTATGTTAGGCAGAACAAGGTAGATAATCCATAGATCAGGAAAAATTTTGCTGTGTCTTCCTCTGCCTGACTTGCCTTGGTTTCTCAGGACTGAAGTAGTTCACTGTGAACAGAACCAAGTACAATCCTGGGCCACGGGACACAACCATAAGGCTTGGTTTCATCTCCAATTCTCTTTCTGCTCCCAAAGTATAGACATAACAAGGTCTGGAGTGGTCACATCTCCTCAACTTAGCTCTCTGCCCCTGAACAGAAGGTTGGTCCAATCCTTGCTACCACAGAGGGAAAATAGTCCCATGCTCATGCTAACCCCAGAAACAAGCCCAGGTACCATCTGCAAAACTGCTGGGTCAAACACATGCCACAGGCTTGGCTAACAGACACTGTGGGCAGTCACAGGAGAGGGTCCTGACCCTCACTGCAGATGTGATCATTTTATTGGTATGCACATGGCCCTTCAGAAGACCAAGAAGGTAGGAGGGACTGCAGGACTCAGCAGTAACTGCACTGGCTTGGGTTTACTGCCATGGTGAGCTCCTCCTCTGCCTTAGCACCACCCTGCCGACCAGACTGCCCCAACAAAAGTCCTGCATTACCATGCACTGAGAAACGTTGGCTACCATGACAATTGCCTTTCCCTAAAAAATGGTCCTGGTCACAATATTTGAAATGCAGTACATGAAAGATAGACAACAAAACATTCCTATTCCAGAGAATCCAGCGAGGGAGTAACCTTCCAGAGGAGACATGGCAAATTTCCTAAAGACACCCTCCAAAACATCCAGTCTGAAAAACGACGATACAGTCACAGTACAAACCCCTACCCAGTCCCCACAGAAGAATGGCTAAGTGATCTTGCCAAGTTTGCTTCTCGAGACAGAAGCTGTTCACATTTGAAGCATTGTACAGACTTTGGATAGATTGCTAAATGCATAGTTTTGAAAATAAATAGTTTAAATAAATAGTTTCAATTCAACTAAGAAGAAGACACACCACATATATTTCTTCAGCTCTGTTACCAGTTTTCTTGTTTTATTCATTCAGGCCTCATCAGGGATCTAACCAATTCCCTTAATAAGGCCAGTAGTCTCAGGAGTTCAGCATCACTAGCAAATGCCAAGGCTTCCAGGGTATCTGTGATATTTGAAACAGAGCTTTGGTTATGGACATTTATTTATAGAGCACTTTCGCTCCAAACTCCCAAAACACTGACCACAACCCCTGTTCTGGTACTAACAGGAATTCCTTTGCCAGTCCCTGGATTATTAAAATCTCTGGCAAGACAGCAGCAGTTCTTAATACAGCAGCTCTGTACTACAGTATGAGACAAGCAAGGAATAATAACATATCTAACTAAATTACATGCAAATATCAGTTAGGCAAAATATAGTTACCCAAATGGAATTTGGACAGAGCCCTTGTGTTAGCACCCCAGCTCTTGGTCAAAGTGCCAAATCACTTTCAAAGGTTGAGTTGCCAAAAACTTGGTTTTACAGCCCATCCAAAAGCCCATAATGTTTGCATTAACTAATGGATTATATAATAATTACCATTTTAGCAATGTGTTGTGGCTCTGCATATTACAAGATATCTTTTTATTGCCAATAGTGCCTGCCTTAAAATGGTCTGTCATTCATGGCTGTTTTTTTATTTCCAGTTCTGGGTGGGTTTAGCCCATTTAAAGTCTTGCAGGCACTCCTTATTTTCTGATTTTCTCTCTCTCTGATAAGAAGCATTTCTGCAAGAGTCGGTCATTCTGACAATAAAATCACGACAGACAGATCAGGCAATTTTTCAGAGAAGAGCTCTTAGATTTAAGGAATTGCAGATTTTGCACTCTGGTCTGCAAAAGTTCACTGCAATTCAAGGACAGTCTGTGTGACCTTCTCATAGTAGATTTTGGCAAGTCACTCTCTTTTTTTGTTGTTGTTAGGCAAGTACAGGTAAAAAAAATGTGAGCAGAGGAATTTATTATATTCTACTGAGCATCAGGGAGAGTACTTATAAAGATTCAATACAAGACTGACACCATCTGGCTACTACAGAGTTTGCAGGCATCACAACATCTGTGTGAAATGCTGCTTTTATACCCAGAAAAGTACTTTATTTCAACCTCCAGTTCCAAGTGGGGGATCCCAAGTGAACAGCCAGCACCACCAGTGTGCACTCTATGGAAGGTGTAAAAGCTAAGGACTCTCTGGCAGCAGACACCCTCCTTTCATCCCTGCTCTCAGAGCAGGTGCAGTTATTTTATTACCACAGTCCTGTCATGTTCCCAACTAAAAGCTGTCAGCGTAAGCAGACTCTAGTAAATACTGATTTGGGGGGTTTTATATCAGCAGGGTGAACCTTTATCTTTTGTGTTATCTTCTCAGGAACATGCAAGCAAATGAGGTGAGAGGCAAGAATGTTCTTTGAGAAACCAAAACATTTCTCCGAGTAAATCAGCCAAGGCTTAAGCTAATGCACTTGAACAATGTACTGAAGTCAATGAAATTGCTTGCATTCTTAAACTGAAATGACTGGATAAGCACCTTCAAACAACAGTATGAAATAAGTGTTTAACCAAATGTGACTTGTTATTTACCCAAATTGTATACTGAGCCTGGATTCACAACCTATGAACTTCATTCCCTCTGTCAAGAAATAAAAATAAGATCACAACCAAAATTACACTGCAGTTGAATATTGGCTGACAAGAAATAATTTCTCACTTCTCTGACTGCTTTCTTCCCAGATGCTTGCAGCTTACTTATTTGCATTTATTTGGAACAGGATTGCTCCTTCCTTGCACTTTCCCAGAAAGAAGTAAAGCTGACTGATTTCTCAAACTCAGTGAGTCAGAATGAGTCAGACCACAAGGACTGGAGAGGGGCCCCAGCATAAAAGTCTCTGCAGAGAGTTTGAGGAAGAAGAGAGTTCCAAGCCACACACTCCCATTGTGGAGCTTTTGTGGAGATGCTGCAATTATATTACTTTCCCCCACACAGATCAGCAAAGAAAATGAATTTAGTCCTTGCTGACTGATAAGGTGAATATTTGCATTTTTGAGGAAGGAATGGAATTATGTAATAAACAATAAAGAAAATGACCCAAAGAAATCATCATTATAATTATATAGAGAGACACTTGAAAGATATTATAAGCAGATGGAGAAATAGGATTTTCAAAAGTATGAGGTTTCCTTAATAAGAACTCCATCTGCGATTTAAATTTTGCATCTTTTTCTGGTTTCCATAGAAAACTATTTGCATATCTTAACATAATTTAGATTATTACTGTATGTCCACAAAATTTACTAAAGGAGTGTTCAAACTCTACCAAGAAAAGGAATTTTCATTCTTCATATTGCATATTAAGTTCAAATTTGTGTGCTTCATCTTAAAGAGATTAATTTTTTCCTTCCTTGCAATCCTGAAAACTGAAGACAAAAGTAAAGTAAGAAAGAATTAACAAATACCAAATATACTTCTCTTCCTAATAAATGGACTTGTGGGAGCCTGTTTCCCAAATACATCTTGGAAAACAGCCATCACCAGAACTACAAACTACAGCTATGTGAATATCTGTATGGTTCAGTTGCCAAAAAATGATCAAATAAAGAAACAAAAACCACTTTGTCCTAAACTGAACTTTTCTTTTCTCATTTCCTTGGAAAAACAGTCAAATCAGTGCAAATGACTTGAGGAGCAAAAAGAAACTGAATTTCTTTTTTTAAAACTTTATGGCTTTTTAAATATATTTAACCTACTACAAATATTTGCATTTGCTAGCATGCAATCTTTTTTTTTGCTGAAAATAAGGTAACTAGTTTTAATCAGGTTACCAGATTAATTACAAATGTTTCTCCTAATGGTTTTTGTTCTGCCTCCTGTCCTTAAGGAACTTGGTGCTTCTCACCATGCCATGTTCTTAACACTGCAGCAGCTCTGTGAGATGGAGCTAAATGCTGCTGCGGGGAGTAGTTACTCTCTGCACCTTGCTGGAGAGCACTGGACTGGACTGGGCTCAGCTGGGCTCTCTGCTAGGGAAGCAGCTCTTTTCTGCAGGGTAGTTCCTTGCTGCATTTATCTGCCGTTTCCTAGCTTGTATCATCATGGGCTAGTGACAATTTATTAAAAATTCACACAAGCATTTCCATGAGTTCACACTCTGTTCTTATCACAGATGGACCCAAAATGCAAAATCTGGATCCTGAATTAAATGTTCTTTTCCTTTGGTATGTCAGATGCAAGGTCTTGCCTTCACTAAGGGGGAAAAAAAAAAAAAAAAAAAAAAAAAAAAAGAGAAAAAGAAGAGACAAGGAAAGAAAAAGAAATAAAAGGAAAAGGTGTGTTTCTATTTAGAATTAGCTAGCTAAAGGTAAAATCCTAGCAAAGGCTAAGAAATTCATAGTTCTCATGGTTTTTATTTGACTTCTCTATGGTCTTCAGCTCAATGTTTACTTTATTTGAAGCCTATAAACTGCCCTGTCTTCAATGGAGTATTATTGCTCTGAGTTACAGGTGCCTTTTTACTTTAGTAAGGAAAATACCCAAGTATCCGAGCAAGGCCTAGTTTCAACCCCAAAACAACAGACATATTAAAACACTGAATGTTAAGACATTTATCTTTTGTGCTGCCAGCACACTGCACACTGTCAGAGGCAAGACCAAGGATGACAGATACCACTGTAGTAGGGGAAAATGAAGGAATTCTGCAGAAGACGTTAGTCTTTTGCTGCTTTGCATGCAATGATTGGAGAGGACCTCATTTTGCCTATGCTGGTTTGTGACCAGGGCCAATAGTAACAGCGTTTTTTCACACTGTTATTTTTGGCTGGTCTGTGTGTTATGACACAAGGAAGGGAAAATGAAGACCAGTCAAAATGTAGCATAAATTAGATGATAATGATGAAAACACTTTCATTTCAACGTGCACTTAACAGTTTTTCTGTGCCCAGCAGTGCTTGGAATAAGATGTACATGTTTTGCAGTACTGCCAGATCCCATAACATCGCCCAGTACCAGTACTGAGAAGGGCTGCTCCCTCCGAAGGTTCCTACAATTACATCCTACCATGGAAGCTTTAACATTTGGTAGTCTGTTAGGAAGAAATGTGTTTTAAAACAGAGTTGGAAATAGAAAAGATGATTACTATGCAGTTATGCAGAAAGAGAACAGCTCAGAAGACTTCACAGAGAGGAGCCTGGGACAACTCAAACCAAACACCAAAAAAAAAGAATTCTTTTTTTTCTGTTTTACACTCAGAATCTTAACAGATACCTCAGTGGGACTGCTACAGCCAGCTGCTCTGTTTCTGTTTGTCTTCAGTCATATTAAAATATCTTTTTGCCACTTTCTGAACCATGTAAAGGGTTAAATGCATATGCTGTGAACAGTTAAAATTCAGTGGATCACAAATATTGCAACCAAAGCCAAAATCTTTGGATTGCAGTGTCAGCTTTACGATAGTACTTTGTTGCACAAAAGATATCTATTTCTATTTCATAAGCATTTTTTATTTGTTATTTTTTTTGTATGTCTTCGGAAATATAGAAAACTTTTCAGCACAGCATGCTGTCTCACCAGACAATTTTTTCTTTAGAATTTCCTTTGGATATTCCCTGGAAGATTGTCATCATGAAATTTGTACTGTTTCATGATTTATGCTTTTTCCCTGTGCCAGATAAATACATACTGATACACTCCAACATATGCTCTCAGTATCATGTCTAAACCAAACACAAACACACAATCTATTAAGTGCCTACAAAGTTTACCATATTAGATCATTTACATTACGTTTAGCTCCTCTCCTCCAAATCCATTTAAAGTCTAAAGAGACAGCACAAATCCAGAAGCAATCAGAAGGAAGCCAAGACCCACAGGAGATCGATGGGAAATTTTAAATTTAGTATCTTTGAATCCAAACTGCTGACAAAGATCACAGGATCAAAGAAAAAAAAAAAAGTAAACCAGTTAATGGCTTTTCTAAATAAACACCCAAGGTTGGTTTTGTTTTTTTAATGAAGCTTTTTTATATACATAATCTTCATATCTATGTATATAAAAGATTATATACATAATCATTTCCAACTCCTGTTTGTCAATGGAAATGTAATTTTTTATATACCAACAAATGACAGTTCTCAAAGAAAAAAAAATGCAGAGGAATGCACTAGAGGTATTACTTTTTTAAAAACAGGGTTGACTAAATATTGCCCATTGGACATTGAGTACTGCAAGGATAGACTTCATATCAGAACATCTTCTTTTCCTTGTTGTTATTTTCAAGCAGTGACTAACTATAGAAGTAGCACCACATTTATCCTACCATAATTAATGTGGTGACAGCTTTTCCATTATAAATTTCTGTTTTCAGGGATTTAAAACTCATCTGTGAAAGACTGTTCCAGGCAAAACTTTTTGAAGTGCAAAGATCAAAGATCACATTAAGCTTCATGTTCAAAAAAAAAAAAGTACCTTTTTTATTCAGCACAGCAAGCCAAAAGTTCAAAACAGCAGTGTAAGAAAGGATAAATGGGTCTGGCCTGCTTTATTTTGACTTCTCACTGGATTGAAGTGATAGACTTTATATTCTTAATAGCAGACATTAATATCAGAAGAGCATTAAACTGCTTTTGAGGCAGCATGGAGGCTGGCATTCACTGTCACATTATAAATTATTTCAGATCCTTGCAAGGAAAGATTGTCTTCTAAGAGTTTCAAAAATAACAATTTTCCTTTAAATTTTGGGTAAACATTAATTTCAGAAGAGGTATGATTTTTCCCCCAGCAGTTTGTAAACAGCAAAAAAAACTTGTTTTATCAAGGGAATGCTTGGGTAATAGAGATAAATAAAGTGAAGTTTTATTTAAATGTTGAAAAGAATGAAAAATACTAAATCAAGCAGAAGATTCAAAAATACTAAAATGGCCTACACTATATTACCTAAATCTTGTTAAACTAATCAAAACAACCCTTCTAAAGTGTTCCTTTCTGCCTGTATTTCCATTGAGGTCTATATTTTTGCAAGGCTGGAGCTGAAATACAAGGATATCTATAAAATCAAAAACAGGTAGGCATCAAATTCAGAGAGACAAATTACCAAAAAGGAGTCTAAATGATTGGCAGCAAAGCAGCACCATGTATATGTTATTTAATCATCAATATTTTTGTAAGATGTTTCTTTTTTCATTTATAAAAATGTGCAGTAACTTTCATGTTACAGGATATATATAAAATAATAGGTTATAAATCATTAAACTTGATTATGTTGTTTCACTTGGCATTTATATATTTATTTGTGTGATGTGTGGCCTGCCTTTTCTTCCAAAGATCATAAACTCTCCTTTTTCCCTGAGTTGTGACCATGGCGCTCTGTTCAGCCAGGCTGGTCTTTTTCCCCAGTGACTTGTTTTTTGGCACATGGGGAAGGCCAACTCCTGTGCCTGTGAGATTTCCTTCTTGAAGAACATTCAGCCTTCCTGCACTCCTTTGCCCTTCAGGACTGCCTCCCGAGGGACTCTGTCAACCAGGCTCCTGAATAGACAAAAGCCTGCCCTCCAGAAGTCCAAGGTAGAAGTTCTGCTGAGCCCCCCTCCTTGCTTCTCCAAGAATTGAAAACTCTATCACTTCATGATAGCTATGCCTGAGATGGCCTCCAACCATCACAACCCCTGCAAGTCTTTCTCTGTTCACAAACAACAGGTCCAGCAGGGCACCTTCCACAGTTGGCTCCCTTACCAGTTTTGTGGAAGTCATCATCAACATATTCCAGGAACCTCCTAGACAGTTCCATCTCAGCTCTATTGTATTTCCAGCAGACATCTGGTAAGCTACATGCATTGGTGTAGATGCACTTCAGCTGGGCTAATGGTCCCGTCAGCTTTTTGGGACCTGCAAAAATTCTTGCCTGACCATTCCCAGGTGCTGCCTTAGTTTCTAACCAATCAATAACTCTTGCTTCTCCATCCCCTACCTTCACTGAGACAGCAGACTGAAGAACCTCTCTAGCATAACATCCCACAAACACTGGCATGCCACCCCCAGGCTAATCTCTAGCAATCTCAGCTTCCATGAGTCCAAACTGTTTCTGTATGTCTCTTGCTCTAGATTGTCTGCCTCTAGCTCTTATCAGTTATACATTTGGCTCTTGGTAGTGTTCATTTCTGACAAATGATCTCTTGCAAATTTAAAATTAAACAAAAAAAACCCACCAAACCAAAAAAAAACCTATGATGTTTTACTGTTTAGAAAAAGATCTGTATTTTTTTTGGCTGTTCCCTTATTCCTATCCAGCTGATATATTTATGAAATATTTGAAAATTCTGTATCCCAGCTGTACTTTATAAGCACAAAATAGATCTACCCTCCAGCTGCACGCAATCCAAACCCAAGCACATCACTTCCCTACCAAAGACACATGCATCTGGGAGAATCAGAAGCAATGCCCAGAACAAATCTAAACCATTCACTTGAATGGTAACAGCAATGAGTACTGTATATACAGAGTTTATAACTTCTGTTGTTTTATAGAAAAGGCTAGATTATTTAGTTCATACTCCCACACATTTAGGTCATTACATTTTAGTGACATACCCTTCTTAAAAGTTTAAATATCTAAAATTTAGGAATCAAAGGGCCTGAGTTGAGCTAAAGTGCTTATCACATGAAGTTTTCTACTCTTCCATTCTCCCAAAGGTTGCTGCTCCTGTAGCCAGGCACAGGGATAATTGTTGTAGCCTGTAGCCTGTTGCTCCACCTTTAAATAAGGAGGGAGGTGGGAACACACAGCTGGATACAATACCACCTCCAAACACACACACTATATCCAAGCCCAAGCTCATCTTGTTAAGTACTTAGACCAAAATATTCTGAACCTCAATCAGTGATTCTGTTTACAATAGGGGAAATCAAAGTCTCACCAGTGTCCAAGGCCCTTTATATGATATAATACTGAAATTATTTCTATTGCTAACCTTACTATTATTCTCTGTGTTTCCTGTGTATACAATAGCGACTTCAAATGCAAGTTCAAATATAAATAGCAGCCCCTTTTATCCCAGGAGTCAGGTTATCCTCACAGAACATCACTGAAGTCAATAGAAGAACTTCCACCAAGAATAGTCTTTGGCTTTTCCATTGCCTTTGTCGCCTAAAATACACACACCTTTTTTAGGGTGGGCCATGTGAAGTCAACTCCAGGTGAAAGTGGTCATAAAAGGCCACTGATTTATCTATGGAAAGTCATCCATTGGTATGTATCTTCCCACAATTGCATTAGTCCTGTCTTTGCTGCCTGTCTTCCTTCAGCTGCTTGGCCTTTGACACGTGGTATTTTGGGAGTTACAATCTGAAACGTGCCAAAAGGGAGGTAACATGCTAGGGTAGATCTCTGTTTTTTCTCATCCCCATAGAAACTTTTATTCAATAGGTACCCATTAAAAAAATATCGGTCAGTAACTTGCCCTGGGATCAGGTATCCTAAAATCAGAGACCTGTCAACACTCTCCAGCACAAGAGTTTTTGTGCAATGTCATGAGATCATCCTGAGTGTCATCATGCAACACATGAAGGACACCCAGGTGATGAGGCCCAGCCAGCACGGGTTCACGAGG
>JAOQGH010000001.1:20143025-20165384 GCA_025769975.1 Gallinago jamesoni | reverse complement strand
TGGTTTTTTTTTTTGTTTTTTTTGTTTGTTTTTTTTGTGGTTGGACTCGATGATATCTGATGTCCCTTCCAACCACCACAATTCTGTGATTCTGTGATTCTGAGATGCCCAAGTTAGTTAATGCAGCTGCACTGCTACAGCCCATGTGCTAACATGGGTAATCACCATCTACTCCTGAGCTTCCATACATGAATCAGGGACCCAGCAAGGGTTTTGACACAGTCTCCCACAGCATCCTCATAGCTTTAGAGGAATGGACAGTGAGGTGGATTGAAAACTGACTGAAAGACAGAGCTCAGAGGGCTGTTATTAGGGACACAGAATCTAGTTATGAGTAGAGGCTGAGGGTCTTGGGTATATTTAGTCTAGAGAAGAGAATGCTGAGCGGGGATCTGATCAATGGCTGTAAATACTTAATCTGTATCAATGGCCGTAAATACTTAAAGGGAGGATATCAAGAGGATGGGGCCAGTCTTTTTCTCAGTGATGCCCAGTGACAGGACAAGAGGAAATGGGCACAAATTTGAATATAAGAAGTTCCACCTAAACATGAGGAGGAACTTCTTCACTTTGAGGGTGGCAGAGCACTGGAACAGGCTGCCCAGGGAGGTGGTAGAGTGTTCTTCTCTGGAGACATTAAAAACCCATCTGGACAAGTTCCAGAATGGTCTAGGCTAGAAGGGACCTCCCAAGGTCATCTAGTCCTGCCTCCCCACAGTCAGTAGGGATACCCCCAACTAGACAAGGTTGCCCAGGGCCTCATCGAGCCTCACCTTGAATATCTTCAGGGAAGGGGCCTCAACCACCTCCCAGGACAACCTGTTCTAGTGTTCCACCAACCTCATTGTAAAGAACTTTTTCCTAATATCCAGTCTAAATCTGCCCTTTCCCAACTTAAAGCCATTGCCCCTTTTCCTGTCACTGAAGGCCTTTGTAAACAGGCTCTCCCCAGCTTTCCTGTAGCCCCCCTCAGGTACTGGAAAGTCTCCCAGAAGCCTCCTCCTCTCCAGGCTGAACAACCCCAGCTCACTCAGCCTGTCATAGAATCATAGAATCATAGAATGGTTTGGATTGGAAGGGACCTTAAAGATCATCTAGTTCCAACCCCCCTGCCATGGGCAGGGACACCTCCCACTAGAGCAGATTACTCAAAGCCCTGTCCAGCCTGGCCTTGAACAATTCCATGGATGGGGCTTCCACGTAGCAGAGGTGCTCCAACCCCCTGATCATCCTTGTGGCCCTCCTCTGGACCCATTCTATCAGGTCCATGTCCTTCCTATATTAAGGACTCCAAACCTGCACACAGTACTCCAGGTGAGGTCTCACCAGAGCAGAGTGGCAGAATCACCTTTCTGGACCTGCTGGCAACACTTCTTTTAATGCATCCCAGGATGTGATTGCCCTTCTGGGCTGCAAGTGCACAATGCCTGCTCATGTCCAGCTTCTCATCCATCAGCACCCCCAAGTCCCTTTCCTCAGGGACTGTTCCGGCCCAGGTGCAGAACCCTGCACTTGCTCTTGTTGAACCTCATGAAGTTCACCTGGGCCCACTTCTCCAGCCTGTCCAGGTTCCTCTGGATGACATCCCATCCCTCTGGTGTATCAACACCACCACACAGCTTGGTGTCATCTGCAAACTTGCTGATGTTGCTCTCAATCCCTCTGTCTATGTCATTGATAAAAATGTTAAACAATATCGGTCCCAGCACGGAGCCCTGAGGGACACCACTTGTTGCTGCTCTCCATCTGGACTTCAAGCCATTGAGTACCAGCCTCTGGATGCAACCATCCAGCCAATTCCCTTTACACTGAGCAGTCCACCCATCAAATCTGTATCCCTCCAATTTGTCAAGCAGGATGTTGTGAGGGACTGTGTCAAAGGCCTTACTGAAGTCCAGATGGATCACATCCATAGGTTGTCCTTTATCTACTGACCTAGTCACTCCATCATAGAAGGCCACTAGGTTAGTCAGGCAGGACCTGCCCCTAGTAAAGCCACAACTGGCTATCTTGAATCATCTCTGTATCTTCCATGTGCCCAAGCATGGTATCTAGGAGAATCTGTTCCATGATCTTCCCAGGCACAGAGGTGAGGCTGAGAGGTTGGTAGTTTCCAGGGTCCTCCTTTCTACCCTTTTTGAAAATGGGTGTGATGTTTCCCTTCCTCCAGTCCACAGGGACTTCACCTGACCACCACAACTTTTCAAATATCATGGAAAGTGGCTTGGCAAATACATCAGCCAGTTCCTTCAGGACTCTGGGGTGTATTTCATCAGGTCCCATGGACTTTTATATCTTCAGGTTTCTGATCTCCAGAGGTCCCTTCCAACCCCATCTGATTTTGTGATTCTGTGACCCAGACACTTGCAGATTGACTCCTGGCTAGGTGTTAACGCCATCTTCTCTTTGCTTCCTGTTAGGCGGGTTCTTGAAGAAAGCCACGTGTGAAAAGTCAGCAGGAAGACTGTCACTTCTTGGGAACGCTGGGTGCTGTAACCTATTGACACAGGAGTGACAGGCTAGTGAAGTTTTGTGCTATGTTTGCTATGTTCACACTTATGCAAATGAGGATTTGTTCCCTCTGATTAATGCTGTCTTTTTTTTTTTTGAGTCACCTCACAATGCAACCACTATTTTCTACTGACTTGGTAGAAAGATAAAAGATGAAGTAAAGTTCCCATGAAAGTCATCTAGGTTAACTCTGTGACCAAGGGTTAACTATATGCAGGGATTATACCAATTTAACTAAAACTTTTTGAATTTATTTAGTTAAAATCCATGCAATTGCCATATGCTGCTTGAAGAAATGTATTTGATTGGATGTATATTAACTTTAGGCACTGGTACAGATTGATGAGGTTTTTACAAAAGGGAGGAGGCCCAGACTATATAAATCAATTTACAAGTTGATTGAAAAACTCTCTATTTTCACACTTGGACTGAGACTGACAAATGTTGTCTTTTTCTCTTATAGCTATATTGACTGAAATGATTACAGTCATGTAGCCCTGATTACTGTAGAGAAAACAAACAGCTTCTATGTTCACAGTGCCAAAGAGCAGATGTACGGTGAGGTCTTTACTAAAAGATTTCTTATCAATTACTACATAACTTTCTCAGAAATCCAGAAACTTTTTCTGTTATCAAGTGAGAAGATTATTTTTGCGTTATGTCAGGGATTAACTCAAATACTTCAAAAGCAAAAACTGGAAGAGGAGGGAAATGTCTGGAAAAGTAAAGCTGGTTGACTCCTGCTGAGTTTCTGGAGTGTCAGCTACTATTACAGCTATACTTAGTAATTTGTGTCTCATAGGCGCCACTGTGCTACACTCTAAATGGAAGATGTAGTCCCTGAACCAGTAAGTTTCCATCTGGTTTTAGGTTTTGCAGCAGAGGGAACACGCAAGAAATGGCCAAAATAGAGAGGCCAAAACTCTAGAGCAATGTCACAGTTTTACTCTAATCTCTGATTATAACAAAGAACATCAAAGATTAGTTTAGATTTTTCTTAACTAAAAACGTAAATTGCTGGAGTTTTTAACTCATCTGTAAGACAGATGAGTTAATAAGTTCAAATTCCCTCTCATGTATCCTCCTTCAGAAGGGCTCAGCATTTCAAGAGTTTGCAATATAAAAGACAAGGGCTTATTTTGGTCCAGATGCTGTAGTATACATTAATATTAAATTAATTTATATTATAATGGTAAGGAAGCAAAAGATAAAGAAATGCAAACCTTGAAGGCCTGTCCTTATTGCTGTCAGCTGGGAAAAAACATGGGAGATATGAGATTAGTAACATGACTATCATGGTGAGTTTGTTTAAACCAAAAGATAATACTCACCTAGGACATCCCTGGGATGCGGCAGGTTCAAGTCTGTGCTTGATATTTAAATCCCCATCATGCAGGAGATTTTTCGCTGAGCATAAAGCCATGAAACTCTCTTAATCCCTTCTGTGGTATAATGTATTTATAAACTCCTACAAGACCAGAAGAAATTTCTTACCTACACAGATGAATCTATCACCCCCCAGGCCATAGTATTAACCCCTTGATTTTCCCTAAGCTATACCTCCCTCTTTAACAAATCCTACAGCATTTTTCATGTATAAAATGAGATGAAGACTGAGACAAAGAAATCACTGCATCTAGTGCTGTATAGTTGCAGCCACTTTGATGAAACCTGGTAACTGTTTAATACCAAGGGAATAGAAATTCAGTTTAAAATGGAAGAAGGAAATGGATGTCATGGGACTATGAAAGAGATAAAGGGGGGATGTGCCATGAGCCTCTTAAAGCATCTTCCCCTGGGATCTGCTCACTGTCTCTTGATTTTGTTAAGCTACAGGTTTATTAAATATTTTTTGGTGTCAAGTTAGAGTAGATGTTATAATGTTGTTATAGGATCAAAAATAATTTAGACAGATTTATGGAAGAAAAATACATAACATGAAGTTAAAAACAAACACACTATTTCTACCTTGGAAAGACACTGGCTGGCTGGAAGAATATTTGGAAATTTAGCACTTGACAATTATCCTGTTCCTACGCCTTACTTTAGACATTTCTATGGCAATGTACTGGGATAAAGGGGCACTGCCTAGGTGAGATGAAGACATTTGAGCACCCTTAGAGAAGGAACAGCATGACTAGAGATCATCTGAATGGTCCATGAGATCTTCCAACAGTCCATGGCAGAGAGGGCTACTACAATGTTTGGATCAGTGGAAGAGTGATTCAGGAACCTGAGCTTCTCTGTGAAGGATAGAAAGATGAGGAGGGAGTCCACAGTTCTCCTCACTGCAATAATGCTGGCCTTGACCTCTCTGGAAGGTAACTGGGAAGAGGAGTCTCCCAAAGGTGGCTCTTTTGGGCAGGAGATAAAGCATAAGGCACCAGGCAATGTCTATGTCTTCTGCTTTTTCCCTCCCTTGCCACCTCAGCTCTCCAGGTGGTTCTCCATGCTGTTTATTCTTCCATTAGCGAGTTGTCCTCACAAAGAGAATCACAGAGGCATGGGAATGCGCATGTCTGCATGTGTGCACACAGGCACATGCTTGCAAGTGTCTAGGGATGTCACATCTGTACACCATCAGGAGTCAGTGCATGGCTTTGAAACCACTCCAGAAACCCAGAGCCTGTTGCACCAAGGCAGTGAACTAGCTGGGACCCCATTAGAACATGACACATGGGTATTTTTTTGTCATTCTCCCACGAGAGCTGCATGTTTGTAGACCGTCTGCATTTATTTATTTATTTTGCTGGCATTGCTCATGGAGGTCTTAAATCATCCTAAATGAAACTTTTGAATAAAAACGCCTGAGAACTGTCAGCATGCAATCCCACTCCACATTCTTTTCTAGGCTTTGCATCCAGCCTTCACAGTACAGATGCTTGCAGTCTGGTGTGTTATAATTTGCTTTTATTTTCAAATAGCGCATTTGTCAACATTTCAGAGCCATCCAGCCTCCATCAGGACACAAATGACAGCTGATCACAGGTTTTAAATAGCTGCCTGATATTTGGAAATACAGCTTTCTAAGCATCCATGATTAACTGCATGATTCATTCAAAGTTGAAAGAAATAAGACTCTTCTCTGATGCACTGTGGTTTTTAAGATAATCTATTTTTAAAAACCTCTGACTAGCCAAATTGTAACCAAGGGAGAACTGCTATTATGCTAATGAGTGACCAGTGCATAACTATATAGGAAGCTCAGGTATCTACATGCAGATATACTTCACCACTGTTCACCGTAAGCTGAGGCCAAATTGTCTATAAAACCTTCAAAAAACATTGGCAACAAAACAAAACAAAACAAACCCCAGAAAATCTCTTTCTTCTCCATTCTTTGGGACATAACCAAGAGGTAAGTGGAGCTGTGCAGACATGCAGCAGCAAGATCTCTGAGGCCAGCAGAGCACCCAGGAAACACCATCAGTGTATCAGGGCACTGAGCGCGGAGCCACCATGTAGCTCATCCTTGCAGCCAGGAAAGCACAAGTAGACTAGTGATGGTCGTGCAGCCCCAAACCCAAGCTAGAAGCAGACTTAGCTTACACCCAGTGCAGTGTTTGTAGCAATATACTGTTTCTGTGAACAAGCCAACATCTGTGTCTAGTGTGGCATCCTGTTTTGTAGACATAGCTTTCACTCAGAGCTAGCCTAGGGCTCTCTTAAGCATGTACCATTGCAAAATTTAATCCCAGGCCCCAGAAATTAAATGCTGCCTTTTTTGATGTCTGATTTACTGGTTCAGCTACTCACTGCTCACTGCTGGACCTACTGTAGAACTACTTGCTTTAATTCCCTGTATTTTTTCTGCACTTAGACACATTTTTTTATAGAGAAAGACAAAAAAAGCAGATACTGAAATACAATTTCATAGTGAGCTTTGAAAACTAAGGTAACATTCCTGAAGTAAATTTAGTGCTTCTTCATATTGAACTATTTTAAAATTGTGAAGTGTAATTACTTTTTATTATTGACTATTTAAGAAATAAAGTACAAAGAAGCAGTCATAGGATGGTACCTGAGATAACAAATACCAATCAAGTCTGTTCTATAACTCGGCAATTCAGGATGACTGATATTACTTATTTTTAAAGAGGCATTGTAACTAGTTTCAAGTGTGATAGTAAGGGAAAATCTTGTTTTTATAACTTTTCTAAGACAACAACCCCAGTTACTCTTCATATAAATGTTGGACAATGAAAGTCCTAATGCTTCATAACATTTCAGCTTTGCATTTTTTATTTAGCAGGGCTTTGAATAATTGGCAGGACGATCCATTATCATACCCATTATCATATTGCTGGATCAGGCTTCAGTGACCACCAAAAGGGAGGCTTCAGTAACCACCAAACAGGAGGAAACTGGTTTAAATTATGTTTAACCAATCACTGGCAGTTTGGAGAAGGGACCTTCCTAGTCATCATGCACATCCCTTCCCTTAATCCCTAGATTTCAAAATCCTGTCGTCATTTGGTACTGCATCTCTCACCCAACTTGAATATCTTGCTAATGTCTTCTGAAAGTGTCTTGAATTCTAAGAAAAGCTTGTCGTGCTTCTATGATTGTAGATAATAAATGACAGCTAACTATAACTCAAAACACTGCCAACATTCTTCATTAAAGTCTCTTGTTCTATCAAGCAATATTATCCTGCATAAAGAAAAATGCAAGCACACCCTGCACTAGTCCCTGCACTAAGGGGAGATCATTAATTTAAAATATTTGACATGATGTTCTATGGATTATTTGCCTACCAGAGAAAGACTCTAACCATTTGATTGACTGACTAATTGATTTGCTTGCTTTTGTCCCTCAAATATTCTGTCCTCTGTTAGCCTGGAGCTGTAAAGATTGCCCTGGATTTCTGCAATTTTGAAATCTGACTTAAAAGAACTAAGAATTAAAATCTAAATCTAAAAAATACCTCTCCTGCCCCAGTGAAGAAGAGAAACAAACTCTAAGAAGAACAAGTAGGAAACTCAACCCCTCATTCCCTCCAGTTTCTTAACAGAGACCACGGAATGGAAGATGAGTAGCACCATGAGCATGGTTTGGTATGAAAACAGTTCATCTTAAACATCGCCCACCTTAATTGCTCAAATCTCTTTTCAAGATAAGCATCTGTTTTGAAGGACTTTTATATATGCTAAAATGTGGACAGGTCCAAGGAAAATCCTTCCATCTGGAAACAAAAACTTTGAGTTCATGCGCCTGTACATGTACGGTACGTACATGTTAATGCATGTATCCAGCATTACACCTTGCAAATCACTCAGATGATGCTTGTCCACCCTCCTACCCTTGCTGACCTACAGCAGTGCTGGCCACCTGCATGTCCTTAGCACAAGAATGAAGCTTCTCGCATGGTGTACCTGGGCAAGGGGTCGCAGAAACAAACGGAAGCTGTGGCCTTGGCAGTGAGGTTCCGAAACCACCAGAGCCATGGTAGCAGCCTTATGGTCAGACCCTTCCCTTTTCAAATGACCCAACACTGATGGGGGAGAGCAGAAGTACTACCATTATATGACCCAGCCTGGAAGGCATGCAGCTCCCAACTAAAATTATATATACACTGAGTAAAAGAAAGATTAGGTGTCTGTGAAGATCATTATTCCCATTTTTCACTTAAAGGAACAAGGAATGATGACACAAATTCCCCACTATGCTGTTCCTCACGTTGGCACAGCCCACTCTCTCTGCAAAAACCCTGCATGACACAGTTCCTTCTTGGCTCTTGTTTCCCATTTGTCCTGTGCCACCACCACCACCACCAGAAATAGCTCTGTCTTCCAGCACTCCCAGCACTTGCTTTCATGCCAAGCAATTTGCTAACCTATTGCCCTCACCCCATTCACATGCGGTAAAACTCCACACACCATCATACCCACACCCCTCCCACCACTTTCCCTGTGAGAAGAGACTAGTGGCAATATTTTAGCAGCAATATCTTAGCAGCAATATCCAGCACTGACCAAGAGAAACAACTTACCAGTCATGGTGACTATTGATTAACGCTGCTCCGTTCTACCCTTTGCCATGTCTACCCCATACAACATAAAACCCTTGCCATGTTGTGTTGAATTCAGCTCATTAAAAATCATTGGATCAAGTGCACAAACTGATATGGGAGTGGGAAGCAGAATCAAGACTTTCCCCTTGCCAAGGATGTACTTATAAAAAGCAGCCCACAGAATTAGACTCTTTTTTGCTTTCTATGCCCCCATCAGTCTCACATTTTGCCTATAGATGACCATCACCACAGGCTTTTCTGTGGACTGCCAGAGTGCAGTCTCCTGGGAAGGACAATCTGGATATCATAGGGATGAGGGGAATATTAAACCAGATCTCCCCCTTTTTGATTAACATCTCTAAACTTGATAGAAACAAAGTGCAGTGCTACGATGGTCTTCTTTAGCTGTGGTTTGGAAATGACTGTTTCGCTCTGCACTGAACTCAGTACCCACAGTGTGTGCTAGGTGCAACTAATTTGCTCCCCAGTTGGCTCAGATTTAAGAGAGAAACCAGAATGCTGCACTAGCTATGAGAGCAGTGCCTCCAGGCACAAGCCACAGAGCCTTGACCATCTCTGCAAGTGCAAGGAGGCACCCAGGCACGCTCTGAACAACCCGGCTCAGGTACTGCGGTCTGTGTAGTTTGTCTGGACCAACTGACATTGCTTCACGTTAGCCAGGAGTGATGCCTGCATTAGCAGAGCTATGCAGCTAGAGCTGTACTGATCTGTATGACTGCTTGTGGTGCTACACAGATGTATCCTCTCCTGAACGTTTCCTCTCCCTGCAGCCAGGAGGGCTAAGGAGCACAGCACATAGGTCTGAGCCACAGCAGTTTGTGCTGGAACAAATTCAGGATCAAGTTCAGATGTTCAAGTTCAGTGCAACGACCTTTGAAAGGCAGCGCTTTGAACTCCCTCACGGTTCTCTGTCTGATAAAGGAGGATGAAGGCATTCACTCCTTAGTAGGGATGTTATGAGAGAAAATATTCAATATTGTGAAGCTTGCAGATATTTGGATAATGAGGCCATGCATTGTTAGAAACCACAGAATGCACTTGTGATTTGTAAGAAAATTCTGCTTTTCGATTGCTCTATGCATATAGGTACGGAGTTATGTAGGGGTTAAAACCCCTGCATCTTGCAATAGGCTAAATCTTTCCTTTCTTCTTTCTATCCCAAGGTGAAATATTTTTGAAGATGCTTCAGTAAATTGCTCCATCCATCCCTAAGTTCTGTCAAGGTAAAACAATATTTTTTTCTCCATTTTACAAAATTAGAGGTGTATTTTTTCCATGACAGTATATCAGGAACATTTCAGAGGGAGAGACAGATGCCTCCTACAAAACACAAAAAGCAAAATTGAAATACATACCTTATACTTCATAGCTAGAGACTTATTTTTTAAGTTAAGGGTTTAATTTCCTATAACCAATGGTATTTAGCGGGGGCAGATTATCTGACAATAGTATGAAAAAGGATATTTGGACTGCTTGGGAAGTGTTGGTCTATGCTACATGGCATTCACACAATATCAAGAGATAGTGTCTGCCATGGAAATCTGACCATCTTAATTAAGGTCAGAATAAATAAATATGTAATAACGCAAGCAGCAGTACAGAAAAGCTAACTAAAAGCACTTCCCTGCCAAAGGTTACCAAGACCAAGATGCAACCGTTCTGGAGCAAACATTATTTAATTGTTTGAGAGCTGGTTAAAACAAAAAATAGGGTTTCACTTACAAGATGGAGAAAATACTGTAATTTCCCCAGATATGGATGCTGGAATTAGTTTTATTTAATATCTTCATCAATGACCTGGAGAAGCAAGTGTGCAGTGAAACCACAAATTTTCCAGACCATAGTAAACTTCACATATAGGCAAGTGCCATGCCAATGGACAGAAGACACAGAAGCGCTTCAAAAGCATAGTTTCCCTTAAAAAAAAAAAAAAAATTGCCCTTCAGAATATGCTGCATCTGCACTGGCGTGCCTTACTGGCACGGCTGTGTAGGAGAGGACTTCTCCTGCAGTCAAGGCATCACTTCTTCATGGGAGTGACCATTATGCATGAGTTCATAACAGCAGATGGTCCCATTCCCAGGGGGGACTCTCAAACTTCATTTTGCTAACAATCACAAGCTGCCATATTTCAGAACAAACTTGAGGCTCAAGGAGACCTTGCAACATGGCTGGATGAAATGCTGCATTACATAAATAGAATAGGTTCCAGAGAGGACCATGGTAACTTCTCCAGCTTCCAGATTGGATTCAGTAACTGATGACAGCTTATTATGTGTGAGAATACTGAGCGTTGTTCTGTTCATCAGTATGCATAAAGCAATATTTTTTTACTTTCCAAATTTGAAGAGTTGTGAGGCTCTTTTGTCCCTGAGCCATTCAAGGAAGCAAAAATCTAACTCCTTCATATTTTCGAAGAATAGTAATTAGATCTGCTGCCTTTCATCTCAGTTCAAGACTGTTACTCCTGTCCAAAGCCTTCATCATTACTAAATCACTGTGATACTGATCTTCTAGTTACTAGTGCAAGCATATTGACAGAAAGCTGAAGTTTTGAGGTTTGTTGATTGGAACTGATGTCACTGAATTCTAGGAGTGGGATTTAGCCCTGGATTAAGACAACTAGGTTTTGGTGTCAAAGGTGTTTTAGGTATTCGAGGAATACTTGTAGGTGTCTTGTGTTATTTTCAAGTACTTAGGTACTCTAAGTCATTTGAGGCATCCTCACAGGGCTAGCATATGACACTGATTTTGCAAAAGATTTGAAAGTTTTTGGAACAGCAGGTGGGGTGTCTTACAAGTATTTAAAATTACACAGGACCTACATTTAGATAACTGAATCCAGATGCACAAGAGCCTAATCAAGGATGAAATAAACTTGAAGTTTGACATCTGGGATTTAAATTACTATCTTATTGAGCAAATTCTGCAAGATGAACTTTGTTCCTACCATATTTGTTCATGTAATGAATATACTTTTCCTTCACATTTTCTTATCACTTTGCATGCATTACACATATGGTTTTAACTACCAGTGATCTCCTGTTCCCAAATGGTCAGGCAGAGTACTAGATCACAGCCATTAGATTCACAAACATTGAATACACACACCCTGTTTGTGCCTTCAACATGAATAGGAGGTGCATGTCCAAGTCCCAGATAGCTTTAGTCAGAGCAGCCACTACACTTTAAAAAATTCACAGCAATGTAATCTTGGCTCCAGGCTGGGTACATGCTTATCCCAGCTGCTGCTCAGCATTATGGCCTTCCTCCTACTCAGTGACCGCTCTGCAAGTGGGCAAGATCAGGTTGACCAGCGGCAGCTGGCATTGTACTTACAGACCAGAAGGGAGACTGCTGCTAGGACTTAAAATACATGTTTTACAGCATGCCAGTGTAAGGTCGGAGCCAATTTTATGAGATTTGGCTGATATGATATGTCTATCCTCGATGCTTCTAGGGAACTAAAAAATAAACAGCGCCAAATATGCAAATTAAAATCATTCTATTCCATACACACATTTTAGTAGTACGATACTGTGCCTGACATTTACGTCCTCAACTAACTCTATATCTGGGTCATTTCTTGCTGCCCAGTCCCTTGTGATTATCAGTTATAAAAACTGGGCTTTGCAATGGACCTACAAAATTATTGTTTTGGGCTAAGTTTATACTTGTCTGTGCAACTCATCGCAGGTAATTTGGAGAGACATGGTAAGCAAGAGAGCCCTTGTCTTTCAACAGCAATATGATTTGGCTACAACGTTGCTCATAAATCAACATTTATATTTAAAGAACAAAATTTGTGTTGAATCTGATTTTTCTTGAAATATTGCACTGTAAAATGTATATACAGGGTATTTATATGCACTGATATTCTTTTACACTTTTTACTTTCAACCTGCTAAAAACCTGCTGTAAAGAAACCCTTGGGCTCCTATATTTTTCACTACTACATGACCTCAGTAATACTGTTAAGTGAAGCCTTTCATACCCTTGTCTAAACTAAAGGGAACATTTACTGGAGCATACTTACAAGGAAATTTTTAATAAAAAGCATCTTTTTCAGAGAGTCTGAAATTTACTTCACACAGAGATGCTCTAGCAGCTCAGCACTTCAATATCAGATGGGAGAAGGATGTTGAGTGGCATCTGAGGTCACGAAGCACCTTACAGGCAGCATTCAAAAGCATATACAATCAAATCCACACTAATTGTAAGAACAGGAGAGCAGCAGGCACTCAGCATTACTCTCCATTTACTGGCAAAGCCTGACTATGAAAGAGTTCATTGTATCTGTGTGTGTGCGTGCGTGTGTGTGTGCAGATACAAATGCTGACGGCTGACCTTTCATGGCAGACCAAGTCAAACAGCCAGTGAAAATGAGGACATTAAAAACAACCTGCTCTGCAGCCCCTTTGGTTCTTTCTTATACTCATTTGGATTTTTTAAAAATTTTATTTTAAAAAAATGAGGTCAGTTAGGCCAAACAAGCAAGAAACCAACCAAAGCAATTATTCAGAGTCCAGCACAAACCTGTAACCAAGCAGCAGAGAAAACAACCCAATAAAAGCTCACAAAGATAAATAAGTGGAAAAAGGGAAATGGTGTATGTTGCTTAGTGTGGATATGAGTAGGATGGGGTATAGCCTGCACAGCACAGGCTATAAAGCACTTAATCACCTCCTCAAACCAGGGGCTGAAACTTTTTTACCATATCCTGGTTACTCAGAAGCTGTTTTGTAGTTTGGGTTGGTGTAAGTTTAAAGCAACGACCACACCTGATCCCTCTGAGGCACTGTTAGGAAAGAGGAAATCACAGTATCTGGGGTTCCCTGAATGTGCAAGGACTAGCATATTCCCAGCTGCATTTGAGGGGCCAGGATGTGGTCTGTGTGACTATGGAGTTCTCATTCTGCTCCTACCAGGGTGATTTAACTCAGTTGCCACCAGTGAGATGCTGGGTGACAACAAAAAGCCACAAAAGCCCTATTTCTCACTGTGGTTGAAGCACAGTGCTTGCTTCCTGCCTCCTTATTCTTCCTTACAAATTGGAGCTCAGGGGATTCCCTCTCCTATTGCTTTTAAAATAGCTGTTTCTAGGCTGTCCCCACTTTCCCCTTCTTGGACTTGCTGCAGTCTATAATGACTCTGCACTTTTGACCTGCAATTGCCTGCCTTTTATTATTTTTTTTAAAGAAAAAGGAGTTTCAGCTGATTTTCTTACATCATCTGGTTTCTGAGAAGCTACTAAATAATCTTGCAGACTTCTTCAGTGCCTTTGGTTCTCTGAAAATATCTCAGAGTAAACATGCACAAGCCAGAGAGAATTAATACCCCTGCTTATGAGTCCCTTTCTCCAGCTGAGAGGCTCCTACATACCAGCTCAGCCAGCTCCCAGCTGGGAATCTCTAACCCGGTACCACTGTACATCATGTGCTCCCATGGTTAAGCCAAATCCTTTGAAAGCTTCAAGGTCAGACACCTCATCCATCACATGGATCAAACTCAGCCAAAGCTGAGATGAAGAAGTCTTCAAATTGATTTTTATAAGCAAACAAAAGTTCAGTACTCTCTGAGAGATGGAGGTTGCTCTAGGAGCCCGGCTCTTGGCTTTGCTGCTCAACCAAGACTTTGAGAGTCAACTGTCACATGCTCAGGCAGTTGTATAAATTAAAGCCGCTCTCGTGACAGTACATGTGATGGTTCACAGCTGAAAGCTTATTGCAAGCTAATCAGCACACTTCTCCATCTCACAAATGCTTGAAAACATAACACAAAGATTACAATTTTTTAGAGCAGGATGGAAACTTTACCCAAATTGCCTGAAGTCAGTGAAACATTCCTAATTGATATCACTGACCATCACACTGGACTATCCCCCAAAATTATTCAAGGCATTTGAGAGCTTTGGGAAGCGAACCATATACTATGAAAGTACAGTAAAGCAAGCTGGGAGGGATTGGGAAGGTGAGAAGGGTTTTGGCATCTTTGGACGAGAGACTTGTCACAGTCATCAGCTGTAACAGGGAATGCCTCAAGAGAAGATGATAGCATTTACCCTGAAAAAAAAAAAGAAAAAGAAAAGGTATTAGTATTGTTACTACTGTATCTCTGAGCTCAGAGGCCTTCTCTTTGCCCCAGGGGAAGCAAAGGTATTTCATCAATATGGATTTATTCTTGTAAGCTGTCACGTCTCCATAATAAACTTACAAGACATGGAAAAAAACAGTGGACATGAACCAGGTGTCTCAAGTCTACCTGGATGCTTATTGTCCAGGCTTACTTTATCCACTGACTCTTCCTGAATAGCTATCATAACTGTATGACGGATTGTTATATCCCAAATATATATAAATAATGCATGCATATTTTAAGTTTTTTCCTTTCCATAAAAACCTAAATGGTAATTTCTTTATGATTTAAATAAGTATTGCTAAATGATTTCTTGTGCAGCCAAGCATGCATATGCTTCTGCTTTGGTGTTATGGAAGTGGGGGTCGGGGATGCGTATGGATCAGACTTTTGCCTGGCCAGATTTCCTTTTCTTACCAGGTTTCCCTGTGAACCCAGCAGTCTCACACCAAACACATCGCTCTAACGCTTGTAAATCTCTACATTAAAATATCCAGGGGAGGCAGAGGGGGTGTCAGGGCTACCATTCCCTCCCACCATGCGATCAGACGTTAACGGGAGGGCAGCAGCCTCCCTCCCTGTCCGCCTCTCACCCGCAGAGCCGCTGCCAGAAACACCATCACAGTCCAACTGGGTGAAAGGGAAAGCTCCAGGCACAACTTGCCTCCTGCCTGGGCCGGACTTAACACAGACACACGCCAGACCTGGCAACAAAACGTTAAACAAATAGGTATTAGCAACAGAGAGCCCGCGCTCTGAAGCCCCTAAACCCGGCTCCTCCAGCACGGGGTCACAGTCCCCTCTAGTGGCCGTCTGACACCAGGGACACCTCACCAGCAAAGGCCAGGTCCACGTAGCCACGTAGCACAGTGAAATCAACAGATAGACACTCACATACGTGTTGTAGAGAAATAGGTACATTTAGGCATAAGTAAGACATTTTCAGTTATGAATGTAACGTTTCAGGCCTGAAGGATGAGCTTTTCAGATCAATCGCAGGGTGTTTAATGCATTTATAGACACACGTGCACTTACACGTACATACATGTTTCTTAGCGCCGTCCTCGCTTCTGTTTAGGCACTTAGTGCTTGTAGACAGACACAAGCAGAGTTCGGAACAGATAAACATCACATTCCCGGACCTCTTTCACTTTGTGAAGGGAAGAGGAAAAGCACCCCAATAACAGGATGTAGGTTTCTCCAACGGAAAACACCCGGGGAACTCCCAGCACCGCTCAGTAAACCCCAGCAGCTTTCTAGCCAAAAGCTAAAAATGACCCGATGAGCCAGCGGCACCTTTAGTAAGGAAAGGGCAACGGAGGTGCCTTGGCGTGACCCACGTGGCGTATTTTAAGCATGTGTTTGTGCGTGATGTGAAAGCCATGCCAGGGACACTCATCAGCCTGGATTTCTCTGACCCCCTGCGGGACGCTGCAGGTCCCAGATAGCCAGACTGCTGAAATGCTTAGAGATGACAGGTCACAGCAAGCCTTCCAGCACAGCTCTCAGGAAGTGCTTTTCAGGTGAAAACCACATAAAGTTAAAGAAATGAGATAAAAAAGCATAGACACGTGCTTTCTCTCTGGTTGAGAAAACACAAGAAACAGAAAGAAATTTAACTGGGAAATTGGATTTAAAAATATGCTTTGTGCCTGTGTAGTGACTTTGTGCCAAAATAAGCAGTTTAGAAGGTGGATGGCACCCATCAATTAGAAAAACGTGTCACTGCTTTCTGTTTCTGTTTGCTTACATGCAATCGGGTTTTGTGCCTTGCCATCCTGGGAGTTTGCTGCATTTCACATTATTTATGAGTTACATACTGCTAATAGCACCTAATGAAATACCTTCCACAGAATCCTCTTCTGTCTCTAACACATGATCCATTGCTCACATCCATAGTATTCCATGCCAAAAATAGCTCACAGCTACTGCTACTACTCACTATTCTGAGTATATCACACAAAAGAAACACTATTGAGGAAGCAGGCAGAAATAGAAATCATGTATAATGTCTCTGTATATTAGGTAGAAATGTTTCTATCTAGTAATGTAAAAATGTGTTTTAAAAGATTACTATTAAGGGTGATTTGAAAAGTCAAAATGCACCAGCAAAAAAGGATTATTGTAATTCAGACTTCTATAATTGCATTGGCATTGCCTTTCCTTACATGATCTCATCCTATTTTTAACAAGATTCATATCTTATTTAGTACTCACAGGTTGAATGGGATAGAGACAGGTGGGAAAAAGTGTTTTTCTAAAGTGGTAGTAAGCTTTCAAAGAAAAAAAAATCTCTTCTTGAACTGAAATGAACCGTCACACTTTTAATAAAGCTAATGTGGGTTTTTTAATACAAAAACTCACCCCTTAAAGTCATAGAAGAGAGTGAAAGATTTTCACCAGCTCTGAAAGGAATGGGACATTTTGTGAGTTTGTAGCACAAGAAATGGTAAGTGTGGATGAATGGTGAAGATCAGGAGCATGGTCATATGGTGAAGAGTATGTTCTTAGTGGTCACCACTTCTGACCCATTTTTCCTAGGGCTCCCTCTCCCTCTGGGCTGGACTCAGTCTTGTATTTTTCACATTCCTGCCTCCAAGGCTTTCTCCTATTTCCCTCCCTGAGTCAGTCCCACTCTGCCAGCCCTGGACCACTCACTCAGCCTGGCTCCCCTCTCACCCACCTCCCATCGATTCTCCCTACCCACAGGTCTTGACCCCAGGAGTTCAGATTTCTAATTTCTTCAAACTCCTCAGCCAGTCACAACAATGGGTACCTCAGTCCCTTGTCCTCATGTCCTTGCCTAGCCCATGTCAAACCTCCACCTATCACTGAGTCCTTGTTGGCTCTGCCATCTCTGTTCTCCCTGTGTCCAAACTTATCTTCAACTTCCCTTGTCCTTGTCCACAGTTTTTTTGCTTCCTTCACAATCTGTCAGTCTCTATACCATCCATTATTTCCTTTCTTACTTTGCACTCCCGGTTTCTTTATCAAACAAGTCCCAGGCAATGCAGTCAATGAATCCAGTTATTAGAGGGAACTTTATCCAAGTTTTTAAAGTCCTAATGAAAATCGCAGGAAGAATGTCAAAGAAAAAGCTCCAAGAGATCCAGTAGAGACCTTGTTTAGCCCCTTTAATTTTTTTTTAGAAGAGAGCTTTATATGTCTCAGAGGAGTGTGCCAAAGAAACCCCTAGGAACAGGAATCACTTCTCTCTGCTGTCCTGGAGTAGAGTTGTGGAAGAATGAGTCATTTTGCAGATCAAAAGGTCTGGGAATTGTTCTTGTTTACAAGAGACATGGATTCAAGATCTAAGCTGAAAACACACTGATTACACAGGAGATCAAAGTAAGAACATCAAATACATCTGACCCAGATGTAACACGGCCACAAGGGCCTTTATGGTTTTGTCATGTTATGCCAAGCCATATTTCCATTTAAAAACAAACAGCACCTTATCTGAATAGGTTGGGACATCACAGACAAAATGCAAGTTTCATGGTTTTGCTTTGTCAAAATAATATATGTAGTTTTCAGGTTTTCATTTCTTTATCCAGGTGCTTGAATGCATAACATCTGTTGCTTTCATCCCTAATTCCCAAATGATCCACTGCCAAGCCATTAAGGATGGAAGTTTTACAGATGCCATGTGCTCCTAGTTCAAGCATATGTCATTTCACTATTGTTCCTGAACTGCTTTGTCCCCCCCAGGGAAACCTGAACAGAACTGCAGAGACACCAGATAGACACTCTCTGCATAGCTGCACTGGCTACCAACACCATTGAGTCACTTTCATGCTGCAGGAGAACTAAAGGGAAACCAGCTCTGGGGAATCAAATCACAAGTCCATTCCATCATCTACTACAACAAGCTCCAGCGTCTCTACTTCAGGCCAATGCTACAGTAACGAAGGAGACTGGATAACTGTGGTTTTCAAGCAAAAATTAAAACCAGATTTTGTAACATTAATAATTATTTAACTATGCATGCTGCAGAGCAAGTGCTGACAACTTAAATGTCAATCAAAGGACATCATAATTGCATGTGAAAGGAAGATTAAGAAATACAAATGTATAATATAGTTAATTTATCTGAATTGCTAACTGTGCTTTTTTAACAATCAATTAGCAACTGCTGTAGAGCAAACCATTATATACATATTGTATATAGCATATAGCTTTCTCAGAGGAAATTTCTCCAGCATCTGAAGCCCTCACCCCATAAACTGATGCAATTTTCCTGAAGTTTTGCCAGCTGAGGATCTAGCCAAGGCTTTTTTTCCAGTTTTCTTTTTTTTTTTTTTTTTCATTCCATTAAGTTAATTAAACTAACAAAAGATAAATGGTCTAAATAATGAGGTCTTGCTATTTGGAGACGTAGAGGCTTCAAATATTAGGGCAACAACCAGTTGCAGTTTTAGGAGCACATGAGTAGACACCTATTGTATGCAGGGCCAATGCTCCACATGTTGTGAAACAACAGAACCTGACATTCCTGAAAACAAGAGTCTTAGTAAAGGCAGCAGTAATAATGAGAGATAACTATTGATACCTGAAAGTGTTCTTTAGAGTGTTTCAAAGGATGTGAGGAGAGCAAAACTTCAGAATACCTTAGTATTGGTCAGCAATAGAGGAGACCACACAGAACGAATGCATCATCTGCTGGCCAGAGGTACAAATTACTCAGTGAATATACAGATGAAGTCAGCATGAACTGACAGGGCACTCACAGAGTAAAGCACCATTTAACACCCGTATTCTTTGTACCTAAGCAAGAGACCAACAGAAATGGAAGGTTTTGCAATGGTAGCTTTCATTACCTCCTCAGCTAGAGTGAGAATAAAACGTATTTTGTGCTCTTCAGTGAGAACCCATGAATGTTTCATCATTAGATTCCAAACTAAACACAAGTCAATATAAAGCCTGGAAAGAACTCTAAAACCTAATGAAATTCTACAGCACAGATAATCTGAGGCCAGGCTTCTGGTAGATGGGGTTTGTTGTCTAGCAGCTGAAGCTATACAGAAGACAGTGAATACAAATACTTGGATTTAGAGTGAAAAAGAAGGGAGTACACCATTTCCCTGCTGCACAGGTTCTGTGTGGCTGAGTTTGCCATGATTTATCCCCAGGACTTGCTGTGTTCACTCATCTGTGCTTTATACATTGCGGTACTCTCTTTTCTAGGAAGTGGAGACAGGTGGTTTCAGTTACTTTTGTGGGTTATGTTTGATGAATTGTTATATTCTGCAAGAATCTAATTGTCTTCTGGATGCTTTTCTTTCTGGTTTTTTTTTTTAATCAACACTCGGCAAGTACTGGGTGACATGAACACAGATATACAGTATATGTATTTTTCCAGTATAGTTTAATTACTCCAATTAATTAAGTCTAAGAGAACTAATACTCTCTTTTTCTCCTATATTTCACCAAGTTCTTGTCTCACTGAGCAGGCACCTCATATCATAATTTTGCCTAGTCGTAAGTCCATTGTGAGTATATCTTAAGAAGGCAATTTCCTGTTCTGATTTGGGATAAGCAATGAATCTCTAGTATTTCATAGAATCCTATGGGGTTAGAAGGGACCTCTGGAGATCATCTAGTCCAACACCCCCACCCCCCACCCCCCCCAGAGCAGGTCTACCTAGAGCAGGTTGCACAGGAACTTGCCCAGGCAGGTTTTGAATGTCTCCAGAGAAGGAGACTCCACCACATCTCTGGGCAGCCTGTTCCAGTGCTCTACCACTCTCACAGTAAAGAAGTTCCTCCTCATGTTTAGGTGGAACTTGTTATACTCAAGTTTGTGCCCATTTCCTCTCGTCCTGTCACTGGGCACCACTGAGAAAAGACCAGCCCTCCTGACACACTCCCTCTAGCATTTCACAAGGAATTTTTACTACTTACTACCCTATAGAACAGCTCTGTAATAGAGGTCTGTTTCTGACTGAAGACACTTATGTGGGCAGTGGGTAGGGGCCATTTATGGGGTTTGACTAAAACATTTAGCATCAAGGCCGTATGAGGAAAGGTTCAGCTTGCCGTGGGTTAAGGAGCAGGGAGCATATGGGAAATAGCAGTGTACTTCTCTGTTTCCATCACCTTCAGCCCAACTAGGAGCCAAAGTGACTCCAGCAGGAGTCTATAACAGCACATGGGTTACTTCAAACTCAGCAGGCTGAAACCTGCTCCTAAGAGCTATGTTTCTAATTAGGGAACAAATGTATCCTTCCGCTACACTGTACTAAATCCATCTTGGTGGCTCCTATGCGAAGGGAATCCCTGGCTGCCCTGATGGGTAAATCAACACCCACTTAGCCTGGAGCTAAAAGTAACCCAGACATGGGAACTGCCTAGGGCTTCTGAATCCGAAGGTTTTGCTTTTGAATGAGGTTCTCAAACATCCAGGTTTCTCGAACTTGGGGTCTCCATGCTCCTGATCTGAAGGGAGCCCACCGCCAGCGTGCAGGTGGGTCAGTGCTGGACATGAGTCCCGACACAGAAACAACACATCTACATTGAGAAGTCCCCTTGCACATTATGTTCAGCATCTTCTGACTCTTTTAAACAGCCCTGGCAGTAAGGCTAGCTCCACATGGACAGCACATTGCACAGTGCACCTGAGATATTGTAGAGTAAACTGTATATAACATCGACACTTGAAAAGATATTTTGGAGAGACAGAGGAGCACAGAATTCCTAAGTAGCCCTAAAAGCTACCACTGCCAGACACCACAAATTTCATATACACAAAGCTGGACACATAGAAAATTTGTGATTTATTTTGGAAGACAGGTGTTATCACCAATACCAAATAATTTAATTGCAACATACAGGTCTGGTCCTGATTGGTAGCTAAGGCATCTGATGACTTAGCATAACTGCCTCCTGTAATTATATTTTTTGTCATTTTTGGAGAAACTATAAAATTGGTACAGAAAGCAGACTTTCACAGACAATTATTACCAATGATAATCAAATAGTAAATGATTTCATCAATAACAATGGCAAATTAGGTTAAGAAATAAAATATAACTTATGGAATTGGTAGACATATTCAATCAGCATAACAATAGAAACACACATTGAAAATACACTTCTTGCATGAGAAGCCTCACCCTAGAGAAATAGCATGGTTTTTATTAGTGACATAGTGTAGCACTAAAACTACTCTACAACTGATGGGATTTGGGATTAATTATCGTTGCTCTGCCCCATAACACTTCTGCAGGCATAAATTCTTACAAATGTGGTAAAACAGAGTTCATAAAATATGTCTGTCTGTTGACTGAGAGGTGTTCTGACAGAAGAACTATATCCAATAAAAAAAGGACACATTTTTCTGTTCTTTTCTGTGGTGAAACTGCAATGCAGATCTTCCTTGAAAAGTATATGCTGATTCTGAAGTCTTATTGCTTTTGCATCCAAGCCTCATTCGCATCCTTATTCTGTGTTAACCTGCATTCAAAGTGGTGCAGTACTCCACAGCCAGACTTCCATCATTGTGTACCCATCGCAATGACATTTCTACTAATTCAAGCCAAATTAACCATTCCTGCAAGACAAAAGACTATACATTTCTAAAATGGGAGGGACTGACTTCGTTTGTGTACTGGGTCTGGTGGAGAAAGGGTTAATTTCTTCCCAGGACCTAGCAGGGACACAGGTATTCCATCCCATGT
>JAOQGH010000001.1:20125240-20142925 GCA_025769975.1 Gallinago jamesoni | reverse complement strand
TTATTGTTGTTGTTTCTTGCACCCTTTGCTGTTCCGTTAAAGTGCCTTTGTCTCAACCCGCGAGTTTTGCCTTTTTTCTTTCGATTTTCCCCTTCTGGCCGCAGCGGCGGTTAGCGCCCTGCTGAGTGCACGTGACTGCCATGTGGTCCTTTGTTGCCGTCTGAGGCTAAACCACGACAGTTTGCTGAGTGCTACTTACTCTGTTTTCTCAGCTTCACTGGGGATATAATAGTCTAATAATTAAGCCACTGACACATCCAAAACAAGAAATTACCATCAAGATAGCAGCACTTAATTCACTGATGGGTAACAGCCTTTGCATTCTAAAATATTATCTATATTTTACCTGGACAACAGTTACATAAATATTTTTATTTGCAATTTTACTCAGCAGACTCCCAGGCTTTGGTTAAGGTCTTTAAACACACTGCCAGCCGTGCTCAGTACTGCCTAACCCTTGCAGAGAAAGTCTACAATCATAATAAACAACTCATAATATCTCTGTGAAGCACCTAATACAAACTGGCCCTGTACCAACAGATCTTCAGCCACCCCAGACCAGTGCTTTGGGAGGACAGTGTTTTTCAGAGGCATTTGGCACTTTACCAAGATCATCCAAATTCCTGTCACACTCAGTCCTTATTTGCAAGAACTTCCCATGTGAGGGTTTGGTTTATGAAGATACTTTGCTTTTTCTTACATGTGAGCACGCAAAACCATTTGCTATTCAACAGTTGATATTCATTCCCTTGTTTAACCCTTATTCTTGCATTTCTTTGGAGTTTAAGTTTTTTCATTGTGAGAGGACCAGACTAAATAAAGTTTTCTGTGTTACCCTGTTCTGTAATATCCTAAATTGAGTATTCAGATAAAATCTATTTATCTTCTTCCTGTTTCAAGCTTTTTTTCCTCTCTGAAACCTCATTCACTCCAATGCAGAGGAGTCCCCAGTGACAAGGCTATTATCCTTGCAATAGACCTCTTTAAAACATTGGCAGAAAGGTTTCTGATTTTCTCATTCATTTTCAGTGCTCTAAGACCTCAGACAAGTCCAGTTAAAAGCTTCGGGCAAACCCCCCACTGATCACAGCAATGGTCACACCTTACTTGCAGTGATACCCCAAAATGACAGGGTTGGCTGCACAATTTGGGCTTATTACATGCTGATTAGTCCCATCCCTTCTGCACTGTTGAATCCCTGGGGATCATCCGGGATTTGACTGGAGAGGAAAAGCAGCTGATACATCTCTTCAGATGCCAACAGAAGTGAGGTAAGCCGAGACTGAGAACAGAAAAAAAGTAAGCAGCGAGCAAAGGCTTTTGGACAGCTGTGGTCTGAGAAAGGAGAGAGACTGCAGATAAAAGCAAGGAGGGAGTGGGGAGGAATGTGGCAGGTGGGGAAGGGAGGGGTGGAGAAAGCCAAGGAGTTAGCCAGAAAAAACGATCTTCAGTATCACTTCATCAGTATCACCAGTCACCTCCAAAATCCATTTGCTGTTGGAAAATATTCTTCAACTTCTCTCCTGCCTGCTTGCAGGCACAACTCTACTAGATAGTTAAATGTTTGTACACAGATTTGAAGCTGAAGAAAGCCATCCAAGTAAAATACCCTAAGCTGCATTTGCAGCTGGAAAAGAATAAAAATTCCTTTTGTCCAGTTTCAGTGATTTCCACTACAGTAGAGATTCTGAAAATCAGTTTCCACTTTAAACAGGAATCACTGTATGTAAGGGCTTGTATCCTAGAAAATATGTTGTGACTCCTGCTAGCAGAAACAAGTATTCTACAAAACCATTCATCATTTGTCACCAGGAGATACATCACTTGCTCTGAAAGAATGAGAGGTTAAAGAAATTTCATGAAGTTTACACCCTCAAAAGAAAATTTGGTTTTGTTAAGAAGCAAGAATATTATGTCCTGCAGTTGCCATTCCCTAACAAGTTTTGGTTTTATTAGAACTGGTACTTTTTAGGAAAATAAAAAAAAAAAAGGAAAAATTCAGAAGTTTCCATTTGGAAAAGAGAAAAATTGGGGACTACGTATTCATCATGTTGCATTTTTTCATTTTCTCTGTACATCTATTTTATTAGTGCTGTGGGAATGCAGTAAAGTGCTGATTCCCTGAACAAGAGGCTTTGTAAATTCCAGTTATGACCATACGACTAAACCCTGTATAATCAAAAAGCAACTTTTTCTCCTTGCCTGTATTTTGCTTGAGTTCTTGCCAAAAATGCAGCTGCCTGTCCTTACAGAATCTACATTAATTCTCGGTTTTGTTTGAACTAGTATGAGATATGCTCCACAGTGCAGAGCCTGCAGTTATTTCATCATTTTCGACACTTCTCATTGGGTATTTCAGTGCTTCTCCCACTTCTGTGGTGAGATTAATTTCACAGAAGCACTAGAAAGCACAAAATTGCTTTGATCCCTGTGTTCACTGGAGGTGTTCAGTTTGCACCAGATGCTATTGTGTTCATCCAAAGCCCAGGCTGCCACAGGCCTGTCAGATTCTCCACACAAAGTCAGGAAACCATGAGGATGCTTTGAATAACAGTCACTATAGGTGGCCACTAAGTCCACTATGTTTCCTCATTAAGGTCAAAGCCCTCCCGTCCTGAGTCTGGCCTACAAATTCAATGAGAGGCTTTGAAGTCATGTCGTTTCTGTATTAAGAGAGATGTTCTCATGCTGGGATAACACTCCCCAAGCCAGCCTATCAGGCATAGGCTTGACCAAAGAATAGAGCTCAATGAAACAAATGATCCAAAAATCACACAGGTGACTTACAGCAAAGCTAGACCTAGAAGTCAGAAATCTCATCCCTGCCAGCACTCCACCAGACTGTCCTTTCCCATGGATTTGTTTATGGACATGCTATCTGAACCTCCTGCACTTTCAAAAAGGTGTCCCTGGAAAACACTTAGAAAAATCTTTGTTGTTATCTTGCAGGATGCAACTGACACCTCAGTGTGCTACCGTTACACACATCTCAACTCATCAGTCGTCTGTCCTTGCTGACAGGTGTGAGTCAAGGTTTTGGAGACATGTTCCACAGCTCTTCCTGTGGAAGAGCCAAAGCAAAATGTCAGTGTGCCACAGCTTCTGTGACAAGGGCCTGCTTGTTCCATTTCACTGCCATCATCTTCACTGTATATTCAGGATTATGCTAGTTTTCAGAAGTTCCTATGTTTTGTTCTACATCTCATCACATCTATTTTTATTTCTAGTCCCATTCATTTAAAAAAAAATAAATTGTTGAGGTGAAGTTCAACTATAGTTTGGATGTTTTGATAAAAATTGTGTGTTTTCTGTTTATTTATAGAGAGCAACAGCATTAGAAGAAGCGATATTTGCGATGACAAAGCTCAGCAGTGACTGTTTCCCACAACTGCTTATTTTTGTGAATCCCCATCACCTTGTCCTTCAACCTGCTACCTGGAATTGTAAGGTTTTTAAGGCTTTCCTGGGACCTTAAATACTACTTCCAAGCTTAGTTTGCAGAATTAGAAATTTTTTTTCTCTTTCTTTGTATTTACAAACAGAAGGACTCAGAATAAAAAGTATAGCACGTCCATTGGCAAACGCAGAAGGCCATGATCCTATGATAAAAACCCACTCTACCCCAGAGAATAGTGAAACTTTGTTACAGCACGAGTATTTCCTGGAACCATTTTTAAGTTCAGAAATAAAAAAAGTTCCCATGGAAGTTTATTCAACTGCTATTCAAAGAACATTAACTCATATAGTTGCTTCTTTCCAGTACTGTGCTTCTAACTCATGTAAACACTGTGTTCTTACTTCACATTGTGGGAAGCCCAAATATTATTCTAATAAAGAATGCAAGCCAATAGGGAGCCTGTACTACCCCTGGTGATGAGTTCCCTGGTAAATATCATACTATTTTCAGAGCAATAGCAGATAACTCTTCAGAAGTACTACATATTCTTGTTTATAGAATACTAAGAAAACTGGCAGGTTTTTAAATCACTGTTAACAGACACATAAATTCACAGGATTTGGAACACATGCTCTGATATAGCTAAGTTCAACAACCATGGATATTTCCCTTAGAAGTGTGAGATGTAGAACAGGGGTCAGCAGCTTTTCAAGTGCCATGTGCCAGACTACTTTTTTTCCCAAATGAGAAACTAAGTGCACTGGAAGGAGATCAGTGGGAGCTAGGAAATATGGCCTCTGAAAGAGACGATGCAGCAAATTGTTTCTCCTATTTGTGAGGCAGGGACACCTGAGCCCTGAACTCAGAAAGCGTTAGGAGAGCCACCAAATGTCTTGTCAGGATTCAGCAGCTCCTGCTCTTTATACCTGAGTGACATTGAGGATCTAACTCTCCCCCACCGTTGGCACTTATGCTGTACGTTGTTGATCCTTGACAGTCTACTGAAATATTACTTCAGTCTACTGAAGTATTTCAGCCATCATGTAGATATCCCTCTCTTTAAGACTGCAATGTATTGCACGAACACTCCAGGCCAGTGCTGAATTCCCTCACATGTGTATTAAATTGTACCAGTCACACTGAAGACAGTAAGATTATTCATAACCTTAAAACAAAGCATATGTGTTATTGTTCATAAAGCATTAAGCACACATCCATGCTGATCTACTTGATTCAGCAAAGTGGTTAAACCTCTGCTTCAATCACAGAATCACAGAATCGTTTAGGTTGGAAAAGACTTTTAAGATCATCGAGTCCAATCATTACCCTAGCACTGCCAGCTCCTTCACTAATCCATATCCCTCAGCACCATGTCTACTTGTCTTTTAAGTATTGCCAGGGATGGTGCCTCAACCACTTCCCTGGGCAGCCTGTACCAGTTCTTGACAACACTTCTGGTGAAGAAATTTTTCCTAACATCCAATCTAAGCCTCCCCTGGTGCAACTTGAGGCCATTTCCTCTTGTCCTACGGCTTGTTACTTGGGAGAAGAGACCAACCACCACCTCGCTACAACCTCCTTTCAGGTAGTTGTAGAGAGCAATAAGGTCTCCCCTCAGCCTCCTTTTCTCCAGACTCAACAACCCCAGCTCCCTCAGCTGCTCCTCATAAGATCTGTGCTCTAGACCCTTATGGCAAGAGAACCATGTATATGTTCGGCGTTGAGTACATTCTACTTAAGCTTTACACACTTTCCTGAATAAGGATGCACATGTGTATATTTGCATGGATTTACTTGCTTCTAAAGAGTGCCCAAACCAAATGAAATAAAACCACATATACATGTATACATATAAAATACATATATAAGGATTTTACCTTTGAAGCCATGTGTATTCCTCACACTAAACGGAAATGAAATTTCTAATTATTATACTTGGTACTTCTGTCACACGGTTGGAATGGTCTTCATGGTAATGACAAAGAACAGTTAAAAAAGATTAATATGGCAAATTTAAGTGATGATAGCTGAGGAAAAAAAAGAGCTCTAAGGAGCAGAAGACTGACCTCACCTTCTTCAGGCAAAAGAATACTAACTGTCTGGACTTAACATATTCCAGCACCTAATTCCCTCCTTGCTAATCTCTTACTTTTTCCATCAGACTATAAAAAGATGAAATAAAAGGGGAAGTGGACTAGACTGTGACCTTCACAAAACCATATATTTCTAGTGCCCCAGTATATTTCCACAAGGTTTTGGGAAGAAAGAGGAAGAATTTAATTGACTGTAGTGTCAAGTCAAGGGTCTTGTACAAAATACTACAATACTGTGCCTAATGAGTCATCAGCTTTCATTAAAACTCATCTGGTTCAGGTGGTGCCAGGTTGCAAATTGATCATAAAAATGGTTCCATTAGTCTTAGTGCTCTGATGATCCTGGGAGCTCCAGATGTGCCAGCAAGAATCTTGAAGAGTTTCCAGGTGTTTCTGGCTACCTCATTGCTCTGCTTCTCATCTGCAGAAAACATACAGCTGTAGGCAATAGGTGATATAGTTGACTGGCAGAGAGGGAGACTGAAAACCAGTGAGGGAGCAACAGTTGTGCTTTAAATAAACTCTATGTGTACAGATGAGTAATCACATGCATATATATGTTTTTTAGCGAAAGATTATGAGCTTTTAAAAATACAGGTCCTACTTACAATGAGGTCTACATCATCCTGTAAAGTACAGTGAACTGTGCATTCATATCTTGCACTTTGACTATCACATCACACAAGAGATACATAAGCTATGTAGACTATTTTTCTTCCTGAAGTGTTATTTTTCAAAGAAAAGGTAAAACTCTCTTCCTTTGTTATTTGCTGAATAAGTTAGAAATCTACAACCTAACTTTGTTGCTTTACTTGTATTAACTTTATGTATAAATCTGTAAGCCACAACCTACAAATTTCAGGCTTTAAACATGTAATTCATTCTATTAAAGGCATTGGAACTATTGATTTGAATGAGAATTATGTGTAAGTATAAGAATTCACAGAAAATTTTGAAGCTAGAGGAATAGACTGACAGAAGCCTTATGAAACTCAACAAGGACAAACCCAAATTCCTGCATTTGGGAAGGAAGAGCCTCTTGCAACGATACAGACTGGGGACTGACAGCTGGAGAGGTCCTGGGTACCCTGGTGGGCAGTGACACGAGTGTGCGCCAGCAGTGCCTTGGCACCAGAGGGGACCACCAGCCTCCTGGGCTGCAATAGCAGGAGCAGAGCCAGCAGATCAAGGATTCACAGCAGGTCATTGCGGGAGGGCAAAAGACAGGTGCAAGTTGGAACAAGATGGGTTCAGCCTGAATAGACAGGAAAATATTTTGACTGTGAGGACAGCTGCCAAAAGAGGTTGTGTGGTCTCCATCCTTAGAGGTTTGCAAGAGTGGGCAAGGCAGATAGTCGAGCCTCACGGCTGACCCTGCTCAGCAGATGGTTGGAAAAGAGACATCCTGAAGTCCCCTCTAACCTGATTTTTTCCATTTCTAAGATCATGTTATTTCATACAACTGAGAAGATCTCAGTTTGTGCTTTTTGAAAGCAGTGTAGAAGATTTATTCAAAGAAGTAGATGATCTATTTATTAGTTTTACTTAAGTGCAACCAAGCCCATATAATTAAAGATACTACATTTATGCCCCTTCCCTTTAGTACTGCAGCCAATTTAACGACTTCTTCTTGGAAGCTTAAGAGTACCCTCTGCTGGCCAACGTGAAAGTTGTGAAAATCCGCAGCACCATCTACCGAAACGGCATCGCAGAGAGATGCTCCTTTCCTGCTGTAGCACAGCTGTGCAGCCCCGCATGGGGCAAACAGCTGTGCACTAACATTTATCATCTACAAAGGGAACGCCTGAAGCAACATTGCACTATGCCTGCTACAGAACGCTCTTTCCCAAACAACAGGAATTCCAGAGCTGTCGTCCCATTAGGATGCCTGTCTTGTCAAATAGCCCATCAAATGCCATCTGTGTGAAGAGCTTTAACATAAAATAAAACTTATTCTGGGGACACTCTGTTTGTTTTGAACATGAACAGTGTGCAATGAATTGATAACAGAATTATGTCCTAAAAGATGGAACAGCTTGTGTCTTAATGACTCATCTTTATCCCTTATGAGCTCAGGGGAAGAGTTTATCCACCTTCTACAGCTTGCACTGCAATCAAATTTCTTGTTGCAAAGTTGACATCAGGTAGGAAGAATTTATTTTAATCACTGCATATATTATAATATCTAATAAAAAAATATAAAGTTATGAAGTACTTCAATTGAAAGGTGTTTATCTATCTATACTATCGTACATAAGTCTATATATACCTACCTATGAAAATATTTCTTGATAAGCACAGGCATTTAGATGTGTAGATAAGTAAATGTTAAAATGAAGTTGAGACACAATTCCTTATTTCCTGACCTGATTACTAAGGAGAAGCTGCTGCTTCTGTCCAGGCTTTTGGACAAAATTATTAAAGAACTCCAAGAGATTGCCACTGACGGTAGACACCATGCCTCCGCTTCCTGGTGGCTGCTTCATGCACCTGATGACTTCTCACATTCCCTCTTTTCCATTCCCAGTGATGTGTGATCTTGCTATTTGCCGACACTGAGTGGCCACAGCTAACCTTGCTGTTATTTGATATGTAAATGAAACAATAACTTCCTTAGAGTAGGTTACGGAGTCACTGAAGGGACGCGCTCACACAGCAAAAGTTCTGAATTTCCTGAGAGCAAGTTAAAGTTGATCTTTGCACTGAAACTACATGTTTGATTGCTGCCAAGAGTCATAGCTATCCATTTCCTTTACATAACCGAATTTCATATGAAAATGTCAGCTGTTGTTACGCTTTTCTAAGTGGTAATTTCTGGTCTTCATTGCTTCAGTGCTTGCAAATGTGACATTGGCTACTCCAGGAACCAAAAAATTTGCAAGCAAACTGAAGAACTGTAAATTAGTTATGTTAAGTGTCAAAGATGAGTCTCAGTTCCCTGAATCTGTTCCTCTTCCACCCTTTGCAAGGCAAAGATCTTATATGGGACCATCTTTTGTGTCTGTGCATTACCTCAAACAAATGAGGCCATGGTCACAGCTGCACATAGGACAGTACTTATTTATTGTGCAACTCATTAAAAAGAATTACTATCAAACAAGCACCTGACATATGTTCTGAAGGATAAAATGATAGAGAATGATGGAAAAGACATTACAACTTTGTAATTAGATACTGCATTTCTAAATTGCACAGAGAATAATTTCACACTGGCAAAGGAAGAATAACATGACCCACAAGGTCTCTCCTGTTAGAATACTGAATAATTTATTCACACTTCCTTTTTTTGGTCAGCCGTTTTTATCTAGGAAAAAAAAAAGCAAAACAAAAAACCCCAATACGTAGGCCACCTTATGTTTTGATTTTAAAGTGTGTCCTCTTCTTTCCTCTTCATTAAAAAAAAAAAGCCAAACTTTTTTTTTTAGAACTAAGAAATATTAAAGAAAAAAAGAAGTGTTTGTTTTTTTTTTTAATTAGAACTAACTTCTTACAGATAAACAGAATCGGCAAAAACAGGATCTAGGCTAGATTCCTAGAAGACATTGAAAAAAATTAATGTGAAGCAGAACTGATTTAATTCAAGGTACCTTTTCTTTTTTCCTTAAGGAAGATAAATATGCTTGGTCCAGGTACAATATCTCTCAAAAAGAGGACAGAAAATTTAAAGTTATTGTATACATAATCTACCAAAATGATAGATTATAGTACATTGACATCACAGATCACAACATATCCATAATGATTTCTCAAATATGCTTAGAAATATCAACATAGCAGCCCCAAGGTGCATTTAAAGATGATTGTCCCAATATTAACAAGCCTAACCTGAGCATTCATCTTACAGATAGTAAGAAATCAAACTTTATTCCTTGTCCCCACCCCCGGCCCTGGGTTTACAATGCTCTGTGAATACAGAAGAATTTAGCAACAGAAGAATGTTTCTCCTAGCTGCACAACTTTCCAGCTACTACTCAAGCAGTTTCTGCTCTAGCGGTAGATGTGGATCCAACATACCAAACGCTATGATGCAACCTGGGGAATGGGTGAGATGCAGGGCATGACTAATAAAAGCAAACCAAAAAGATGACCCTCAGCCCCACACAGCCTACAGTTTCACTACTGACAAAGACTAAATTAGGGAGGTCAAATTCAACAAAAAAGCATCATTAAGTAGAAAGACAATATTTTTACCTTGGCAGCAGAACAACCAGTGTAACCAAATACCATTTTGCTAACAAAGCAAAAAGCAGGATCATAAACCCTTAATGTCAGGAGAGTAGACCTTGACCTGTTCAGTGCTCTGCTTGGAAGGAAAGCTAAGGCAGACAGTTCTAGACAGAAGAACAGTCCAGGAGAATTTGTTGCTTTTCAGTGATCACTTCTCCAATGCCAATGCATGGGAAAGCAAGTAAAGTTGGCAGGAAGCCAGCACGAATGAATAAGGAGCTCCTGACTAAACTAAAGATATAAAAAGGAAAACATGAGGTGGAAACAGGGGCCAGATGACCCAGAAAAAATACAGAAGCAGTCTCAGCATGAAGATCTAGGGTCAAAAAAGCCAAAGCCCACCTAGAGTAGAACCAGCAAGGGACTTGAAGAGCATCAAGGGCTGCTACAGACATGTCTACAGCAAATGAAAGCAGAAAACATGAGCCCACTGCTGTGGGCAGAGGACCAAGGACACACAAAAGGCCAAGATACTCAGTATGTTTTTTCCTTTGTTCTCAACTGTTAAGATTTGCCTTCAGGATTCCCAGGCCCATGGGAATGTCTGGAACGAGGAAGACTTACCTGGAGGAGAATCAGATCAGGGAATATTTAAATAAACTGGCAGACAGTAAGCCCATGGGGACTGATGGGATGCACCCATGAGTGCTGTGGAGGGCAAATCCACTCTTGATCATCTGACCAGTTCCTGAGAACATGAAGGCGGCAAGGGTGTTGAGTGTCCATTCCTGGAGATATTAAAAACTCAAGAACACATTCTCCTGAGCGACAAGCTCCAGCTGACCCTGCTTTAAGCAGGCTTGTCAGCCCTGACAACCTCTGAATGCACATTCTCCCCTCAACCATTCTGTGATTTTTGTCACCTCAGAAACTCATTTGGCTTATATTCTTGGCGGTGTCAGAGGTCAATTTTGGTCAAGTGACAGCATGAATTCTGGCTGCAGCAAGTGTAAGTGTGGAAGAGTTAACTGGGTCTCAGACACATTTAGGAGACAGGTCACTAACTTCCTTACAGTCCAAGTTTAATAGACAACCAGAGTTGGTGTAATCAGAACCTGCAGCTCTGGGGCAGGTGTATCTGCCCTGATAACAAACTGGGGGGAGCTTTAGGACCTCTACGTTCTTACTTTTTTGCACCTTTACATTACGGTCATGTACATCCCCTGTGCAAGCGCTGACTACAACACAGACACACCTTGGTTTGGTGACTATGGTCATGTATACACCTGGGTCAAGGGATAAAGGAAGTTATGGCCCTCTGTCAATGGGAGCTGACATGACCATGTATGACCACAGATCAAATTCGACTAGGGTGTACATGGAGCCCCCCTGGGTGGCAAATTGCGTTGGTCCTCCACAGAGCAGCAGGTCTGCAGTCGGGGACTCTCCCTTTGGGTTGGGATGCTGCCCAAGCAAACTCCTCAAGGTTGAGAGCCCTCAACTTATAGGTGAGTGACTGTATGCATGTTGGATCCTCATTTCTAAAGCTTAAGAATTCTTGAATTGGTTGTGCAGTATTAATTCCTTGTACATCCTGAACCTGTGGGTTACTAGTGTTGTCGGTATTGAACGATTTTGATCAACTTCATATTTGGTTGGTTCTCTGCTAAACAATTCTGGTTAGAATAAAGTTTATTTTGAGTTTATCATCTCTCCAATTTGACTTCGTAAGCCTCCCTGACAAGCTCATACCATACTAGCAAAGCAAGCTGATGCTAGGCCAGACCAGGCCCAGCTTAGCTCAAGGTACAGGACATCGCACTGTGCCAGGAGTGGAACAGTTAGTATTTTCCTGCAATTGTACCCTCTGCAATGTGGACTTCTACATTCCACTTCAGGAGCCCAGCACCTACTAGGTGTGAGCAGGGTGCCAACAACAGCTGTAATCTCTTCTAATGGCAACTATCAAACAACTGAACCAGACTTTGACATCTGCATTATAGATAGCCAAGGTTCAGCAAGCCAAATATGTACTCCTAGCCAAAAAACATTCCTCAAACTTCTGCCACCCAGGACATGAATGAGTTTGACTTTTCAATCTTCCTACAGAACTTGGGTGTGTGAATTAGGATCAGCAAATTGTGCCTATTGATAAAAGATACTCATTTTCTAAACAAAAAAACAAGCAAAAAACCACAACCAAAACCAAAACCAAAACCCACAACCAAACCACCCAAACACACACCTAAAAGAACACACAAACTCATGTGAGCTCACTTTGCTCTTTTAATGTGTGGCCAGATATAGCCTTGCCCATCCAGTTAGTAGTTAGCTTAAGCGGTTAGAGCACACTCAGGAAGCAGGAGAAATCAATCTAGGACTCCTGTCTCCGAGCAGATTCCTCTACCTTCCAGAATCTTGGTTTAAGAGGCCTAGATTCAATAGACTCTCCCACTCCCCCAAGAAATTCAACAAAGACAGGGTAATAAGAACATGCCTGTTATCTCAGCTACTTTACATGTAGCTATGTGTGCCACAAAGAACAATCAGTAGACTATAAATTAAGTTTTAACATTCCAGTCCTGTGACAAGAAATATTAACTTGGATATCTTTTAAAAACAAAAAAAAGTTAAAATCAATACAGAAAGGCTACAAAAAAGAAGTCTAATGCAACAAAAATACAATTTCAAAGGTACTTTCAAATAAGAGAGAATAGACTACTACATTAGCATCCATTAAAATCTAATTCTAAGAGAAATAACAAGATTCTTGCAAATATTTGAGCTCTATCTGCAGATTGTATTTGGATTAACACTGGAACTGAAACCAGAAAGTTAATATATGGTGTGAAGTTGCTGAAAAAGATGAGGAAAATCCCATTTTGATCCAAAGGAAAAAAAAAATAGCGGCAGTTGCTTTGAATAACTCAGTAGTTTCCTTTCAGAACAGATAAAATATAATCTCAAAAAATAACCCATAGCGGACTGATGGACAGAAGGAAGAGGGTGAGTGGTATCAGGAGACCAGTTAGGACTGTTGTAGAGTTTATATTACTGCTATATATGATCCAGGATTGCTTGAGTTTTTAAGGCTTTTTTTTTCTCACCATGCATTCTTTTCAATCAGTCACTTGTTAAGGCAAATGTGAATTATTTGTATGCCCAACCTTGTGCTGTGTACTTCTCCCATACATACCAGGATGATGTATGATCAGTCCTCAACCATAAAAGGAAAGATAGTGTTGTGTTTGTACAATGTATCCCACCTGTGTCCTAATCTTGTCTATAACCTATGGACTTTGGCACCTCTCCTGAGAAAGAAGATTGTGATTTGAACCCTTTCAGATGATCTCTAACTTCCTGAATTACCTAAATCATCAAGTTATTCTGCAAAACAGACTTCTTTTATCATATTTATGAATGGCTAGCATTATACTTTGCACAGAACTCTGTGTCTATGATAGACAGGCTGGGAATTCAAACCAAAGAGTAAATACAATATTACGTCCCAATGCTCAGATGAAAACATTTCAGCACATACTTTGATTCCTAAATTTAGACACTGCAGGAGGATTGCGGTCTACATGCTGCATACTTGAGACTGCTTTCCTGGCCTTGTTTAGAGCTTTAATTGAAACATGCAGGTCTGTAGGTTTGCTTACTCCTGGAAAGTGTCCCTGGACCTCTTGTGGAGTCAGTACAGAATAGTGTATTTCCAATTGCAAAAGCGCTTAGTCTTAGGTCAAGAAACCCCAAAGATGTAGCCAGACAAACTAGCAAAAGGGATGCCATTTCTAGTTAGATACCACACAGTATGAAGTTTACAAAATAAAAGGTGTGAATCTAGAAGTTCAAGGTTCACCTTGAACCTGGAACACTTCATTAAAGCACAGATCTTGTTTGTTGGACATCTCAGATTATGATTACGTTGGTAAACACCTCAAAAGTATAGTTGGACATGAGATCTGTATTTCCAGACAACTCTAAGTATAAAGTCTTGTACTACCTAACCAGAGCTCCTTACAATGTAAGGTAAATTTTAATGGAAACAGTTTTAGCAGTAATGCTAAAACCATTGAGCAGAAAGCATTCACACCCTGGACTGGTTTGGTTAACACAAAGCACTTGACCATTGCCAGTTTCTGCTTATCAGTTTAAATTCTGCTTCCCCATCCCCTTCAGTGCTCATTCTGAGTGGCAAAACCCAAGACAACTAAGAGTCTGGTCTCTACATTATTAAAGACAGAGGGGAAAAAAATAAACTCGGTCAAAACAATTTTTAGTTCCAACCTCTAAAACAGAGCAATTATTACAGTCTGGAGAAGTAAAATGAGGACGCAAAATAAAACAATAGGACCAACTCTTCAGAAACTCTGCATTGAGAGGGTATCAGGCAGCAGCATAGTGTTAAATATTTATCAAGTACGTAACTTGGTCAATATTCCTTCAGAGAAAGCTCTAAACATTTGAATCCACCTTTCTGGACTCCTGACTTACCAAGTTTATCCACAATAACTTAATGCAGAGTAATAGGTGCTAATAATTGGAAGGTGAGGAAGTGGGAGGACTGAGAAAAAGATATTAGTAACTCCTAACGCCCAGGTATCACATCCGTATGTTTCCTAAGGAACAACACCCTGGTGGTTCTATTGTGGTAATGGAAAGCTGAAAACAGCAGCTGAACAGCAGTTTGGTTTTATCAGACTAGTCTCATTACTTTTGCAGGTCAGGCTAGGAAGAGCTTCTCCTCTCTATCACCAGAGAAAAACAAATTCTTGAAGTTTTTTGTTTCCATTACTTATCCCAGAGTTGAACTTAACTAGGGCCAATTCAGTTAGAGCTTTTCATCCAGAGCTTGGAGAGGAAATGGAAATCAAATGCTTCCACAATACGGTTAGGAAAGTCATCATGTACTCCCCCCTCAGAGTCCCAAATAACTTGAAGGGAAGTCAGAATAGCAAGTTCTTCTTTATATGAGGAAGCATTATTTCAGGCTTGAAACACATTAATAGAAGAGTCTGTACTGGAGAAACAATTTTGTTGAGTATGAGTTGGTGATAGTTTTTAAACAAAACTGACATTTTATGTTACTATTAACAAGGACCATCTGGACCATCATCTGGAACACGAGGGAGTTAAGTGTCAATGACTGAGCAGCAAAGACAAGCTACGCTCCTGTAAGATCATTAAGGCATATTACCATAAGTGGCTACACCTTTACTAAAAAAGCCTAAATATCCCCAAGTTGTATTCCCTCTGCTCCCCAAACTGCCTACTTTTTTCCTTCTTTTAGTTTAGCACTTATTAAACACAACAGCTACCCTACAACATGAAACAACTGTGGTATATAGGCTCATCTCTGGCAATTACAGCTGGGACATCACTAAAGTTTTCATTCTCACACTGGCAAAATAAGAAACACCTAGATATAATAGTGGAAGGAAAATACGGGAAACTGTTAGAGATACTTTAAATACCATTGGGTATTTAAACTACTGCTCAGAAGATCCACTTAGACAGCTTTTAACATAAGAATCAAACAGAATCCTTTTTTGTACAATATTCACATAAATATCTACTGCACATACAAATTCTACATGCACTGTTCCCAAAGTGAACTGTGACTTAGTCTGAACAAAGAAGTGTTCAGAAGCATTCAGAAGGTGTTTGGCCTTCAGTGCCCAACAGGTAACTCTTATTCATACCCTTTTTATTGCCACTTACCTCACGGTACTGTTTATAACTTCAAGGCAAGCATAAGCCATGTCCTTTTCACTGTATTCTTTAATCTCTATTTATCCTCCCTGTATTCACTACCTCAGTGTATTCCAAACTTTGCTCGCTTCCATCAGAGCTTTAAATACTGCACCTGGATGGTCCTTAGCTTACTTACAGTTGTGATGGTCCTGCAGAATATACCAATCTTAGCTCTTATACTTGCCTTTAAGCTTAGGGACAACACATAGGAAGTTGTGTCTATGCTGTGCTTATCTTTCCCTCTGAAATGGCACAAGAAACAAGAAGAGAAATTGATTGTAATATGCTTGCTCTGAAAAAGACAGGAAGCTACTACATGCAGCAGTAGACTCTAGTGAAAGTCATGTTTGCGTCACTTCGAGAGATTATTCATAAACCAGTGTGAGCCACTGAGTGCAGGTGTTAGCCAAACTTACTTTCCATCACTGCATAAATACTTTACATACTTAATGCAAGCACCTGGAAGAAAGACTTGTCTACCTACCTTTGGAAAGTTGTTTCACATAATTTTTCCTTTAAAGGAAAGTATGTGTATGGAGAGGGGTGGAGAAGTGGTGGTTTTTTTATTTGTGGCTTTGGGGTTTTTTTTGTTTGGTTTTGATGTTGTGAGTTTGGTTTTTTTTCCACCATTGCAGCACAACTGAGTGCAGGCATTCAGCGCTGAACAAGTTCTGGGGGTTTGTGGGGCTTTTCTGGGGGTTTTGTTTGCTTGTTTGTTTGCTTTCTTTCTTTTTTCCACTGCCCAAATGAAAAATAGACATGACAAAACAGCAAGGTATTAACATCTTAAAAAAATTTTAAGGCACATTCCAACAAAATAAACTTTTATTGAATGCAGTATTATGCATTCTATTTTGTTTAAGGGAACAGCGCTTCCCCCCAAAGAGATTCCCTTTGACAATTTCTAAAAGCTGTATTTCAGTTACAGAAATATTTACATGTCAAGAAACACCAAACTTCAGTCTAAATTTTCCTTGATTTATGAAGTGCAACTAAGTCCTTCCAAATGCTGAGAGTTTCCAGTAGGCACTAGGATGAGAAACCTGCAAATTGTTTACAATTGCTGGATAGAACGTTATGTTAATTCAAATTTTATACTTACCCATCTAGAGTGTTGTTCTTAAAGAATTATATAAAAAGTGGCATTTAAGAATAAAGAAATGCAGCTTAAAGAGCAGTTTATCACCATTAAAAAAAAAAAATCTTAATGGCAATCTGCATATTTAATACCATTTCCACAGTATCTCAGCTACAGGGGCTTAGTCCAATAATTTAAAACTTCAGATAGGAATGTCTTTTGGTTCTGAATCCATATCATAAGTCATCGTGTCCAGTAGGTGAAGGCTCAGTTGTTTCACTCTTTACTTCCTCTCCTGTGAAATTAAGTATAATTAGAATACAATTGTATTATTAAATATACCATATAGTTTTTGACATTAGGAATTGCTTAAAAATAAATCCAAATAAACATATTTATCAAGACCAGACAAGCAATACAACCAGATAGAAAAGGTACTTGCACCATCCTCCTATTCCAAGCTTATAATTTATTTTTTTTTATGCAAACTAAACAATTCAAATAAACTGGTATGATATTGTTAGTGGAGGACAAAAGCAGCACATCTATTTCTACTCTAAGCTTTTACTTTCAGCTATTCACAGTGAACTTCCTCCTTTCCACATGAAGTGCTAGAAGAAATTCTGGTATTTGAAAACAAAAAATCAAGTATTACCCAGAATTATTTTCTACAGTGCAAACTGCTCAGTTCAGATGTTAAAACAGCTTTCAAAAAAAGCAGAGCAATTTTATTATATTGGTAAAAGCATTAACGTAAGAAAAAAAACTAACTCAATTTGTCGACTTTTAATTTTGCTTTTACTCTCACAAAATGTCAGGCCACATTAAAAACCATAGCAACTGATATCCTGAGTATCTGCACAGGAAAGACACAACTGATTTTTAACAGTGAGTCCTAAGAGTATAAGGTCAGAACTGAATGGCCTTAAGTAGCAATACTACATAGATTTAACAATTTATTAGTACAAGATAAAAAAGTAGTGTTGTAAAAGACTACCCATAAACAAGGTAAGTAAAAGAAAATAAAGGTATGAAATTGAATGTCTCTTATCTATTCTCCTATGCCCTTTATTACAAAATAATCCTGTCTTCACTAAAACAAATGCAAAAGACTATGGAATCACAGAATCACAGAATCACAGAATCTTAGTGGTTGGAAGGGACCTTTGAGATCATCGAGTCCAACCACATTA